>JASKGM010000009.1:9659329-9678875 GCA_034509205.1 Ceratonia siliqua | reverse complement strand
CTCATCACTCGTCCCATTGACAAGGAGGTAGTTAGCTGTAAATAGGTGTTTACAATAAAATTGAAACCCAACGGATCAATTGACAGATACAAGGCAAGATTAGTAGCTAGAGGTTTCAATCAAACCTATAGAGTGGATTATGAAGAGACCTTCACCCCTGTAGCCAAGATGAACGCCATTAGGGTTCTTTTGTCATGTGCTACAAATTATGGATGGAAGTTACATCAACTTGATGTTAAGAATGCATTCCTCCATGGGGATTTAGAAGAGGAAGTATACTTAGAGATTCCTCCAAGTTTTTCATCTCAAAATACCAAAGGGAAAGTCTGCAAGTTAAATAAATCTCTATACAGTCTAAAATAGTCACCCAAGACGTGATTTGATAAGTTCAGCAAGGCAATGTTGAAACTTGGCTATAAACAGAGTAATGCATATCACATTATGTTTCTTAAACAAAATGATAGGAAGATTACTATCCTTATTATTTATGTTGATGACATAGTGGTAACAAGAGATGATGAAGATGAGATAGCTGTATTGAAGATGAATCTTTCTTGAGAATTTGAGATTAAAGACTTGGGAAAACTGAGCTTGTTTTTGGGAATAAAAGTTGCTCACTCTGAAAAGGGCATTTCTATCAACCAAAGAAAGTATATTATGGATCTACTTCAAGAAACTAGTATGCTAGGATGTAAGTCGGTAGAAACTCCAATCATTGAAAATCATCACCTTAAGAATGGTGGATAAAGGGAGATATCAAAGACTTGTAGGTAGACTTATCTACTTATCTCATACTAGACCTGATATAACCTACGCAGTCAGTATTGTGAGCAGAATTATGCATGACCCTTGCACTGCACATTTGGAAGAAGTTTTTCGAATCTTAAGATACTTAGGGCATGTTTGGAACAGTTTTTAAAAACTATTTTTTTGTTTTTTTGTTCTATGAGAACAAAAAAAACTTGTTTGGGTAATTATTTTTATCAGTTGTTTTTTAAAAATTTCTGAAAACAATGACTAGAAAACAAAAAATAGAGAACAACTTTTTTGTATTTTAGCTTGTTTTTTGTCATTTGTTTTCTAAAAACCACAAAAAATAACTGATGAAAAATATTTTTACTCAAAAAAGTTTTTTGTTTTTTGTTTTATAAAACTATTTTTTGTAGTTATTCTCAAAAACTATTTTAAAAAACAAAAAAACAAAAATCTTTCCAAATAGATCCTTAAAGTCCTCAACTGGAAAATGACTACTTTTCTCAAAACATGAACACTTGAAGGTAAAAGCCTATATAGATTCAGATCATGCTAAATCTGTAGATAACAGAAAATCCACAATAAGATATTGTACTTTTATTGGAGGGAATCTTGTCACTTGGAGGAGTAAGAGACAATTTGTGGTAGCTAGATCTACTGCAGAAGCATAATACAAAGCTATGGCTGAAGGGATTTGTGAAGTCCTATGGTTAAGAAGACTTACTCAAGAGTTGGGAGTGTATGATGGGTCCTCTATCAATCTTTTTTGTGATAACAATGCTGCTATAAGTATAGCACACAATCCAGTTCAGCATGACAAAACCAAACACATAGAAGTTGACAGACACTTTATCAAGGAGAAGATAACATAAGGGATAATAGATATTCCCTACATCAAGTTCAGTAATCAAATAGCTAATGTTTTTACTAAGGGTTTTCCTAGTAAAAAATTTCATAATTGTGTTTGCAATATGGGCATGAGAGATATCTATGCACCATCTTGAGTGGGAGTGTATAATAGTTTATTATTTTACTGAATGGTAGTATTGTAAATACTTGTAGTTAGATAGGACAGTATAGTCTTTATCTCTTTAGCTCTATTTTCCCTACATATACACTAGAATGTATTTCTTTCTTTTATATATTCTAATAAACCAAGATACATTTGCATAAGGATTATGCAAAAAGATATATATATCTTTGGATGAATCTAAAATACTATTCACTGTTACTTAGTAGAACTGGTCACTTTATTCAATTAAGATTTTAGTATCTATATTACCTCTATAGAAAGAATGATATTCTTTTCTAAAGGAATTATGAATCTCAAATTATTGAAGTATTTGACTTCAGTTAATGACACTACTAAATGAATTGGAATCAAGTGACATATCAAGTTCAAGTTAATATCAGTACTTTGAACTTGAACTTATATACATTGCATCTGCTAGTGGCAGAATTGAAATCCTGATGAATTGTAGACTCGTGTTCATGACCATTGTAATATTTGATATACTATGGGCACAATTACTGTGTGACATTAGTCAAAACCCTATATGTTGGGATCATAATGGGAGAAAACATCTAGGAACATAAATACAAGAAATGAAGTTTGTAACATTACATCACTTCTGGTGATTTCAAGAAGACACATGATATATCTGAGCCTAGTGAAATAATGAATTAGCTACTCATCATCTTTGGATAATTTTAAAAAAGTTCTAAAAGATTATCTGGTTACTTATTAGATGAAATTTGAGACTAAGTGACAAAATTAACATAAGGGGTAAAACAATAATTTTATTTTATGTCAATAAATAATTACGAGGGTTCACAAACACTAAATTTACAAATTGGATAAATCAATATCTAACATTGACTTTTCGTAATTTTAGGAATTATCAAAAGTGCAATCATGAGTTTTTGGTGAAGTGATTTTATGATTAATAATCTTGAATTATCTTAATGAAATTAAAATAATCCCAAGTTTATTGAAACTTGAAATTTTTATGTCTAAACGGATTCCCCACCTAACTTTGAAGAATTCAATGCACATTAAGTTGGAATAAAATTAAGATAAAATTAATTGATAGCATTTCAGCTGTTGTCTTAATTAAGACAAGAGATGTCTTAATTTAGATAAAAAATTATTCTAGAATAAATGTGAGAAACATTTTGTCACTAAAGAAACAAAAATAATTCTTATATTCGTTGTCTAAATTAAACAATGGTTCTTCAATTAGACAATAGAATTTTTAAGATAAATGTTTATCTTAATTAAGACAATTGTTGTCTAAATTTGAACAACCTTTATCTTAATAATTATTTTTCTAACTACTTTAAATTAATATTTGAATTGTACAAATTATCCAATTTAAAGAAGTTGATTAAAATTAAATTAAATCTTCATTTAATTAGAAATTTTGGCTATGACATTTTATTAGGATAAAATTAATTTAATTAATTATTTATCCTAATGTTGTTGCAAATTTTGAATTGTTAAACTTGTGAAACAACTTCCTCCACATATGATGGAGAGTTGTACATCCAAATGAGAGGAGTTGGTCTTTGACATAGTCAAATTTATCCCCTCCTAATTATCTTAATTATCTAAGTCAATAAAAGTAAGAAATTAAAAGAGTTTTAATTTCTTAGGTAACTTACATTCACTAGAAAACTAACTAAGCCAAAAGGATTTAATTAAGTAAAGTTCATTTATTGAATTTTTAATTCAATCATGACCAATTAGTAAACCACACATGTTTTATTTAATTGATAAATCATTAGATAATTTGATGATCTAATATTTTCCATTAGTAGGTGTGTGAATATCTAATGTTTATGAATTAAAATTTTCAATTACACTCAAATGCTCTCACTTAACCTAGGGTTCAATTATTATAAATATAATCTAACCCCTCCTCCTAGTGGCCGAAACTTTGAAAGGAAAAACACATTGAGAGTGCCTCAAGTTTTTTGATAGAAAAACACTAAGAGCAAAAGTGAGTTTTGTTTAAGTGCCTTCATAGATTTCTACACGCCATTCTTGAAGGGAAAGGAAAGGCTTTCTAATTTACTTTAAAAGCTATCAATTTTTTTTTCATCTTTTGTTTTGTTTCAATTACTAAACATATGCATCGTAAGTTTCGTGAATTGGTACTTCCCAAAAAATAGGTGATCAATGCGCTTGATTATGAAGTATATTACAAGGTTAAAATGATTACAAGAGGTATGTAGAATTCTTATATATTTTACTTCTTTTACTAGTCGTGAGTTATTTGTCTGTATGTTTTGTTTCCGCCTATTTGCAAACTTCAATATGTTAAAATTTTAAAAACTCATGCTTTTACAGTAAACATTTAATAAACAACTATATCCAACAAATTATTCAATGAAGTGCTATAAATAAAAGACAATCTATAAGAGAAAAGATAACTTACACGATCAATTTTCTCTCTACTCACTTCCTTCATCTATTCAGAAAAGTTCTTGAAGAAAGAATAATATTATTACTGAATATTGTTCTTTGAGTGTTTTAGATAAATCCTATAAACATATTTATTTGAATCTAACAACAACTATTAGGGGCAAATAATGTTTTAAGAACAATGTTCTGTACATGTTTTGAGCATAGAAATTCTTAGTCTCCAACTCCATCCTCTTACTAGTTTTACATATAATATGTACTAACATGGCCTAAAAATGCTTAATAATTTCATTCAAATATGTAGAGTATAGACGTGATCAAGCAATTGTTACATTCCTAAATAAATCAGCTTAGATCCCCTAAAAATGCTTAATAATTTCATGTGGCTTTTTTGTTATCCATATTAACAATAATAGTTAAAAAATTGATGAAAAATTAACTGATGAACTAAAATTACAATATTGATGAAATTAAGGAGATCATATTGTGCAAGATGAAAAGATCAAAACTATAATTTTGACAAATTAAAGGGATTAAAAATACAATTAAGCCATATTATTTCCGGTGTATGGTGCAAGTTTGACAAAGAAGCTTGTAACAAGTAGAGATGTTACTTTGGATGAAAAGGAGACGTGGGATTGGTCTCCAAAAGTCAAGAAGAGAAGATCGTGATCCCTGAAGCAAAAGAAGAACAAATTGAAGAACCAACAGCAGAAGCAGAATCTTCAAGGCCGCGTCTATAGTGGCAACGATGCCTACCAGCAAGATTGCAGGTCTATGTTGTGGGTAATGATAATCAACCATCTAATGAAGAAATATTCAATTATACTCTTTTGCAGATTGTGAGCCAGTTACATTAGATAAAAGCCCTAAACGAGAAAATACGTACTATCAAGAAGAAAGATACTTGCAGGAGCTGGCAAGAAAACCCATAGGAGTAAAATGGGTTTACAAGATCACCTATAAAGAAAATGGAGAGATAGATCGTTACAAAGCACACTTCGGTGGAGAAAGGCTACAAACAAAAGCTAGGTATTGATTACTTTGAAATATTTGCACCTGTAGTAAGAATGGATACTGTTCGAATGATTACTTCTCTGGCTTCACAAAATAATTGAAATTACCTCAAATGGAAGTAAAAACTTCCGTTTTAAATGGCATTTTGGAAGCAGAAGTATATGTTGATAACCCTCCAGGTTATGAAAAGGAAGGGAAAGAAGACAAAGTGTATAGACTAAAAAAGGGGTTGTATAAATTGAAGTAGGCATCAAGAGTCTGGTATACGCATATTAATTCCTATTTTGGTCAATATGGCTTTGCACATTGTCCATACGATCATGCATTATAAGTTAAGAATGTGAATGGAGCTTTTCTAATAGTTTGCTTATATGTTGATGACTTGATTTTCATTGGCGATAATTTGAGCATAATTGAAGAATTTAGGGAGGCTATAACAAGGAATTTTGAGGCGATAGATATAGGACTAATGTCCAACTTTCTCGGCATTGTAGTTGATCAGAGGGATGATTGTATTTTTATATTTCAAAAGAAATATGCAAGTGATGTTTTGAAGAAATTAAGAATGCAAGATTCAAGGCCATCTCCCAGACATCAAGAATGCAAGATTCAAGGCCATCTCCCACTCCAGTTGAAGAAAAGTTGAAGATAATTAGAGAAGGTATATGTGACAAGGTAAAACCAACATACTTCAAGTAGTTGATTGGTAGTATGAGATACTTGACTTCCAAAAGACCAGACATAGTCTTTGGAGTTGGACTACTTAATAGATTTATGGAAGAACCACGTGGTTGCAGTCATCTGAAAGCAGCCAAAAGACTTCTGCACAATGTCAAAGGTACTATGAATGATGGAATACTTTATTCTAGTACTAATGATTTTAAACTTGTGGTATATATAGCTAGTGATTGGACTGGTGACATAGAAACATGGAAAAGCACGGATATACATTTGTTCTTGGCTTAGGTACAATTTCTTCGTCCTCAAAGAAGCAACCTATTGTTGCACTCTCTCCCGATAAAGCAGAGTACATAGCAGCCACCAGCTGCGGAACACAGCAGTATGACAAAGAAGAATTCGTGAAGTGTTACATTAAAAACAAAGCGCTCCCACAAAAATATTTTGAGACAATAAGTCACCTACCACGCTCTATAAAAATCTAATCTTTCATGGTTAATCCAAGACTATTGCTATTAAATTTCACAAGATTCGAGAATTGGTGACCGAGAAAGAAATACTAATTGAATATTGTCATACGGAAGATCAAGTCGTAGATATCTTTACAAACCCGTTGAAGGTTGAGTTATTTTATAAACTTACGAGATTACTTAGAACGAAGGCAATTGATAATTAAACCAAGCTCCTCAATATTGAATGAAGTAGCTGCCAGCAGAAGCAAGTTACTGCAAACAGAGACAAGTTGCCCCTTGCAGCGGGGCACCCATCCTGCTAGCCGGAAGGAGCTGCATTCTTCATGCTGAAGTTTAGGATTTTTTTTCAGTATTTAATACTAATAGGATGGTTTTCATTTTCCTATAAAATGCAAACCCTTCATATGCATTTTTATGCATCTTTATGAATCAAGTTTGCATCAATAGAAAGAATTCTACAGTGTATCACAAATCAACAATACTGTGATTTGTGTTTTGCAAAATCTCTCCTCTCTCTCTCTCTCCCAAAATTTATTTCTATCTCATTTTCATAGTTACTAACTTAGTCATCGTAGTGCACTACGGAACTATCACTTTGAGAGGTGCTTGAGCATAGACAACCTCAACAGACTACTACAAGGATTTGGGTTCGTGTATGCCTTTTCCGTCATAAGCTATCAGCTGGCTCTGTTTTAGTTGCTTAGTTAGTTGATCTTTAACAAATCAAATTTACAGATATAGTTTAAACGATTTTATGGTTAAAACTTGCATGTATTCCTCTTGTCAACTGAAAGGGTATTAATTTTCTTGCTAAAAGCAACTAATGTTTGCTTTTAACTATACATATAAGCCGCCTTTTGAGCTTCTTCTTACTCTTCTTGAGGTACCTAATATTTCCAGCGTAGGTATAATTTAGAATTATGTTTCGAGACTTCAGCTAAACAAAATTGCATTCAGGACTAGGAGACTTTGACGAGAGCACATTCAAGCAGCAGAAAGAAGAAAAAACAGAAAATCTTCATAGGAAACTTCTGATTAGAAAAATTGCTAGGACATACATACAGGTATTTTCTGGGACGCCCTCATAGTCATTGTGACAGTGTCAAAGTCCGAATTAATACAACGGAGGAAGTGATCGGAAGGATTTCTTCTACTTGGACAAGGAAATCCTGCTTTGGCAAAGAACTGCAGAATCAGGTTGATAAAAAATGTTAGGGTCTAAATGATTGAGGTTTCATCTGCATAGTTGGTTATCATAATACACATGGTAATTTATAATATAGAAAAAACAAAGAAAAATCATCCGACGGCTGTGCTGAAAAATGTTATTTGCGATTTTCTAAAATAAAAAATCTTCCATATTTGAATTTATTAATCTGCGAGTCTTTATCAGTTATAACAAATACGTACGTCAAATTTGATAATGTTAAAAATAAATAATTTAGAATTTTTAGGTATCTAAGTTCGTGACCTTTTGAATTTTTAAATGGTGGAATTCAATGTTTAAATTTTATAAAGTTTGAAGACTAAAATGAATTGAGAAAAGATCAAGGAAAAAACAAACAAAAAAATTAAGGTAAAAAAATTATAGTTTAGCATTTTTTATATGTATCTAGCACTTTTCAAATTATTTATTCTGCAAGTTTTTATCAATTACTACAAATACTAAAATTTGATTGTGCATACCCTCAAATAAAGTATTCACTTTTAAAACCCAACAAGCATAAGCAAAGTTCCTGAAACAAAAAAATATTAACGATAGATGTACCTCAACTGCTTTTTTGGCTGCACCAAAATAAACTGTTTGACCCCCCGAAAGCAGAAAAAGAACATCAAAAAGTTCAAAAACCTCACTACTTGGTTGATGTATGGAAGAGATAACAGTTCTTCCATCATGAGCTATATTTCTGAGAGTTTGAACAACGAAAAACGCTGAGGCACTATCCAGCCCGCTGGTAGGTTCATCAAGGAACAAGAGGCCAGGTCTTGTGAGGATTTCAAGTGCTATGCTTAGCCTTTTCTTTTCTCCCCCACTTATACCCCTTAAGTGCCAATTCCCAATTAGCCGATCAGCACAATCTTGAAGACCCATTTCCACAATTGTTCCCTCTACAATGTCATTTACCTCTTCTTTGGTCATGTTAGCTGGAAGCCTCAGATTCGCTGAGTAAGATATTGTTTCTCGGACTGTTAGTGTTCCCAACAATATGTCTTCTTGGGTCACATAAGCCTGAAAGTTGCCCAGAACACGGTTGTTTGGAAATTAAAACATGGGAAAAAAGAGAGGACAGAGAAATGACTTTTTGTCCCATTTTTTTCTAGGTTTGTTTGTTTTGCTAAAAAGAAATTTTAACAATTTAAAATTTATTGTAATTTTCCAAAAAAGAATTTCAAAAGTAAGTAAGAAAGCCATTTTCATCTGTTGGTTTAAAATTACTTACACCGGCCTAGAATCGTTTTCCATATCATTATCACGATCATTTAATCATATTCAGGTTCGAGCCCCAAGTATAAATTTTAAAAGAATTGAGCCAGGCATAGGTCTAGGCTTGAACTTGGGCATTTAGTTTTTATTTGAGACAAGCTTAATCCGAAAGAGAAATTTTGAAAACAAGCTCAGCCTAATCACAAACTTAAACTAAACATTTTTGTTGGATAAAGCTTAGACGAAATAAGATATTTGAAAATAAGTTGGGCTCGCATGAGGGTCATTACTACCAGCTAGCACTTATCCCGCTAACACTATCCTATCTACCATCCCACAAAAAGAATTTTTTTTTCATATAATTCAAATAAAAGAAAACTATTATATAATTTTTAATAAATAAATAATAAATAATTTATTGTAGAAATATCTTTTTAAGTTTTTTTTAAATAATTTTTCTCAAAAAAATTTTTTTTTCTGACAAAACAAAGGAGGGATCATAAGAACAGTTAAGTGCCAAATATTAGTACCAACTAAGTTCTAACTCAAATATGTAGATACTTACTACAACCCCATAGTCTAATCTCTTCTTCTTTCCGTTTAAAAGCACATTCCCTGTCATGACAACATTTCCGGGAAGTCTACCTGAAACAAAACCAATTGATTTGCTGAAAAATCCATGAGAGACGTCTATTCATGAATGAGAAACTGAATAATGATTACACAGCCAGTTTATAAATTTATTTGTTCTTTACCCATATATGTTCTAGCTAAAATAAGCACCTATCCTCTAAGACTTCTGACTTTCAAGTTTTCCTCTTAGCTCAACTTTTATTTGAAACCAATCCACTTGCATGTACAATCGTTAATTAAGCATAATATACATTTTCCTTAGGCCTAAGTTCGGATGGTACAATGCTTTTAGATTTATTTTCCATTCTCAGCTGAAGCACCATGATTTTAATTGGTACCATGTCCATGACCAATATATAGTTAATCCTCCCTACCAAGGGAAGATATTGCTCTGTTGTCAATAAATCAAGTGGGGATTTTTCTGTTAGGAAAAGGATGGGATGTTGTGTAGATATCTTGCTCCACTCCTTGACATAATAAATGCGGATAGTGTGAGGCTAGACCATATTGCTAATTTCGGCTTTGATATTGTTAATCTTAAAGTACCAAGGTTTTCTCACTGGTAAATGGGTCTAGTAACACTTGTAATTTTAAGATGATATTAGATTATTAGGGTTACATCCCTACTATTTTCCTTATATATATATATATATATACCAAGGTTTTGCTCTACTCCTTGAAATGAACTATAAATAATGCTTCACTTTAATGGCTTAATTGTTCTTTTCTAGCCTCATGGATAAATCTGCAAGCTCTTCAACCTTACACCTGGAATAGTGGTATATATATATATCCAAGGTTTTGCTCTACTCCTTGAAATGAACTATAAATAATGCTTCACTTTAATGGCTTAATTGTTCTTTTCTAGCTTCATGGATAAATCTGCAAGCTCTTCAACCTTACACCTGGAATAGTGGTGAAAGATTCGGATAGTTTACAGGAGGTTTTAGAATTAAAAGTGTGTGCTATCATTTATACCAAAAAAAAATATGTAGGGACACACCTCTTTGCTTGGCCATGGGAAGCAATCAGAGTATCATGCATGTGAAGCTAGAAAACCGGAGAACAAGTCAAAAAGTTTTATTTTTTGTACTGTGGAGCAAGTATTCAAATGAGTGACCTAAAGTTTTCACACATTTTCTTAGAAACAGAACCTAGGAAAGAGACCACACAAAGGGCTTAGATCAGTATATTCAGATTTGGCATACTGCAGTCTACTATGGTGATTTTTAAACTCCAACCAGCTGAGCAACAAGGAGATCAAACCAGTGAAGCTTTCCCCCAGATAGATCAAGGATTTAAAATTTTTTTTTAAAAATATTAATAGAAATGCGTACAGATGAAAATGGCAATGATAAGCGGAGGCAAGCAGGCATGTTTTGCTTTCATTTAAAACCAGCTTAAAGGCATGCTTTTTTCATGACCTCTTCTTTTGTTTAGGCACTGAACTTCTGTCAAGAAAGATAGGCAAGTAACTAGTTTCCAACTTAACAAACACACAAAAACATACACATTGGGAGATAGAGAGAGAGAGAGAGAGAGAGACCTGCCAAAGCATCAAGAAGAGTAGATTTTCCAGACCCAGAAGGTCCCATGATTGCGATGATTCTGTTAGGCTCAGCATATCCACTCAACCGATTGAGCAATCTCCTAGTGTGTCCATTGCCCAAATTTGCAACCACAACAGTCAAATCTTCCCACACCAGATAAAATCCTCTCTCATCTCTGCCGTTTGGAAATGCCTTATCGTTATCTGTGACACCGCCACCATAGGCGTTTTCTTGCTCTATCTCCATTTCTCTAAACAAAAGACGAAAGGTCCTTGCTTGGAAGGGTGGAATCATCTAACATGGGGTGTACCTAGCTAGCGCATATATATGGCATATAATGATCAACAATTATACTGATATAGTATATAACAAAATAACACGAAAAAATATATTATATCTGTCAATCTGTGTATAATTTAAAATGTTGATGGTGTGACATTAAATACAACATGGCTCTATTTTTAAAGCACGAGTGCTTCATAGGTTATAAAACAACGGTCATTGGTGAGCACGGTACTTGGACAGGAAACACCGTCACGAAACAACAAAGAACAGTAATACACAGAATAGAGAATAAAAAGTGTCTAAGAAAAGGCAAGGAAGGCTGGAACGGTGCTATGTTTGTTCATGCATGTGATTGAACTCCTTTTAGTCATAGTAGAGTAACTAGATGTAGTAATTTTTCTAACCAAACCTTCGAACAATAAATTCGATAATGAACCTGCAGAGGCAAGGAAATTTATAATTTGCAGAATGTGTATGCTTTTATTTTATTTATTTTGTTTTAGGTAAATTCTTTTTTAATAAACTTGCACATCTTCCAATGTTGTCTTTATTGCTCAGTCTTGGAAAGTCTTGGAACGGGTGTTTTTTCTTGCCTGCCACAGGGAAAGTATTTCTTAATAGGGAAAGTATTTAGTACGTGGTACCAACTCCAACGGTGATTTAAATCCACTGCCATTAAACCCCGTTTTTCAACTCCATTTTTTAGGTTTAAAGTCCGCATCTTAATTTTTTTTTAGATAAGGTTTTTTTTTAAATTATTTTAATAAATTTTAAATTATTCGTATCTTATTTTTTTAAAATAAAAAAATTTTTTAACTTTGAGGAGGAGGTAAAATTTTTGACTTTTTTAATTAAAAAAATTAACAGAAAAAGAAATAAAAAATTTTTTTATTATTATATTTAAAAATAAAATATTATCTTCTTATAAAAAAATATCTTATTTTTTTAGAATTAATTTTTTATTTTATAAAAATTATTTTTTTAAAAAAATATCTGAACATACCCTAAATGAGAACCTACTTTAAGCTTCCCAACAGTGATTGAGCAAAGCAAAGGTTACCATGTGGGTTGCCAAGTTACGTACATGCCATTTGAATTGGATGGAAGACCGCTACTAATGAACCGTAGAATTTTGATTGGGCATAACATGTTATAAATGTGTTTGGGAATGTCAGAATAACAAAGTTCGAGTAAAAAAAATTAGATTTTTAAATCTGTATATATCATATTTGGCAATCTGGATCTCTTCTAACATAGAAAGTTAAATCTACATTAATGGTTATAATTTTATGTTTTTTTATTTTTTTAAATATATATTTTTTAAATAATCATAAGACAACTACGATCACTTCAATATGATGATCATGATGAGATCCAATTTACCTATTTGGAATATGATTTGGTTGGATTAGTTCTTAAATTTAAAATATTTCACGACTCATTATTTAAATAAAATTGAATCAAATTAAATTATTAAAATTGATTTTGTTTTAATTTTTTAATTTAAGTCTAAATAATTTAATGAAATTAATTAAGACTTATTTTATAAAAAATATGATAAAAAATAATTTTTTAATTTTTAAGGTAAAATACACTCAAACCCTTCGAGCTACTAAATTATTATATTCTTATATCAAAAATTACATTCCTGGCATTTGACTACATTGAATAATGATAGAGTTAGGATATGCTAATAAAATATTTTGTTTAATTTTCTTTCATCCGTAATTAATATGGACTTTCGATTTCCAAAAATTAAATGGTACTTTTTAATATAAAATGAGTTAAGTTTATATAAAACATAAAAAAAAAAATTTACCTTTCTACAAAAAGTTCAGAACAAACTCTATAAAAAAATATAACATGCATCTCATTAGCAAGCTAAAAGCTATTTTTGCAAACCAAATTTTGTCGTAGTCAAGAAAACAAATTGATTTAGTAGTGTGCTCATACACTTTAGGTAGAGAGAATCTTTTTAATATTTTTGTGTGTGTAAGGTGTTAGATAAAATCTTGGAATGTTTTGGAATGAGTTAAGATATTTCTAAAGAAAATTTAAAAATTTTAAATATAACTACCAAGTACCAATCTTACTCTTTCAAACTTTGAACAAGCTTTTAAATTTCAATAACGAACTAAAAATATATAAAGCTTGTTCATTTAAACTTTGAGCAAGTTTTTTAAACACTAAAAAAAAAATATCATAAAACATTATTATAAAATATAATATATCAATCTGAAAATACATTATTATAATAAAATGATTATTCAATTTTTTTTAAATGATTATTACTTTTTGAAGTGTTGAGAAATAAAGAGATTTTTAAAATTATGAATTATTAAATACACAAGTTAATTAGGATATTTTTTGTAATGAAAACCTATAAAAAAAGAAGAAGAAGAAGCTAGTCAGAAGATGTTAATGCTAAAGATTTTAGTTACTTGGAAAATTCTTAGATATGTTTCAGAAAATTTTCCTAGCCACGTCCAGTTTTCTGAATACTTGGATGATATTTCTTTTAACAACAGAATATGTGGCTTCTAGTAAACACACGTGGTTTATGAATAATCCAAAGGCTGACAAAAAAAAATGAGGCCAGATTTATGAAAAAGTACATGTTGCTGTATACATGTAGCTTACTCTCCTAATAGTTTTCCCGAGGAATCTCCCTTTTCTCTGCTCCCAACCCTCTCCATTCCTCTGTGTTCTAAGAACAATCTCTCTCTTAGTCTACTTCCTTCTCTGTTGAAGCGTTGAAGCCTAGCAGCGAGCTTCATTGTTTTCCCCTTAACCTCGCGTCTCTTTCATCCTCTAATTCAAAAAGTATATGGGTTTTTCTTCCGTTCATTATTCATCACTAAGAGATTTCTCCAACTTTCCTTGGCCAAGTTGCTGTTAACATTATGAGGTATGGAAATAAACATGAATCCTCAAATTGTGTAGCTGATTTAAACTACTCTAAATTAGAGAAGAAATTATTGGTGCCATTAAATTAGTAAGGTTTAAAGCTACGTACAAATTGAAAGTGAAACTTTGTCTAAGCCGTTTTCTGATCAATAAACCCGTAAAACATCCTGCCTTATTAGCTTGGATTTGAAAATTTTTGCTACTCTTGTCTTTTACACAATTAAGGTGGTGATATTGATATCAATTACTGGAGCTTAGCACCTTGAGATGGGACACTTTGACAATTATTTGGAAACGTGATAATCAAAATGCTTTTTTTCGTGTTTTCCCACTCCTTGCCCGGGAGTTATTTGCTTGCTTATTTATTGTTTTAGCTCTACCCACTTCATGAATCATGTTAATTTAACTAAGTTTCTTATAAAATTTAAATAATTTTTGGCTATTCAGGTTTAAATACTCTTGGTGGCTAAAAATGAGTTACACCTTCTCATGAATGCTTGGCCATTTGAGTTCCTGATCTGATCGCCTGATGAATTTGGGTTAAATACTCTATTTAAATAATTTAGTTGATGATTTTGGTTTTCAAGTGCAAATATTTAGGACAAAGCATAGCTCTATATATATATATATATATATATATATATATATATATAGAGCATTATACTCTGTCATGGACGCTATCCATCATGAAAATGAATTACATCTTGTACTAGGGATATTAGATGACACGCCATATCCTGTTTCAAATAATAGAAATGGTCACAGAATTTTACTCTATCTAAAATGTTTGCATTGACACAAAGTCATTTTTTCTTACTCTGTATCTAACACAAAAATTATTCTATCTTGAGTAATATCTGATATAGAGTGGTGCTCTGTCCTATATATTTGCACTTGAAACAGAGCTATATTCTATTCTGAATATCTGTATGGGATATAGAGCTATGCTCTGCCCTAGATGATGTCTAACACAAAGCACTCCTATGTCCTGAATAATTGTAATTGTATTAGTATCTGTGCTTGACTGAGTCTCAAGACATCTGTCTCCTGCATTTGAATCTAACCGAATCCTTGGATATTTGTATCTGATAGAGTTTCCTGTGTTTAGGAACATTGCTTCCTGATCTACATTTATCCTAAATATCATTATGTGTGAATTGATTCTTTTGCTAAGAATCTATTTGCTATAATTTCAATTATATGAATTCATCTTATGATTATTGAGTCTATTGTTTCCCATTCAATGAGTCTATGATTCACCACCTATTTTTTTCCCTACCAGGTTACTTGAACACTTTCTAGAAGACGAATAGATCAAGGCTTTGATGTCGTGGACAGTTGAATTAGGGGTTGATATTGTGTAAGTGTTATGTTGTCATGAATTTCATAATTTGTTTGATTGGTGTTGTAAGATCTATTTGTGGTATTTAGTCTCTAGCATCGCAGTCATGAGGATTTTCAGATTAAATGGTGGCCATGTCCACCTCTCTGGTTATCTATTTGAAATGCATCTCTATTGTTAAGGCTTGTTGGAGGCCATCTACAGGTGGTTTTCTTCGTCGTCACGTGCTTAGGATTAAGGCATTACAAATATGGTATCTGAGCATGGTCTAGTATGTGGTTAGAGAGTATAAGGGTATCCAACTGTCCATGCATGGGGAAATTATGAACTTAGCTTACGGTAAATGCTTCAAGAGCACGTATCATGAGCAAAGTTTATAGGAATTTATCTTATTGCTCCATTAGTCTTCATTCACCTCTAGTTCTTTTTTTTTTTTGAGGCACACATCGTATGTGTTTGGTACTGTTTATTAATTTTTGAGCTATAAAATTTTATTGTTAATTGTTTTGTATAGTTATGAAATTGTGAGGAAACTCTTAAAACGCTATTCGTGTCGTTTGGAAAAAAAAAAGTGGTTGTGAATCACTTGGGAAATCATTTGATTTCTACTGGAAGGGACAACCTGAGAAATTTGGATATTTGAAACAAGTAAGGTTATGTTTTTAGTTATGCAATGAAGTTATAATTTGACACCCGCCATTAGTTCTTATTAGGCATAAATGATAAATATGTAATCCAATGAGAACTGTGGATCAATTGATATTTGGAGATTAGAAATCTTCTATGATTGATCTAGATCTTTTGCATCTCTGTTTATAATATGAGTTAAATTTGGATCTTCTCTGTATTCGTCCTTGGTTAATTTGGGGAATACATGTCGTGAGCTATGACATGATTGAATTTCACTGCTCTAAATCGGATGTGATTATGGATTTTGTCAAGGATTGTTGAATATTTGATTAATGTAAGTGTGATTGCTGCGTATACAAGGATGTGATGGATTAAATTCTAAATTAGTGCCTCATATTTTAAATTAGCTTTGAGTTATATAAATCCTGGATTTTTTGAGTTAGATCTGTTATTGATTTGAATTCCTAAATAGCAATTCATGCTTGATATAACTTGAGGTTGGAGAATTTTATTGAATTTGAAATTACTACTTATTAGAATGACTTAGTCTAGAATTAGTGATGTTGAGGGTTGAATTGAATATTTCCGTTGTGGATTTCATGACCTTTTGAGTGGTTAGTATAAATCTACATGATTTATGAAGAAATCATCTTAGCTTGTTAAGGGAGAAGAATATTATGAATCGGTAATGTTGATTATTAGAATCTCTTTAAGAAGACATGAAAAATTTTAGTGTAAATTGTCAGATAAAGTTAATAGTTATAAGAAAGATGTATAAGCCTGCCCTGTGATAGTTAATATTAATTCCTTCTTGATGTTAAACTTTAGAATTCGAGGATAGAATTCGAGGACGAATTCCTTTAAAAAAGGAAGTATATTGTAATGAACGCCTATAAAAAAAAAAGGCTAGTCAGATCATAAGATGTTAATGCTAAAGATTTTAGTTACTTGGAAAATTCTTAGATATATTTTAGAAAAAATTTCCTAGCCACGTCCAGTTTTCTTTAGAATACTTGGATGATATTTTGTTTAACAACAGAATATGTGGCTTCTAGTAAACACACGTGGTTTATGAATAATCCAAAGGCTAACAAAAGAAAAAAATTCAAAAGCTCTTGGTTGATTCTAGAAAGCTAAATCAGAAAATAGTTTCTCTATTTTCTTGTGGTTCTCAGCTAGATTCATGAAAAAGTACATAGATATTTTTAGCAACAGTGCTACATAGACAGGCAGTCTTACTTTCCTGATACTTTTCCTAAAAGAATCTATTTTCTCTGCTCTCAACCCTCTCGATTCCTCTCTTCTTTCTCTGTTGAAGCATTGAAGCATAGCAGGGAGCTTCATTGTTTTCCCCTTAAGCTCACGTCTCTTTCGTCCTTTGTTTCAAAAAGCTTATGGGTTTTTCTTCCTCTCCAACGTTCATTATTCATCACCAAGAGATTTCTCCAACTTTCCTCTGTCAAGTTATTGTTAACATTATGAGGTGTGGAAATAAACATGAATCCACTGATTGTGGAGTCTGATATAAACTACTTTGAATTAGAGAAGAAATTATTGGAGCCATTAAATTAGTAAGGTTTAAAGCTGCATACAAATTGAAAGTGAAACCTTGTCTAAGCCATTTTGTGATCAATAAACCCATAAAACATCCTGCCTTATTATCTTGGATTTGAAAATTTTGCTACTTTTGTCTTTTACACAATTAAGGTGGTGATATTGATATCAATTACTGAGCTCAGCATCTTGAGATGGGACACTTTGACAATTATTTGGAAACGTGATAATCAAAATGTTTTTTTTTTTTCGTGTTTTCCTACTCCTTACCCAGGAGTTATTTGCTTGCTTATTTATTGTTTTACTTCTACCCAATTTAGGAATGATGTTAGTTTAACTACCTTTCTTATAAAATTTAAATTATTTTTGACTGTTCAGGTTTAAATACTCTTGGTGGCTAAAAATGAATTACACCTTGTCATGAATGCTTGGCGATTTGAGTTCCTGATTTTATCGCTTGATGAATTTGGGTTAAATAATCTATTTATGTTTGGTCATCTCTGATTTTAGTTGATGAATTTGAATTAGTCTTTTAATCACCATGAGCATATATTGATTTTTCTCACTCTTCTTTGCTTTTAAGTATTACTGGAATATTTTAGGGAGAGCATCTGGAGCATTTGATAAGTGGATTTTCTCTACCTCTATTGCATTTTTTCTATATGATTTATGGTTACTAAAATTTTAGCATTTCATGTTATAGAAGATATAGAAAATTATGGAATTCAATATGTGTTATTAAAGCTTAGTCACGTAAAGTATATTAAGCTATTCTGATTGAAGAAAATGATACCCTTTATACATTTTTTATACATATAAAGTTCGGCTATTATATTTTATATACAGAGCATTATACTCTATCATTGATGCTGTGCATCATGAAAATGAAGTACATCTTGTACTAGGAATATCGGATAACACGCCATATCCTATTTCGAATAATAGAAATGGTCATAGTGTTTTACTCTGTCTAGAATGTTTGCATTAACACAGTCATTTTCTCTTACTCTATCTTGCATGTGCTTCAATATCTGACACAGAAATTATTCTATTTTGAGTAATATATGATATAGAGCTATGTTTTGTCCTAAATATTTGTACATGAAATAGAGCCATATTCTGTTATGAATATTTGTATGCGATACAAGCTATGCATTGACTTGGATGGTGTCTGACACAGAGCCCTACTTTGTCATGAATAATTGTAATTGTATCAGTATATGTGTTTGACTGAGTCTCAAGACATCTGTCATCTGTATTTGAATCTAACCAAATCCCTGGATATCTATATCTGATAGAGTTTCCTATGTTTAGGAACATCGCTTGCTGATCTACATTTATCATAAATATCTTTATGTGTGAATTGATTCATTTGCTAAGAATCTGTGTGCTATAATTTCAATTATATGAATTCAGCTTATGATTATTGAGTTTATTATTTCCCATTCATTGAGTCTATGACTCACTGCCTATTTGTTTTCCCTACCAGGTTACTTGAAGGCTTTCTAGAAGACAAATGGAGCAAGGTTTTGGTTTTGTGGATAGTTGGATTCACTACAAGAAAATATGGATTTTCTCACGGACAAATTTCGTGAGAAATACCATATTTTCCATGAGAATTGAAAATTCTCATGGAAATTCTCACAGAAAACAAGGCGTGAGATTTTTGATATAATAGTCACGGATTTTCTCACGGATGTGTAGCCGTGAGAAATTACATATCCGCGAGAAATTCTCACGGATACACATCCGTGAACCCTATTAAGATATTCTCACGGACCTTATCCGTGAAAAGTTCCGTGAGAAATTAATATATTTATTATTAATTAAAATTTAATAATTAAATGTTTATTAATAAATATTAAATATGTT
>JASKGM010000009.1:9641134-9654413 GCA_034509205.1 Ceratonia siliqua | reverse complement strand
AAAGAATTACATATTTCTAAATAGCTATGAACTCACAGTTCACCATATGACCCAGGTGCAATTTTACTTCCATATTTAAAATGTTTAGGATCTATTTCCCAAACATCCCTCCCATCATTAGGTATTGCCAAATGATCAGGTTCACATTTCACCTTGCTTGATCAGGCTCGCCAACAGAAGATACTGATTGCTGAACGGGACATGCCTGCCTCTGAAACCAACCCAAGTTCTGAAGTAACTTATGCATACATCATTCAGAACATAGAAAACTATAATTGAGGAGGGAATATGAGGGTGAAACATTATGGCTAGTAAGCAACAGTCAAAGATTTCAATTACTGAACATTAGTCAAGCAGTCATCTATGAACACAATAAGGTGCCTGACTTGCCTCAATCATCAAAACTTCTTTGCCTCAATCTTCAAAACTTCTTTCTCCAAAGCTGCTTTAAGCTGCTCTGTTTCCGGTTTCAGTACCAAGTCTGTCAAGCAGTGTCCCATGAACTGAAACATTAGTAATTTTAAATAGTAACAAGGAGAATGAAAGTGATCGCGGACAGTAATTTATATAGTATATTGTATTTCAGAATATGAAAGCAGCTTTGAGCAAGTAAATTAGCGTAGCCGGGGCTTGTGAACTGAAATATGATTGCTTATAACATGGTTTAGATGAATCTGAATTCTATAAGTATGTTTTTCAGCAAACATTACAGCCATTTAAAATTAAGTCTAGGCTCAATGACATTAAACTTTGGAAGAAACTGCTCATTTTTCTTAATACTCTGCATCCATCTCAGCCAATTAAAATCAAATAATTATCAACACACCTCATAGGGCCATCCATCAACAACAAACACATCTAATGAGTAACCATCAGTAGTGCAAAAACCACGTGCCTCTTGAATGTTCAATCCAATCTCAGCAAACAAAGAAGTTAACTGCAGAAGAAGTGAGACCTATGAGAATCCTAATACAAGAAATATTCTCCTATTCATCACATGGGGTTTTGTTAGATACGAGTATTTAGGGAATAAAATATTTGTATTTTAAATAAAGGAAGTTATAAGGGTAGTTATTAGGAAGTTATTTTGGATGATTTATATAAATTAGAGAGGAAGGGTGTAGAGAAGGTAGGCAGATATTGAATGGAATTTGGGGAGAGCCTTAGCCTCTCGAATGCTAGGAAGGGGAGTGTCCGGCTACTCGAAGTGCTGGGTTAGTATTTTATCAGTATATTATTAGTATAATTACAGTGTTGTCTCTCTGTAACAATGATATTAATACCGTATATTGTCAGTATTTCTATCTATTATGTGTGGGCTTTCTTGTTTTCTGGGTTGGTACACAACAGGTTTAAACCTAACCTTGATTAAGATGAACTGAGTACCATGATTATGTGTAAGTTAACTATTGAAACTTTTAAGTGTCTGTTCCAACCAATTCATATACTGTTCGTAACCATCAATCACACAAGTTGCATGCACACATATATGGAAGCACTCTTAAATTCTGCTACCAGATTAAGATAGTTCTGACATACACATTATTTTTGTTAGAAAAGCTATCATATACCTGACTGAGAAGCTTTGGTTTGTCATCTGTTGAGAAGGTGATTTCATGCATGGGCCTACAACATCGTCAATGACACAGATGTTTATATCTCAATTAAATTCAAGAAAAAAAATTAAGCCACTTAACTAGAAACTTCATAAATCATCACAGTTTAATAATGATAATGTTAATATATAAGTTCACACATGGTACAAGTTTAAACAGGCCTATCTTGGATAAGTTCTGAAGTTTATAAAATTCCTGGGCTTTGTCTGTTGGAAATATGTAAACTTAATGGCTGGACTGGCAAAAGAATGATACTAATCAGTACCTCAGGTCCTCAACCTCCAGTATGTGAAGCGTTTGTCATATAATTGGAAAACAAAGTATATGAAAGTTCTGACATACCAGGTATATGAAAGTTCTGACATACCAGCTGAGTTATATCTTCAGATACACCCCCATCTTAAATGGAAAGCATAAGTAAAATTGGCCATGGCTCAAAAAATTCTCCAAGCCTAGCCTAAACTAGCTTGAGAGTAAACTTTTACCGCAAATATTGTTCACTGCCATGTACAGAGTGTTCCTCCCCTAGGTCTTCAGATTTAGTTGCTTCAAGTGCCAGGGCTTCAAGGGTAGGAGAAGAACCAAAAGCAGGATGTGGATGTATGGTAACAAATTAGAAAAAAATGCTTAACCATCAAGCTCTAAAGAGTACAATCAGTACTGCTTTATACAGATATATAACTGGAGTTTTGTGATAATTGCATCTAAAAATTCTACTAGAGTTTTAGGAAATCAACAAAAGTAAGAAAATAATACCTCTGTCTGCCTGGGTACTTTGAAGAGCTTTGACAAGCTTTCACGGGAGCATCCGAATGGATAGAGTCAGCTGAATTTCTGTCAGATATGGGGTTAACCTGCACCAAGAATCCAATTCCAAATGGTATTGCCCACATGTAATGAGGTAAATGAAATAAATTGTACAACTCACAAATATGTATATTGAAATTTAAGAAGTAGTTGAAAACAGGAAAAGATAAATTCTTTAAAAGTTCAAAAGTATAAAAATTATATTTTGATGGCGTACACAAAAGAGACAATTCTGTAGCAATTCAACTAGACAACTGCTGATTAATTTGCTCACAATAGATATTCCAAGACATAGTCATGACATGTGCAAATGAAGAAACTTATACACATTTGCCTGTGCAAGTACAGGTATGTGGCTCAAATGCACCATCCACAATGCTATATGAAGACATGTTGAAATTCATACAAACCATACAATTTCTCCATTCCGTGAGTTGATAAAAATTTAAGCTTTTCGTCTTAGAGTATGCCACCATGATGCTCATGTAATAGTTAATTTGCTCAGGGCAATAAAAGGCAGCAACAGCTAATGATGTGCAACCAGTTGCAATTTCAGGTATAAACAATCCTTTCACAATTGAATTTCCTACTTTATGTAATGTAATAGTCACTATTCTCACCATTGTCCTTGATACAAAAAGCATTCAAGTTAATTTAGACCACATATAAAGTAGAGATATACTAGTTCACAAACAAAAAATGGATATGTTCTCACCATTCCAATTTTAATATAGACTAAACTTAATTAATTCAGGAAAATTCAGTGAGGCAAATCTTTCACAGTGCATTGCAATTAAAGCTGCACCTAACATCCCAAGCAGACTTCCGCTAACCTATACCAGCATGCAAGGTTCAAATCTATTACGTTTTTAGTTAGTACCACTGCTACTTTGATTGTGTAACCAGCTGCGCCAGGATTCCCTTCAGTCTGCTGGTAGTCATGTTCAGGATCATTATCTGCAGCCTGCCAAACAGAATTGTCACATCTAACATGTAAAATAATCAATACAAAGCACATTCATATTCTACCTCGACACCTCTGTCTCTTCCAGAATAACCAGAATATTAATCAGAAAACTTTCCAGAGAGCAAATGCTAACAAGGGATATGCCAAATATTCAAGCAATCAAATCTGATGAAATTACTAGTAAGCAAATGACAAGAAATAACAGGTTATCAGAGTCTATTGAGAGTGAGAAACTAAATATCATAATTTCTGGCCCAATGCAAGGAAAATTACAAGGAAGGCTTTTAAAACAATTCATTTATCTAACTAATGATTCATTGGAAAAAACTTTCAGCATATCCTGCTCCTATTGCCTAAGAATATACAAATACTAGACCCCTCATATACAGGGTGTGGGACTGGGACCAAAAGCTTAAGCCAGCTCCGCTTCTTGATGATTGATGTTCCGCTGTAAATCTAAGTCATAGTAACTGAAGAGCTAGTCTCTTTCTGGAGCATCGCCAGAAACTCTTCTTGCACTGAGGTTTCCCGTGTATGACCATAACCTCTCAAAATCAGCAGTGACCAATTTCTCTGACTTTGAATCTTTTTCCTCCTTTCGAGCATTTCTCTTTACAGCAGGTGTCCTTCGTGGACTGCATGGGCTCCCAGTAACTGGAGAGGAGGAACAGAATGTTGGCGTTGCAAATGGAGAGGCATATGGGGTGTGTTGAATTGAGAAGGGGCTGGGAGACATTCGCTTCTGGATGGGCAAACCACCAAAACCTCCCCTGCTGAAGAGAGATATAGAATCTGCAGTTGCACATAGCTTTATGGTATCATCTACATAAAGGACATCATCAATCCTGGCCATTATGTTAAAGGCTAAGCTCTCCATCACCCTTGAATAACTTTCAAGAATTGACTGTCCTACATCCTGCAAGAAAAAGAAAAATCCACAATAAGAAGTTTATTGATCCAATACTAAACCCCATTCTCCCAGTCTTGATCCTCTATTTCTGCACACTAATGACAAACCACTTGCAATTTCATTTAGAAGTTGGCAGAAATCATACATTACATCTCATTCTCAAGCTATGATCAATCATCAATATTGACCATGAGATTGAGAACATGCTATTACGTATTTTTCATGAAAACTATCATGCACTTAATCTCTCTCTTCAAAAAAAAAATCTTTAAATTATCTCTCCTATAAATTGTGTAATTCAAATTGTGCAAGAATTACATCTGGACAGTAACTCTAGTGGTCCTTCATAAATCATACCAACTCCTGGATTTTTATTCTGCTGTGGTTGCTCAAAATTCCGAGTGTTAACTGGCACTAGCAAAGGAATTTCCCAATCATGCCCCACTTTTACATGAAAATTTTCATATTACCTTGACACAAACTATTGCTAATTGAACAAATATTCCAAGCAGCAGCCATGCATTACAGAACAACATAACAAATTATGTGCTCAATGCAAAGTCAAGATCAAGATAACGTACCTTATTATATTGTATCTTTGCCATATCTAGTGCTGTTTGTGGGAGCCCAGGAAAACGATGCTTTAAGCTTTGTAGAAGGGTCTCGGCTCGTTGGGCAAGAAAATGGTTCTTCTCACTATCAGCAACAAGGCTCTTCACCTTTCCACCCCAAGAAGCGCGTTTGGCTCTCACTGAGTTTACATGTTTTTTCTGGTCCTTCTGCCTCCACACATGCACTGCAGCCTCAATTCTATTAGCTATATCCAGAGTGTGATGCTCTGATGAGAGGTCCAGGCAATCAAGGAGACATTCAGGCGAGAACTGGTCAGCAGTTATGTATTTATAGATTATATCGCCTAGACAAGCTTTTCCATTCTGCATTTGTTGTTGAACAAAAACATCAAAATATTAAACGTTTGGGCAACAAAATGTTAATTTTCACAACACTTTGGCTTATCTTCAAGAATTCTTCAAATGGTAAGATATTATTGACTCCTAGTTCTATTTTTGTTTTGGACCATGGATAAATTGAGGTAGCAAAAGATCCAGGGCAGGATTTTAGAACTTAACCAAACCAAATCAAACATAATGCAATGAATGCCATTTTTTTTAGTTATGAACTGTTTCCTGTTTCCATTATAACTAAAAAGATAACCCATACCTTGGGCAAGGATTCTAAGTACACGCCAGGGATTTCCATTTCAGCAAGGATAGAACTATTAATCGACATGGCAGCCTTCAATATCTGGTTTGTGCAATCCTTGCATTGCTGCAATCTTTTCCTAGCATCCTCAGACAAACCGTTTGGTGGAACCTTGGGAGAGGGAAGCCACCATTTCTCCTCCTGCCTAATTGAAGGTCTGCCTCCAGGCATGTAGACATCACAATCTTTTGAATCTCCCATGATTATTCCCCGATCAACGTACCAAAACTCTGTATCATTAAAGCCATCAAGCATGCTAAGCAGCATTCCATCAAGCTTCTTTAGAGCTGGAAGGTTGACGTACAAATCTGAACGTGGACGTGTAGCCATGACTTCATACGTTCCACCACCAGGAAACTGCTGGACAGATGGTACAAGCTCCACAATAGAATCACTCACACACAATAGCCATTCCATTTCCCTACGCCACATAGCCTTTTTCTGTGGTGCCAGCGGCTCCAACCTCCAAAGCTCGCCAAACACAGTCGCTGCAGTTTTGACCCAAGTTACATTTTAGACCCAGACATTAACATACAAACTAACAAACATATATACACGTAGAGACGACAAGATAGAGAAGACTAACCAGAGAGATTAGTTATAGCGTTGGAGATTGCAAGGGCGGTGCAGACCCCTTTCCCTCCGCCAGACATGTCTTCCCCGAGAAGCAGCTTAGCGAACCTCTCCTTCATCATTTCGACCTCTTGAAAATTGGGGGAAAAAGAGGAAATTAAGATACATGAAACGAAGAGAATCCATGGCCCATAGGAGAAGATCATAGTTCAATACAGTAGCTAATAATACTAGTATAATTTTGATACATAGTATAATTTTGGGGAACTAGTTTGAAGAATTCACTTATTAAACGGACAATAGGAAGAAGACCTCGAAATTCATTATACATTTTGTTTCTCGGTATCGTTCTCAAGAAATCTGCAGCAAAGTGGGAGTAGAACAGCACATAAACTAAACTAGTTCCCTGGATGTGTTCCAAATTATGAAGAAAAAGAGAAAAAGAGTACCAGACAAATCGGCGTCTCGTTTGTCAGGCTTGTCATCTCGAATGACCACATCCTTGCCACCAATGACAGGCAGCATAACCTGGGTGGGGAAGCTGAAATGGGGAGCGGCAAGCGGGCGGGGAGATAAGGTTACAGAGGTGGAAGCCCCCTCGGCATCGAAACGGCGACAAGAGAAGCTACTGCAACTCTCGGACTCACTCACATCAGCACTCAAGCTATAGCTGCCACAACGGTCACTTTGCTGGTCCGAGCCATCTTCGGATGATGGACTTGCCATTGATGGAAGATGGGCGTTTGAGACAGATCTAAGGCAGGAGTTTGAGTTAGAATGAATTGCAGAGCAGAATTGAGTAAAAGTAGTGGTGGAGGAGCTAAGTGTTAATGGTGGTGGTAAGTGATGAAGAAAAAGGAAAAGGGAAGAAGACAAAACACTAGCGGGTTAAGTCTCAACGTACTCTTTCTCAGTTTACAGATACATTGTCTTTCTTCCCTGCGTGTGACTGTGCAGGGAAGAGTGTAAGTGAGTGGTGCTGGGTGTGATGATGGGGGGCAAAAGCAAAAGAGACGCCGTTTGTAGGGGTTGTCTTTCCGTGACAGCAGGGTCTAGCATCCGACACGGCCTTTTTCGGTAGGGCCCACGCCTATACGTTGTCCTTGTATTCACTGTTACTGGTTTTTGAGAAACCGTTGATCCTAATGGAGGGAAGCAGACGAAACGGCGGTTAACTTAACCATGGGAAGGGAGAATATTGAAGTAGTGGGCAATCTGATGTTAAGCAAGCGTAGGCTCTTTTTCCCAAGCATCCCATTGGTGGAAGTGGAGGGGAAGTGGAGGGTATTGGTCTTACTATTAGTTGACCTCGTCCTTCGTTTCAATGGGTATGCCAATTTTCGACGCCTAATCACATTAATTAATTACGTGAGTAAGTGCAATAGCGTTGGATTGTGGGACCGGCGTTCCAATTCCAATGGAGCTTAAACACACTGGAAAGAAACTTGAGAAAGGCGCAGACAAATCTGACATTGTGTAGAGATGAAGTATTCTTTGGAAGGTCGCAGATAAGATACGAAAATGGATCAATCTGCCCTACTACCTGCATGCTACATCAGCCGCATTGTATTGTATAGAGACTACCTTTTTTTATTATGTGTCTTGAGGAGCACAAAACCGGAAAACAAGGCACGTGTCAATTGGTGAAGTCGCGAGAGGGCTCGGTTGGGGTTGAATTCACATTCACCTTTTGATATACTTTCTTAAATGTTAACTGACGATGAAGATGATGGGATGGTCAATTCAATTATTCTTGCATTGTGCCTGCAGCCTGCCCTGATTGAGTAATTGACAAGTGAATAGTTAGACGTGCATAAGAATAAGAATAGTGAAGCCAGAAGAAAAATGCGTGTGAAATGGAGAGGGGCCAGGCCAGCATAATAGCCATTGAGGGGCAAGACACTAGGTCGGCTGGTCGGGCGAGATCCAGATCCAGATCCACATCCAGAATAAAGAAGTCAGAGAGAGGGACCATTTGTTTTACTAATATTACTGTAAATGAACAGTGACCAAATCAACACCGTTCATCACAAGTTTGCAAATTGCCATGTCACTCCCGTTCCCACCACATCCACAGCTGCAACAATCATATTGATGGACTATGCTTCCTTACCATTTCATTTGTCTTATTGGGCTATATCAACTTTGGACTTCGGATTGGATTACTGTTCAGAGTTAAAACAAGCGGGCTTAGGCCCACTTACATGCCCATGACTTTCTAGATCATTCTATTTCATCAACAACTCCCACTGGTATCTCTTTGATCTGAAGGCTCCGAAACTTCTCCGTCTGTGTTTCGTTTTTGGATTTGTAACAGCAACACAGACATTGGTCCTCTCGCTTTTACCGACAACTGCGGCACTGAGTTGCTGGATGCTTGGAGGATTCAAACCCTAAAGCCATAACGATGCCCAAAAAAATGGGTGTCAACAGCAAGGCCGAGGCCGCCAGGGCTCGTAAGTCCGCCGTCGAAGCCGAGCGTAAGGATCGCGATACTCGCGAAAAGGAGGAGCAGTATTGGCGCGAAGCCGAGGGTTCCAAGCCCCGCTCCGCCAAGAAGCGTGAGGAAGAGGCCGAGAAGAGAGCCGAGGCAGCCGCACGCCGAGCTGAGGCGCGTCGATTAGCCGAGCAGGAAGAGAAGGAAATCGATAAGTCCATGAAAAAACCTGATAAGAAGGCTAACCGGGTCTCTATCCCGGTCCCCAAGATGACGGAGGCTGAGCTTACGAGGCGGCGTGAGGAAGAGCAGGCTGAGATTCAGAAGAAGGCTGAGGAGGCTAAGAAGCGGCAGAGTCGCACTGCAGCGGAGGAAGAGTATGAGAGAATGGTACTTGTGACAAATACCAATCGCAACGATTCCATCATCGAAGCAAGGACAGTGGAGGATGCCATTGTTCAGATGACTGTCGCTGATGACTTGCCGGTTGATAGGCATCCGGAGAGGCGTCTCAAGGCCTCCTTCAAGGTTCGTCTGATTTTTAGTTATTTATTATCGATACTGATATCAATCTGAGATTGCTCCCAAGTCCCAACTATAAGTTTCGGGTTTAGCTATTTCGCAACATAATTTTGGGATTCTGAACGAATTTGCGCTATATAGATCATCAGCGATATGATATGATTGATTATTAAATGGATGGAGTCAGGTGAGCTGATCTAGTTGATTCTCTTGCAATGCTTGAGATAATGCTAACTGTTTCTAGTTGGTAATTACTGTAGTTATATTCTTACTGGTAAATGTATGCTTCAAATTATTCCGATGCTCCAGTAAAGGAGAGGACACAGTAATGCTTTGATTTTCTAGCGGGATACAATTAGCATTGTATCCTTTTTGATCATGTAGTTCGTGTGTATCTCTTTAGTATTCTCTGAAATGTCTTTTTAAAAATAATTGAAAAAATATCTCTGTATCTGTCCCTTTGGCATAGGGATAGCTTGTCTCAGTTGATTTGCGGCATTATTCTTGATTTGTTCAACACTAAGTTAAACCTTTTTAATTTTTTTTTATAAAATAGCAAAGAAAAAGGAAAACTATCTACAAGAATTATCAGGCACATGGTAGCTTGTTACTTGTTTGCTAGAAGAGTAGACTGGTAGACTAAGTGCTTGCTGAATGTGTCAGAAACTTTTTGGGATTATGGCTGGAAAGCTAAGTAGTAAGGATGAGTATAGAAACAGTAGTGTCTTGTAGTGCAGGGTAATCCAGATAAAACCTTGGATCTGGTCTTGAGGTAGCACCAAATTTGGATAACGTTGTTGATTTTCTTAATTTCTGAATAATGATGCAAGGCTACAGGATCTTGAAATGAACTTAAGCATGGATAAAAATTTTGAAAGCTGTCATTCTATTAAAAATAAAATGACATACTGTTAGTAGTGATTGATAAAACACCGTTTCGGAATGTAAACAAGTTTACTGAATTATAATTTCTACTTTTAATCTGAATTGCAGTTTGGGCAATTCAATTTGAGATTAATGGCCCTGTCTATTTGGAAGATCTGTGTGTCTGTGTGTTTTATGTGCGTGCTTACAATCTTGCATTTGTAGGCATAGTGCCATAGTTGTGGGTTCATGATGTCATGTCTGTATTTCTTGTTTACAAGTTTCAATCTGTTCTACTTCTTCATTACTGCCAGGATTGATCTTGTTTGCCTCCATATCATAGGATAGAAAATAGTCTCATCCCTTACACTTTTAGTATTATATTAATTTATGACATGCAGTTTAATTTGCACAATGGCTACTTCTTGGTGTGTTTTATGATGAAATTTGCTGGATTATACTTATGTTGTATTCCTGAGCTGTTTCTTTCATTATTGTGTTATTTTCACAACGTTGTAGGCCTTTGAAGAAGCAGAGCTTCCGAAGTTGAAGGAAGAGAAACCAGGCCTTACTCACACTCAATATAAGGACATGATATGGAAGCTATGGAAGAAATCTCCTGACAATCCTCTTAATCAAGTAAGTAATGCTCATAATCTTTTGGTTACTTCAGAATGTTAATTTTCATGTTTTGGTTGCTTGTAGATTGTTGATTTGTAATTTAGCGTTGAGCAGGGCTTTCATTATGATGTGGTTGTATGTGTGTTTTAAAACCTCGTTAGATTTTTGCTTCATAACTTTAAGTGGCTATCTCTGTTGCTTGCATGTGCAGATTGCTGAGTGAATGGTCAACGGCTGCAACTGAAAGCAGATTTGTAGTGACGTTTTATGGGTTCTTTTGGCTCTGTAGTCCATAAATATACCATTTATATGTTGTGTTTGAAGTAATCAGAGAAGCTCTGTAGCCAAGAAATAGCAGTAGTTGATGTTGGACCAAGAAAGAGTAGATTGTATTTGGTTTTAGTAGCGTCCAAGGTGTTCTGGTGTTTTATCTCAGTTGTATTATTATACTACCAAAGAAAGACGAACATCGATCAATAATACTGGTAATAGACAAATTCATTCCTCAAGCTGTCACTCTTTGCATTCATGATTAATAATACTGGTAATAGACAAATTCGCTTCCGGTGTATTCTAGAAGCATAACTATTTGTCTTAAGATTGTTGAACATTCTAATGGACTGTGGCATATATCATGAAAAAACACAACAAATTAATAGGGGTAATTTATTATCATTATGCAATGGTGATTATGTATTCAACAAAGAAAGTGTAGTTGCAATTTCCAAAGAATGGGACTAAGGCAGTCCCTGCATATATATGTTGTTAATTTTGAATCCTCTAAGGCTATTTCGTGGTCATAGTGGTCTAGTTGTTCTGCCGGAAGCCCTGCTATAGAGAAGAGCATTATTCGGAATCGGATATTCATCCCTGATCGATTCCACTGGTGAATACACTCGCAAATAGAACTGCTGTCCAAGGTACTATCGTGTCCAAAATTTACTTCTCACATGCCACATTCCCACGTTATCTAGTGCCATGTAGATTGCTGTCCATGACTTGGGATATACCTGATGAGACGCAAAATCAATATAAATAATTAATGCCTCTTAGTTTCTGGTACAATCCTAAGGAAAGTCAAGACTCGAGCAAAGAAAAACCAACCTGCGGAGTGCACCTGGAAACTGCATCACTTAGGTTGTACTGGTTGCGACTAGCAGGCGTCCACACACCTCCATCCATACTGCATCAGTAATGCCATATTCAAATGTCACTCTCAAGAACAAACGCAAGTGAGGTATATAAAAAAAGAAATGTCCATATGGGAAGTCTTGAATCGTACCCTACACAGAATGAGTATCCGTCAATATGCCAGCTTTGAACAATGTTTTCATGGTCTTGAAACACAATGTCAACAAAGGCTCTGAAATCTACACCCATGACTTATGTATCAAGATACATTGGTTTACCGGAAGGGCTATCTAGGATGCTTCCTACTCGGAAAACACCACCAATCTTATAGCAATCTGCTAGCTTCAGAGGAGTGTCCGCTGGAATGAAGGATACGCTGTTAACTGCATATCTCTGCTTCCCATTCACTTGACCTGCTGAGCTCTCTAGTATTATTTGTTCTACTGATGTTTACAAGACCATAGTGGTAAGAACCCCGTGGGTTTGGCCTAGGTCCACTCGCAGTCAGGTTAGTTCTGCAACACATCAATTACAATGTTAAGGAAGTTCAGGGAAAGCGAGGAAGGGTCAAAGGGGAGTGTGAAATTGTAACCTGATTGAACGAGCTTGCTCAAGAGACCAATCGATCTGGGTGGTTGGTCCACAAGGAATTGGGCCAGAGACAGATAGCTGAGAATTGGTGTAGTGAAGGATGGCAGTGCTGGTGAGGACTCTGTTAGTGAAACGAGTGGATTCCACAATATAGTAGTCTTGAGGTGCCTGATCAGCTGTGATAAGCAGAGAATAAGACTGTCCCACATGAACATCTATTGAGGAATAGGTGGTCTGTACAGTGTGAGTTCCCTCAACTTCCACCAATTGCATGTTGTGGCCTTGAATTCTGAAGTTGAGAGTGTTTTGAAGCTCCACATTTGATATTCTAAGCCTATATGTTTTTCCTGTTCATTATGGCATGACATGAGCATAAAAGAGTTGAGCTGTCTACAGGTGTATTCATTGTTTGTGAATAAAAGGCCTACCTTGTTCAACTGTGAATGTTGTACCGTTTGCACGACCATTTGTAAGAAGGGCTTGAGGGAAAGGAAGTCTATGACCACGATCTAAAACGGCCTTCAGCTTCTGAAATCACATCATAATAATCCAATGAATAAAGAAGGTAGAGCAAAACTTGAGGGAACAAATGAAGCGCCATTGTTAATTTGTTTGGTTACCTTATGATTGATATTGTACCAATCTCCAATCAGAAAAGTGAAATCATCAGCTGGTCAGGGAAGGGGACTGGAATTCTTGGCCTGCTGAGGATTTTGATACTCCCAAAGCCACCAGCTGCCTTTTGGAAGGCAAGAGAAGGGAAATAGAAGAAGCTTCCAATTTGATCTTTGGCTTGAAGTTTGTAGGTGAAGTTCTTGCCAAGAGGGATAGGGCATGTGGTTCCAAAAACTCCATCTTGGTAAGAATTTCTTCTTTGCTGAACACCATTCCTGTTATATATATATATATATATATATATAAACTATAAGTCTCTCTCTCTCTCTCTCTATATATATATATATAAACTATAAGTCTCT
>JASKGM010000009.1:9627487-9641034 GCA_034509205.1 Ceratonia siliqua | reverse complement strand
TATATATATATATATATATAAACTATAAGTCTCTCTCTCTCTCTCTCTATATATATATATATAAACTATAAGTCTCTAACATCACGTAAATAAAGACAGCAGTTTTCACATGTCCCGACAGCAAAAAGGCAAAGTAGAGGAACCGAAACAAAAGCAAGAACAAAAAGCTTTGCCCCATACTAAAAAGAAAAACATTAATGATTGAAGGAAAGTGATCATTTGGAGGGGAAGCTAGGTGATTTTGGTTATTATTGAACTTTTGGATTGCCAGTTGGATTGTCCTATTAAACAGTTTCTCCATGACTTGCGGTAAACAACCTATCTTTTTTTTTTTCTTTCTTTCTTCCCCTTATAATGAAAATATCGTTCTCACTACCAATAAATAATGCGGTGAAGTTATTAGGTTCAGTTACACACACGTATTTGTATCTAAGGTGTTGAGGGTTTGGCTCCGATGATAAGTTTGCTACATGAAAGCAAAGCGTACATGTTTGAATGTCTTATGCTACCTAAGGTAAGCAAGTGATCTTAGATGCAAATATGGTTACTAATATGAGGGCTTTATTACTTAATATACTTTTTGTTATTGGAACTTGACTAAATATACAGCATTGTTCCATGTTGAAAATAATGCAGTAGCTAGGAAGATAATATTGAAGGCAAATATTATTAGAATAAAACTAGAAAGAGAAAGAGATCATACCATGATAGAAGAAAGGGTTCGGGCAAGTTGTTGTGAACATTTATGATCAAATTGTCATTGGTAACAGAGTAGATTTTGGGACCTAGAAATTGGCCATTGATAAGAATGGCCTGCAATATGCAAACAAGAGTGTTTAGATAAGAGATCAGTGATATATATATATATATAATGCAAATGAATAATAGACACCTGTTGTTTAACTCCAAGGGGAGTCCCCGTAAGTGATGTTCCAGTCGAAGAACCTATATGGATCCTCCGCAGATACCATCCCCAAAACCAGCATGAGGGAGCAAAAGAGCAGCAGCAGGTTCATCATGCTAAGGCTTTTGGGTTTAGAAAGAAAGAAAGAAACGAAGGAAGGAAGAAATGGGAGAAGAGAGGGTGGAATATGGTTAGAAGAATAAGACATGGAGTTGTATAAGAGTGAGTGGAGTATTTATTATTTAAGTAAGCCTCCCATACAAAGAAGAAATAAATAAAAGCGAATGATAGTGGGGCATGAAAAACGGTGGTGAGTTGTGAGTTAGTATCCAATGAGGCATTGACACGTGGGTGGAGTATGACAGGAATGAGTTTTTTATGGTGTGGATTAGGGCAGAGGACGATTACAGAGTTTGAACTTTGAAGTGCAATGCTGGATCATAAGTGTAAAAGTATAAGCCGTGATTTGTGACGCCACTCACGCTCACTTCATGTGCCCAAACGCCCACCTTTATGGGTTCTGTTCTAATGTCATCCATGGATGATCGATGGACCCCGCTGAAATGGAAGGAATTAAGAGCCTCCCTCATTGTGCGCCGGAACTAAAGTTAAAAAGAGGGTGGCCGGGGTTGTCTGTTTCCTGGACATTCTTATGCTGTTTGGCTGTTGACAGTGAGGACGCGTTCTTATACATGCAGGAATCCCAACTGGAAGCTCTATGGAAAATCAACCACGCCCTCCTGTTCTTTTTGTCCTCTTTTTCTTTTCTAACAAGTTGACTATTTAGTATTTTCTATACAAATAGTTACCACTCCTAGTCCTCGCTCACTATCCTTTGAAATCATAATTCAACCATTCCTTCCAACTAGTCACGTGTTTAGAGTTTGGACCATAAGTTACGAATCACTTGTGTTTCCATATTATTTATTTATTTGCTAAGATAATGAAATCATAAATCAAGTTGAATAATGTCCCACCTTAATAGAAGCGTATGGGATGGGAGTAGAGTGGAAGTAGGAGTTGGAGATCCTAAACGACGTTCTTAACTTTATGCAAAATACAAATTATTATGTAATGCTAATAAACATTGGGCTTAATTAAGAACAGCTCATCTTCACTTCTTCAAGAATTCAAATGGGCCTGTTGACTTGTTGATATTGGTCTCAGCTACTGCCATTCATTTCTTCAAAGCTTTGTCTTTTCTTCGGGAAGGCAATCCTAAAAGCTAAAAGCTACACGTATCAATATCATAGACATACTATGCCTGTATCAACATGAGCATGGCAGCTCAAGCAATGTATTATTAATTATCAGCAGCTACATTACACCCTTTAAAAATTGTCACTTGCTGTCTATGGAATTGAAAACTGTTCAAAGAGTAAAAACCCTCCTTTGCAACGTATATGGAAGGTACAGAAGCCCTCTGTTATTCGTAGAATCATAGTTTTTTTCCCATATATATGTATTGGGTATTTATGAAAAAAAGGAAATATCAAAAGGCATTTGACTCAATGGTTCTAGAGTAGTAGTTTCCAAGACTGGATGTTGCGAGGGTGCATTGGACATACCAGCCTGTATAGTGTATAGTAATGGGACAAATGACAATATACACTTCCCTGGATGGCTGTATCTCAAGCAAAACAAATTGGTTTCAGTGACATTCATAATAGGCATGGATGGTGGGCTTACCCTTTTGGACTGAGAGAGGCCAAAATAGGGTATAATAACTGATCGCTATGCATATGCATGGGAACATCAAGAGCGTCCACAAGATACAGGCCTACCCCTTTACTATATCTGATATAATCTTTAAACATATATCCAAGATCCAATGGTCCTTTAAATTTAAACGTTATAGTAATGTTTATTTGATACCAAAATTAATCAATTGAATAGAATAATCATTCATTTATACAAATTAAATGCCTTAGAAGCCGCACACAAGCAAGTGTGGGTTGGTTCGCTGTTGATGAAGATCTAAAGATGATTGACAGCTACCAGCAGCGATGGACATTAATACAGCTTCCTCCAAATCCTCGGCCATGTTTCGCTGGATCAGCATAATTACGTACTCTATCACTGTGGCATCAGAAGGCAATGTAAGGGGCACATTGCTAGACAGCCCAAACTCCTCTTCTGCCAATTTCAGCAGCTCTCTGAAGATTTCCTTTTTCAGATACAGCAAGGGAAGCACAAAGCGCCTCTTATCGGCGCTGTACACAATAAGGTGACCCTTCTCTGCCTTCGCTGATTGAGTTCTTCGCCATGGGATTCTCTTCCTTCGGTTGATCGCCTGTTTCTGCCACTTCCTAGCCATTTCGATGATTTTCTTCGTACTAATCATTTTCTGAACTAGCAAGTTTAGTGATGGTATAAGAAGAGAAAATTAAAGAAGATACTCAAGGGCTGGTACATTGGAAACCACGGAAGTTAGTTTGTTTCATAATGAGAAAGGGCAGACTGCAGAGGCAAAAGAACTTGGATGTTGCTGAAATTGTGGCAGTTTTTGTGGTGATATATAAAAGGTGAAGGTTTTGGATGGGCTTGAGGGTATAGGCATTATATGATGGGGGAGGGGGAGCAGGAGCAGGAGCAGGAGCATTGAAGGATGGACTGACTAGTGACTAATGACTATATCTATATGGACGATGGATCCCAATTGATGCATTGGTACATTATTAATTGGGATGAGCTCACTTGAACTTCACAAGGCAGTCACGGAGAGGTGGGTGATCAGTGTACAAGTACAAATGGTGAAGCACGTGAGTGTGCTGCTAATTGTGAAATTTGTAAGCATTTTACCCACTTATGGACAACCCAGAGAAATAGAGCATGTTGGGACCAAAATGCTCCTCAACTGCCTGACACAATAGTTGATTATTTCACCACTAGTTGATTATTTCTCAACAAACAACTTCAATTTGTATACCATTTCAATAAACTATTTTCCTCAAATTATGTAAAGGGGAGTTATCAAATAATTTTTTTTTAAACCTAACAAAATTAGACAGCAGCTTGTCCTGTGTTGTTCACACTGTTGAGATGATATGGTGCAAGGCCATTTGAAATCATTCACAAAAGAGAGTTGGGCTTGTGGTAGGGGCATATACGTATGTTTCACTAGTCAACACAAGTCTCAGTGCTGGCAATTTGTTCTTCGGGACTTGGGATCCAGATTCTTTCATATATATATATATATATATATATATATATATATATATATATATCTGATAATCATGTTATATACATGGATTTCTCTGTTCATTCCGACCTACTCACTCTTTGTTCATGTCCTATCTAACGGTTCACAAGAAACATGATCCCCTTATATACATGAAATAATACAAACCTATGTTTCTTTTGTACATATATATGGATGCTCAGGCGAAATGATAAAAGAAGTGAGTATTTAAACAAGCATAGACACATGATGCATCAGAACAGGGCTTCGCTTGGTGATGAGGATTGTAATATTCATGACCAATTAACACAAGATGCCACGTATAAGAAAAAATATAAGTGGTTATAAATAAAGTTGTTCTACTTCTACCTTCTCATTTCACAAAGGCAGCACAGCTGTTTGGGAGAATAAAGGATTCCATTAGGTTCCTTGTCTTCCTCTCATTCTTATCTAAGTACTCCTGGGAATTAGCCAGTAGCATGATGTATTGAAATGCACTTCATTTGAATATGGCATCGGCAGGGCATAAGCCCAGCAGCGACGCGTGATAATGTTTATGAAGTGGCGTTTTCGCTGTGGTAGGTAGCTTTGTGTAACCATTTCCAAAATCAAAATTTCGACTGCCTCCTCCCACTGTAAGTCTAGTGGTTTCTTAATAACAAATATATTATAGAATTGGTGACGGTACTATATAGTAATATTATCTATTAATAATGATAACAACCATTATTAAGTAATAAATAGTACAATACTACAATATAATATAAAAATAATTAGATCAAATACTATTATTGTACCAAAAACTATAGTTATTAGTGGAGACGTAACTTCATTTCCTTATACAAAAACAACACAGGCTTGTATTAAGCGATAAGTAGACATGAGGAGCTACATTCCCATAGGTGTCATGGGTCGGCTGTTAATTTTTGACCAATTACATTCTCGTGAATCAAAAGGCGGTGTTGACCCAATCAAGCCAAGAAAAGTGTTTATAAATTAATGTGTAAAAATAACATTACTTATAAGTGGGCTTAATTTTAAATGAATTTTGTAATAACGAGTGAAAAAAAGGCGTGTCCCTGTTGCAACAATTTGTAACAAAGAAGATGGTGGAAATCAAATGAACCAATGTTTAGCAAGCGATGAAGGCCCCATCAAGTCCAACCATATCATTTCATATCCTGTTTGTACACAAGTTAGGCGTTACAGTTCCCGTGAGTCTGAGGCGCAGAAATTTGATGGCAACCGGGGCTGCACCCAAGTGGCTCAGCAACACAAGCTCACCAAAATGCATCATCGTCTTTGCAGCTTCAAAGTCAAGCACCCAATCCGTTCATTTCAACCATCATCTCGTAATTACTCACTTCACCAATTTCTTCCTTCTTCCTGCATTTCAATTTTAGTAATGTAACAACTATATATTTTGGTTGGTTTAGAAGCCTAAATACCAGGGATGCTCGCTTTCTATGAATGGTTGCCAAGGACAAGGAGCCCAGCATACAAGAATCCCTGTTGGTACCATTGAGACTCGCACTCTGCCCCCAGTTGCATCTCTTGCTATGGCTATGGACAGCCTCAACTCCGTCATCTCCAACCTCAAATCGGAACCACCTTTTTCTAACTCAGGCATCATACGCCTCCAGGTAATTCCTTTCTCTTTCTTTCTTTCTTCCTTATCTCTATCTCTGACATTCTATGCAACCTCAAATTTTGAATTACCTATTGTTAATAATAATGTTATTATTGTTAGTGTGTTGGCTTTATTTTAATTTTAAAATAAAAAATTTTTAAATTAGAAATGTTATGAGAGGAAAAATATGCAAAATCATATACCCTGTTATAAAAATATAGATAATTTAACAAAATAAACTGGTAATTGTCATCCTAGTTATGATTAATAAAACTCAAGCCGTAGCATTCTGTGTGGTTTGGTAAAGACCGGTTTTACTGAAGGAATCAACGAGAGGCGATGGCAGTGTTGTTTCATATATTTGATTGTAGGTGCCGATCGAACAGCAAATTGAAGCAATTGATTGGCTGCATTCCCAATGCGACCTTCTCCTTCCTCGATGCTTTTTCTCAGGTCGAGTAACGCATCCCTCCAACGGATATGGCTACAACTCCATCTCTATGGCACACAAACACAATTTGGTCAGCGTCGCCGGTGTTGGTTCCGCCATCTTCTTTCGCCAACCACATCCCTTTTCTTACACCGACTGGGTATCCATAAAGAGGTTATTTTGTTACCAACCAAACCCACATAATATTTAGCAACTGCATATATCGACCCTAAATTCTCATCCTATTATTTTTAATATTTCTTTTTTAAAAAAAAATTAATTTTGCTTTCAAGGTTTCTTTCTGAGAGATGCCCATTCATCCGCGCATATGGAGCTATCCGTTTCAATGCCAAAGCTACGGTGTCGACGGAGTGGCTGCCTTTTGGTTCTTTTTACTTCATGATTCCCCAGGTACCTACATTGTTTTCTTTCTCGAAACCAATAGCTATTCCATGTCTTTGTGAGGCTTTTCTCGTTAGTATTTATTGCATCAGCATTCAGCAGCTAGAGATACCAAAAAAAAATGACAGGTCGAGTTTGATGAGCTTGAAGGAACATCGATGCTTGCAACAACCATTGCGTGGGATAACGCTCTTGCTTGGTCATGGGAAAATGCAATCAATGCACTCCAAGCAACACTATGCAAGGTCTATGCCTATACAATGTGTCTATTTTAAATAAAGAAGCAGATTTTGTTCAAACCATGTGTCTGTCTTTATGCTGCAGGTTTCTTCTTTCATTGTAAAGTTTCCAAAACAAGCTCCTCGAACATTCATAGTAAGCAGTCATAACATTCCCAGTAAGGTAGAATGGGGTCTCGCTGTTAACAGAGCTTTGCAGATGATACAGAAAAACCACTCGTTACTAACCAAGGTAATCTACTCCCATGCTTGTTAGCCAGGTGTTGCTTTACTGCTATTGTACCGTAACATGTGCCGCAAGAATCCATTTGAAACTGCAGTTTCTTCTACCATATTGGAAAATCAGGTTGTGCTAGCTCGAAGCACCAGAGTAGTGCCCACTGCTGATATTGATCCTCTTTCGTGGTTAGCATGCTTGCAGGTATTTGAATCTAATCTTACTTTGCAAATTGCACGGTGATATCTTCATAGTAAGTAGTAACAAATTAACAATGTCATATATCTGAACCAAACCTATTGAAGGTTGAAGGTGCAAATGCTTACCAGTTTTTCCTTCAGCCACCAAATGCACCGGCTTTTATTGGAAACACAGTAAGTGTGGGTTCGTCTGACTATAAACTAAGAGGGCTTATACCTTTTATGTTCAAGAAATATGTTCAAGAAATGAATTTTGCATAGTTTATTATTTCTAGATACTTTTAAATTTTGTTATATAAATCTAGGACATTAGCTTAAATTTGTTTACTTTGAAATTGATCCACTCAATGACTTTTTTAAGATCTGTTTGCTGAATTGAATCAGCTATGATATATTGTTTTTCCTCTGTTTCCTTTTTGATTTGTATGAACTTGATGAATAGCCAGAGCAACTATTTCACAGAAAATGGCTCCACATTACTAGTGAAGCCTTGGCTGGAACCCGTGCTAGAGGTGCGTCAGCAGCACTAGATCGTCAAATTGAACTTGACTTACTTTCCAGGTTTAACTTGTGCTTGGAGCTTAATCAAAACTTCTATTTTAGGCTTGATTCCCCTGGTGCCTGTGATTTCTGCTATATACATGTCTATGACTAGCTCCCCAACTTCAGCTGTGTAACTTATTGTCTCTTAACTTACAGTCCAAAGGATGATATTGAGTTTACTATAGTGAGAGAGACTATAAGAAGTAAATTGGAGGTAAATTTATTTTTGGAATCTTCATTATTACCTTGCATTGCTGATCTGTTCGAGGAGCTACTTGCTTATGCATGTTTGATTTTGTTTGAAAAAGAATTTTTTCCTTGAGTCTTTTGCCACCACCGGTTAATGCTCTTTCCTCTCATTCTTATTAGCAGGCAGTATGTCAGAAGGTAGTAGTCAAACCAAGGAAAGCGATAAGAAAACTCCCCAGGATGCGACATTTATTTGCTCAATTAACTGGCAGGTTAAGAAGTGAAGATGACGAGGTAACTATGGTACAATTTGAATGATAGATACTCAAGTTTCATTTAACATGCAGAAGGAGGTTCTAAACTTAAATTGTTTACTCATGGAAGTATGCATATTAAATATTCACCATTTAACTAAGCTCTCCATCTTTTTTCCCAGTTTGAAATTTTGTCATCACTTCACCCAAGTCCCGCAGTTTGTGGGTTTCCAACAGAAGAGGCTCAACTTCTAATTGCAGAAACAGGTACATCCATTTTCCTTACACCATATGATATATTCGGTTGCATTCAAATCATCTATAATTGTAGAAATTAAAAAAAGGAACATAGCTTGTTGGGCCTGAAATCTATATATCCTGACTTGTTAATGATGGTAGTTTTTTGTTTCACTCTTGTACAACTGAAAATTTAGGGCAAGTGGAATATGTGGAGAAGTGTTACCCTATCAGCATATGGTTTGGTAGTTGGCTCTTTAAAATGTTGCTCTTATTTAACTAAACTTGTGACATTGACATGCATGATATAAATTCTTTTGGAAAGCATTGGACACGACAAAATTAAACTATCCATTTGATGTTTTCTAAATTGATTGACAAAGTTGTGGCTTTTATTCACTTGGACAAACTTGTCTTGCTTTCAAACACGATGTTCAGAAGTATTTGATCGAGGGATGTATGCTGGACCTGTTGGTTGGTTTGGAGGAGGAGAGAGTGAGTTTGCTGTTGGCATCAGGTCTGCTTTGGTGGAAAAGGTTAGCTATATAATTTGATTTGCTTTTTGCCACATTTATATTGCATCAGTATAAATACTCAGAATAATTCATTATGTTTTAGTAATCATAGTCCAAAGTGATAGTTCATGTTTCTGACATACTATAGAAATTAGAACATCATAATTCTATTGTTTAAGTAGCAGTAAGAATATTTGGTGAAGTTTATATATCACTCCCTAAATTGAAAACATCTCAGAGATTATGAAATATTATTTTCAAGAGTAGTTTGTTACAGATGAATACAAATGTTATATTTTGGTATTGGTATCAAGGTTTTGGTGATCCCTTTTGGCCTTCTAATAATTTGTAAAAAAGAAAATCCCTTTCTGAAAGTTTTCCCAGATTCAGGAAATTTATTATAAGCATCAACTGTCACATCTGAATATTTAGAAAGCAGCCACAAGCTAGATTTTGGTCTTGCCACTCGTACTATGATAACATTGACAAGATTTTGTACTAGGATCTGGGCGCCTTAATATATGCTGGAACAGGGATAGTGGAAGGAAGCAATCCTTATTTGGAGTGGGATGAGCTAGAACTCAAGACATCTCAGGTGAGTTTGTGGATCCATCTGTGTGAGTTGTGATGTCTTTATTGGTGCATGTTTTGACTCAGCCCTTCAAAGCTCATGTATACATGTGTTTGGGGGCAAACCCTCTGCTGCATGAAAAGATTGTTAGTCAATTGCTGATTGCCTTCATGGATGTTGATCTATGTCGTAGTTCACCAAGTTGCTCAAACTTGACTTGCCTCAAAGACAAAAAGTTGACTGTATATGAGCATCTTCAACTGATAAGGTTAGTGGCTTTGTCAACAATTCATTGATGATAACCTTCTGGATAGGCCTATTCTTTGTTTTTTTCAATCATTTCCTTCTTTATATATTTTTTCTTTTATATAACAAAAATTCTGTATGGATACTAATGAACCAAAGAGAAGGGAGGAAAAGTGGTAAGGTTAGCAGAACAATTTAAGGTTTAGTAACAGACTTCCTAGAAGATTGTGTCGATCTTATGTACGGAGACTTATGTTGTATCCATTAGCGCAGAAGCTTTCATTTGCATCTATTGATCTTGTTTCATCCTAGTGAATTAAGCTCTCAAGCATTGTCCTTGTCTGGTTTCATTTTTTTTTTTTTTTGTAATTTTAATTTTGGGTGCCAGTATAAGAATATCTTTTTCTCACCAAATTTACATGGGGAATAAAAGGTCAAGCTCTCAAGTATTGATACTCTTACTTTAATGTTGTAGTTTTTGGGCCAAAAAGGTAAAGATCATGCCGTTTCCTTGCTTAGTCATTGTCGTTTCTTCTCGTGTCAGGATGGCATCTATTAACTTACAGCATATATGTGGCAATTCTGAGTTGAATGTCTTGCAATGGCAGTTAAACATATTGAGGTGGTGGTTTGGACAAGGGCATTTAGAATGAACAAACAACCAACTCATTCATATACTGGGCTGGGCTTAGCTTGTTGCTCATTCAATTAGATAATAGATTCAAAGACACTGGGTGTATCCCATTGGTTAAGAAGCCGACATTGGATATTTTTTAAAAATACTTAATAGTCTTGTACCATTCCTCAGGAATTTGCTTTAATGTGACACACAAATCACAAGCTGTAACTCAAAATAGTAGAATTTCCTATGAGACCGCAAAAAATTAATTATTAAGTTTGGGGGAATAACATAGTGGAAATTTGTTCGGGTGCTTCTCTTCAGTATTTAGAGTTTAAACTTGTGGTCAAATATACATTTCTAACTTTAGTCTCAATGTTAATTGCCCCATGACTTTTACAGTTTTACGTATTTTTTTACAAAAGACAGGGGAACTTAGTATAAACACAGTCATATTCCAAAATGGCCTAAGTTATAGAAGGTCAAATTGCAATTGTCTCATTTTAAAATGCTGTAGAGAATATCATTATTTTTGTGTTTCCTATAAGATTGGGGAGTATCATTGTTATAACTTAAGTAACCACTTGTTATTCTTAATCTTTATGCATTGTAGGTAAATTAAGTAGTATTTTATATTCTCATGTAAATGACATCGGTATATTTCGAAAGAGATAGATATGAGCTAACAAATAAAAATTTTAAGTGACTCACTAATTAATTGTTAAGTTTCATACATTGTGTTTATTTTTTCCTTAACATTATAATGTCAAATTTTTCTAACACGAGAGTATCTTATGATCTTATCCATATGGAAGTAGTTTTTTCTCCACTTGGTTAATTTTAGGTGGTGGATTTAAGTAGAGGGTTTAAGTTTATAGACTAGTAAAGCCTTCAAATATACAAAATTAAGAAAAACGAAAAAAAAAAATCCTAAATAAGCATTGGAAGAAAGATTTTGACAACTTGTTTATATTTTTTCGAAGTTTTGGTTCCACGTTATTTCGAAGACAATTGGTTCATGACTTGACAACCCATCATATTGGTGCAATTAAGGGGTAAAAGAGGCGAGGCATTCCATTATGTGGCTAAAAACCAAACGGAGAAATAGTCAATCAGATATGTTTGAGTCTCAATTTACGCCTCAATTAGATAAATGATAGCACGTTATTTTTATGGTTAGGATTGGGAATGAGATTGAGATTGAGGGTTGAAAAGAAAATTTGGCAGATTGAAAGTGGCTTTTAGAAATGAAAGCACATGTCTAGTGTGAGTGTGTAGGATATTTTCATAATTTTTGGGTGGACCGAGTCCACCCAATATTTTCTTCATGCCTTGACTTTCACATGGGTTAATGTGCACGTCAACTCACTTATTCTTCTATTCATAATTTTAATTATATTAATATTCATTACTAGAAACACCAGTGACCTGAGAGTGAAAGTTGTAGTAGAGATAATGAGAATGGAGAAGCAGCAGTTGAAAGACCCAGTTAATTTCACCGTGTGATTTGTGAAAAGAAATAACAAGAGAGAGTGAATTTTGGAGTGGTTACCAGGAAATTTCCTTTGGGCTTAGAAAATTTGATTGTGTACTTTTAAAATGGTTGAGAGGAATGCAGTTACAATTTCATGTGCAGTTCGATTAATTTAATTTGCATGAGAAATTAAAAAAAAAATGTTTTGTTGAAAAGTATCTGCCAAAGGATTGAGAAAATTCGAGGAAATAGCAGGAAAGCTACTTTTAATTAAGTGTTAAGTCTACTGTCTATGTACAACTACAACACAACAATTATGTAGCTCTATTTTGATCTTACTACATCAGATAATTAGAAATTCTGGCATCTTTTACTTAACATTATAGAGAAAGACTTGTTCAGGTCTTCGCTCAAGACTTGCAAGTCAAACCTTTCATCATCTCTATCAAAGAAAACCGTCCTTTTTTAAGATAAAAAATAATGTTGCAGACGCGGAGATGCTTTTGAATTGACGATCATATTCATATCTTGGAAAAACGCCTTGTACTTTTCTCTTATCGTTCTTTTGGAATCACCAGCATCACTCGTATATAAACCAATTGACTTTACCAACAATTAGCCAAACACACAAAAACTAAAAGCAAGATGCTTTTCGTATAATTTAAATTTAATCACAATTCGCAGCTCATGATTGATACAAGTTACTAATCTTTTTTCTAATCATGAATTCACATTCATTAGTTTATCTCAACAACCACCATCGCTAACCCATTTTCATTGTAGTAATAAGCACATGATGTAGGAATTCTGTACTTTGCATGCAAAATAACGTCTCTGGCTAGCTCTGCCCTTCATTAATATCAACGAATACTCGTGGAAAAGGAACATGATGTTACCAAGAACCTGCCAATCTATATACTGCTTTATGGTAGACGAATCTTCTCGTTACCAACCAAAAGGACAGAAATTAAAGAAAAGAAATCCCTGATGGCTGATGTGAATTATCCACAAGATTGGAGAGCAAGAACTGATCCTGAGCCCACTTGTAATTATGAAAGGGTAAAAGTATAAGAGGAATTTCCAGGAGAAGAAAACGAGGTCAAGGCATACACAACAAAACACGTGGCCCCCACAGTTGGAGTCTCTGGAGTCTGGAGACCTTATGTGAAACCGTGTGGGTCCTACCGCATAATAAATCTCATCATAATTACAGTTACATCTTCATATTTCTAGTGACTTTTTGTGCCCATGACCAGGTCACCCCCAATATCGTGATCATGAAATCAACCCACCAATAAGCAAAAACCAATTAACCATTAATTCTTATATATATAACTATTTGATCTGTTTAGTGTGCAAGGGGAAGCCTTCCTTATAAATACCCTTTCATTACACAGACAGGCTACAGCAGTGGCAGTGTCAGTGTCAGTGTCAGTGTGTTTGCATTTGCATTTTGCATGTCGCAGCTCGTTAACTTGGGTTTCTCCGCAATAAGATAACCAAAGTCATACATATATACAAAGAATAAAGCAGGCATGGGCGATAATATGACGCCGGAAATCGAGCTACCAGGCTTCCGATTCCACCCCACCGAAGAAGAACTCCTTGATTTCTATCTCAAAAGCATGTTACTTGGCAAGAAATTGCGTTTCGACATCATTGGTTTCCTCAACATCTATCACCATGATCCTTGGGA
>JASKGM010000009.1:9589790-9620089 GCA_034509205.1 Ceratonia siliqua | reverse complement strand
AATCAATGGAAGCCCAAAGCTTTATCACTTCTTTACCCGTATTTCACTTCCACTTAATCACATAATTTAGATAAATCATGTTATTCACTTGTTCTCTTATCAATTGTTCATTGGTATTTCCTTTAAGTTACATTTTTGTAGCGTTTCCTCCGTCTCCCTATGGATCGACACCCCATACTATACTACAATAACCGCGTAGTGTTTTTGGGTGTAATCACCAAACGCTAAGCATGTCAGAGTTTTTGGTAGCATATGTTATGTATTTGTACTAAAAGCAAGGAGGGACAAGCTAGATCGAAGGGCTAAAGTAAGAGTACTTATGGGTTACAGCAGCAAGATAAAGGGTTCACCTGCCTAAGGATCCTACAGATGCTAAACTCAGTGAAGAAGATATTGATCATACACCAATCTGAGGCACTATACCACTTTCTAGTGTTTATGAAAAGTGCAACATGGGAATCATGGAACCATCATGCTATGAAAAAGCTGAGGAGAATGAAAACTTGAGGATTACTATGGAAGAAGAAATGAAGATGATTAAAAAGAATGAGACATGGTAGCTAGTTGAGAAACCAAATAACCAAAATGTCATTGGTGTTAGGTGGGTTGACTAAACAAAACTAAATGACGATGGCTCGATCAACAAGTTACAAGATTGGTTGTAAAGGGATGTGTTCAACAACAAGGTGTGGATTTTTTTGGTACATTTTCCCCTGTGACAAGGTTTGATACTATAAAGCTTTTAATAGTCTTGGCAACCCAAAATAGATGGAAATATTTCAAGTGGATGTCAAATCTACCTTCTTGAATAGCTATCTTCATAAGGAGATTTTTGTTGAGCAACCAACTGGTTTTGTGAAAACATGTGAAGAGGATAAAGTGTATTTACTAAAGAAAACCTGTATGCGTTGAAACAAGCTCCAAGAGCTCGGTATAGTAGGATCAATGATCACTTCGTGAAGCTAGGATTAAAAGAAGTCCTAGCAAAGCTACTTTGTATGTGTAGAAAACTGAAGGAAAAATCTTGATAGTCTCTCTATATGTGGATGATCAATCTCCTTGTAACTGGAAGTGATACAAATCTAGTAAGAAGGTTTAAGTTGGAAATGCAAAAGGTGTTTAAAATGACTGATTTGGGGGAAATGTCTCATTTCCTTAGTTTGGAAATGCTTCAATCAGAAATAGGAATTTTCATAAATCAAGGAAGTTATGCTAAGTAAATCTTGAAGAAATTTGGTACAGAGAATTGTAAGCTAGTTGAAACTCCCTTAATGCATAATGTGAAACTAAGAAAAGAAGATGATGCAGAAAAAATTGATCCTAGAACTTATAGAAGTTTAATTGGATGCTTGCTTTACCTAACCTATACTAGACCTGACCTTATGTTTGCTACTAGCCTACTGTCCATATTTATGCAATCCCCAAGTGAATTACATTTCACGGCTACCAAAAGGGTGCTAATGTATGTGAAGAGGACTACAAACATTGGAATTATGTACGAAGCTAGCTGAGGTAGTCATCTAATTGGATATACTGATAATGATTGGGGACGATCCTTTGATGATATGAAGAGTACCTCTAAGTATGTTTTCAGCCCTGGATCAAGGGTAATTTGTTGGAATTCAAGAAAAACAAGGCATAGTGGCTCAATCAACAACTTAAGGAGAATATATTTTTGCTATAGATATTGTGAACCAAGCCATATGGCTCAGAAAAATTCTACAAGATCTAGGTCAGGTGCAGAAGGATGCTACTATTATATTGGTTGATAGCAGTTCAGCTATAGCAATGGCCAAAAACACAAATACCGTGGAAAGCCCAAGCATATCAAGATCAAGTATCATTTTATTAGAGATGCTGATGTACAAATTTTAAATGCTCGCAAGTGCACGAATCACAAATAGTGTAGTGATAAGTTTATCTCGATGTCGATCTCTCAAGGAATTACAGTAGTCTAAACTCTTAACTATTTTCTTTAGAAACTAAATTTAGCAAATACTAAAAACAAAACAACACAAAATAAAATCATAAACATTCTAACCAAGTTATTATGACGATTCAGAATTAATTAAACTAAACTTGCTAAACTGAAGAATGCAAAAATAACTAAATTAAATTGAATTAAATCCTTTGGAAATTATTGAGGTTTAGTTAACTAACAAATCCTGTATTGAAATATTAGGTGAATTAAATAAAAATTCGTCAGTTGAGATTATTCATTTTTTCCACTAAAGTTAAAGAACCTAGGTGATCACAGATAACCCTCACTTACAATCAACTAATTAATTTCTTTGATCTAGATAATTATTTATTTAATTGGATTAGCACAAAAAAAACACACAATCATCGAAATTAAATCAAACCAACTCTTATTCAAGAGAGCTCAATTAAGAGCAGATTATGTGTCTAACATATAATTCTCATATCCCAATTTTAATTACTAATAAGAGATGATCACTCAATAATTTATAATTAAACTGGATAAAGAAAAATGAACAAGAAATAATCTAAACTTGCATTAAAAACAATCCACTAAAATATTCAATACATTCCTGCTAGTTAAACTAAACACCCACAATATATTTAGCTTCTCATAATTAAATTCACCTAATAAACTTAACCACAAAAATCCTAAACAAATTGCAAAATGAAATAGAAATAAAAGGGGAAATAAAATAAAAAGAAAAGAAGAGAAAATCTCTCCCTAGACAATGACGCTACAAGTGGGATGGTGGTTTCCGATGTTGTGGGTCTTCAATGGTAGAGAGATAGATGATGTGGTGTTCGACGATGGCTGTGTTGGCCAGTGATGATCAGGCGACGGCTGGTGATGGTGGTGAGATGAACTACAGTGTGGGCTATACGAGGGAGAAGAGAAGAGGAAGGAGAAAAGAACAAAAAAAGGAGGAGGAGAAGGTCATCGTCTGTGACTGGTTGTCAAATGAAAGAGATGGTAGGAGATTTTATAGGGAGAAAAAGGAAAATACTAATGAGGGAAGAAAATTGATGTAGAATTATATTATTTATTATTTTTATTATTTATTTTTAGAAATAGGACACTTCAAGCTCTTCTTTGTCACTCTTGCAAATACACAAAAGAAACTCAAAGTAACATAATTCTAAAATAAAACATATAAAAAGGAACTAAAAGTATCACAAAATATGAGGACTAATATTGGTTTCTCAAATTCCCCAAACCTAGATTTTTCTAGTCCTCAAGCAAAACAAAAGGAAAAGGGCCAATAAATGTTTTTTTAAAAAAAAACTTGAATCAACAAAACTTCCATACCTTAATTCTCAATGTGGCTAATATTTAAATATTTTATACACAATTATATTTAAAATCCCGACACAACAAAGTCATTATTCAAATTAAATATATATACACATCCATATTCCAATACTCAAAATATATCCACATTAATTTTCCTCAAACCTGATGTCAAAAATCTCAATTTACTTCAACTCTAAATCTCATGATTCACTCATTAAACCACATTGATCCTAGGTTTTAAAACACTCATCAAACATATGCGAATAGGGGTTATGTAAACAATAAATAGCAAATATAAATTTGCATATAAATATGGATATAATGAATAAACGCTTAGATGTTCACAAAATAGATCTCATGAAAGGAATCATATATTATGATTATAAAGATATCACATTGCCTAGATCATATTTTAATCAAACTCCCCAAGCAAGAACTATCAAGTATGTGCTTATAAATAAATGAGGACTTGACTTCATGGACTTGCCATAGCATCACTTGTACCATAATTCTTTTCTTTTCAATTTTTGTAATGGCAACTTTCACATGCTTTAACGAACTTGAAATCTCTTCTATCTATTTTTTCTTTTCTTTATATATACATATATATATATATATATATATATTATTACAAGAAGTCAATTACGAGATTGAGTAGAAGGACAGGAACATACTCGAATTCCTTACTCAAGTCATTTAACTAAAATAATGAAAATAAACAACATGAATATTTAATTGATGTATAAAATCCTAACATTCAATACAAAACCTGTAGAGATCATTTAACAATTAGGATCATGATGAAGAGTGTTTAAAGAGCACAAGGAAACTAACTATCACAATAAAACGCTTAAGGCCCAAAGAACTCACAAGGTAATATCCACTATTTGATTTTCAATCATCAAATTTAAGTTCATCTCAGTTTCAACATCAAGAGCACAGTTTATGGAATATGAACATGCATCAATCCTCACAACAAACTTTAAAAGTGCTAAAGAAAATAAACATAAAGTGCATAAAAGACTTAATTATTCTCTAAAAAGCAAATTAAAGCATGAAAAAAAATTTGAAAAAGTTTTTATTTGCACCCCCAAACCTAGCTAAACATTGTCCTTAATGTATGAATAAAGCATGGGATTAGAAAAGCATTTAAAAGGAAAACATATAAAAGAAACTAAAAGGGCAAATAAAAAAAGGCAAAAAATACTACCAAATACGGTTGGGTTGCCTCCCACCAAGCGCATTCTTTAACGTCTTAGCAAGACGTTACCCTTTCTAGTTAAGGAGAGTACACCTTAATCTCTTTTATTTTAAGTTTTTTCTTCACCCTCTAATCAGTGAAAGCAGCTTCATGCTTGTCCTCTACCTTTTCCTGCAATTGAGTGTCATGAACAAATAAGTTTAAACCATCAATAAAAGAACCCTCTTAGTACTATCATGGTTAACTTCCCTGCATGGATATCAATATTTGTCTTTATTGTTGCCATGAACAGCCTACCAAGAAGAATTGTATGTGCTTTATCCACAAATGGTGCTTCTTCCATTTCAAAAACCACAAAGTCTGTAGGAATAGTAAGTATGTCTAATTGCAACAACAAATCCTCGACATGTCCCTAATTTAATCAACCCATTCGTAAGCTAAAAGGACATAGTTGTAGGCTTAAGCTCCCCTAAACCTAGTTGCAATTATATTGAATAAGGCATGAGATTGATACTTGTTTCTAAGTTTAGCATGGCTTTAGCAATTTTTTTAACCCCCATAATGATGCTGGTGTTAAAACTTCATGGATCTTTTAGCTTAGAAGCAAGTTTTGTTGGAGCACCACTTTAACTTCTCTTAGATGGTTTGGATAAGAAATTGTGGGTGTATAAGGATTGACCACCTTATGAATCGAAGGAGAAAATGACTCATCTTTATTATTCTCGGACCGCTTACAAGATTTAGGGTCCTTAGCTTAACTCTCCATGGGAACTTAGTTCTTTCTTTGCTCCCTATTTGAATTCCCTGCATCAAGTGGTAAATCATCAAAACGTTCATTATCAAAATATTTATTAATAATTTTACCACTTCGAAGGACTGTAGTAGCCTCCGCCTGCTCGGGTTGGCTAGGTGACTTTCTTTGTTGATTTACTTGTAGATGTTTCACAATTTGCCCAAATTGTATTTCTACAATCTTCATTGAAGCCTCTAAGGAATCCAACTTTTGCTCATGTCTTTCATGGCTCTCTATGTTAACTTAAATAAATACATTCAAGTTTTCTTCCAATGTTGGTTTCCTAGTTTAATTAGGTGGTATGGCTTGGCTTTGATATTGACTCGGTCCTGAGTTTTAAGCATATCCCAGGATATTGTTAGTCTAGGAGAAATTAGGATTATTTCTCCACCCAGAATTATATGTGCTAGCAAAGGGATCAGTCATCTACCTTGGTTGGTAAGACTCCATCAAATTGACTTGTTCTCATTTTCCACCTATATAAGGATCATAAAACAAAGAACAAGTATTAACACCATGCTCAAAATTACCACAAACTCTACATGCCTCATGATTAGGAGTCTTCCTAGTAATAAGGAGTTTGACTTGCTCAGTCAGTTCTTTAATTTGCAGGGCCATCTCATTGTTGGAGCTTAATTCATTCACCCCAACTCTCCATCCTCTTACACTCTTTGCTTGGGAATTAACTCCCAACATCTCATATAACTCATAAGTTTCTCCTATAGCTCTACCAGCTGCATTATCAACTGTATATTGCCATTGTAGTGTCAACCCATCATAAAAAAACTGGTTCTGGAGCTGAAATGTGTAATGATGGTTGAGGCACTGAATTAGAAGCAGTTTGAATCTCTCCCATGCTTCATGAAATGATTCTCCCTCCATTTGAATAAAAGTGGCAATCTTAGTCCTCAACTCAGTAGTCTTTTGGTGAGAGTGGATTTCTCCTATAAATCTGTTGTACACTGCTTCCCATGTAGTCAAAGAACCTAGTGGAAGGGTCATCAACCATGCTTTAGCTCTATCCTTCAATGTATAGGAAAAACACCTCATCCTGAGTTGGTCCTCATTGAGTCCTTGTAGAGGAAAGGTTTGTACTATTGTGTAAAAGTCCCTGATGAAATTCAAAGGGTCTTCATTAGGAATACCGTAGAAGAAGGGCAACATGGAGTAGTGAATATTTTTTAGCTCATAATTTCTTGTTGCCTCCCCCAATTGAATGCAAGATGTAGCAGTGCCAATGATTGGCCTTACATATTCCGTCATCACCCTTGGTCTCTCAACTACTTCTAATCTTTTGCGCTCCATGTTAACTATTTCCTCTTCTTCCGTAGGATGTAATTGATTGGCTATAGTGAATTTCTTCAAGTTCTCAGTTACCTTATGGATGTTGTCTATTAGACGCACAAGTTCTCCCTTTTGGGATCTTCTACCTTGGATGCAACAAATAAAAACAAAGAAATTATGCTACCAAAAATTAAATAAAAATAAGAATAAAAACAAAGCACTCAAAAACTAAAATAAAGAACAAAATAAATGAAACACACAAAACAAATAATTTAGCCTCAAAGAAAACAATTAAAAATTTAAACGCCAATTCCCCTGCAATGGCGCCAAAAACTTGGTGTGCAAATTTTAAATGCTTGCAAGTGCATGAATCACAAGTAGTGTAGTGCAAATTTTACCCCGAGGTGATCTCTCAAGGAATTGCAGTGGTCTAAATTCTTAATTATTTTCTATAGAAGCTAAATTTACCAAATACTAAAAACTAAACTAAACAAAATAAAATCATAAACATTCTAACCAAGTTATTACGATTGCTCAAAATTAAGTTGCTAAACTAGAAGAATGAAAAAATAACTAAATGAAATTGAATTAAATCCTATGGAAATTATTGAGGTTTAGTTAACTAACCAATCATGTATTGAAATATTAGGTGAATTAAATAAAAATTCCTAAGTTGAGATTATTGGTTTTTTCCACTAAAGCTAGAGAACTCAGATGATCACGGATAGCCTTCACTTACAATCAACTAATTAATTTGTTTGATCCAGATAATTATTTAGTTAATTAGATTTAGCACAAGGAAAAACACACAACCATCTAAATTAAATCAAACCAATGAATTTAATTTAAACTCTTGTTCAAGAGATCTCAATTAAGTGTAGATGATGTGTCTAACACCTAATTCTCATATCCCAATTTTATTTACAAATAATCCACTATAATTAAACTAGATAAAGAACAATGAACAAGAAATAATATAAACTTGCATTAAAACAATCTACTAAAATATTCAATACATTCCTGGTAGCTAAACTAAAACACCCACAATATATTTAGCTTCTCATAATTAAATTTAACCCAATACACTTGATTACAAAAATCCTACACATATTGCAAAATGAAATAGAAATAAAAAAAAAAAAAGAAGAGAAAGTCTCTCCCTAGATGATGACGCTGTAAGTAGGATGGTGGTTTCTAGCATTATGGGTCTTCAACAGAGGCGAGATAGACGACGTGGTGTTCGATGATGGTTGTGGTGGCTGACGATGATCACCAACGACTGGCGATGGTGGTGAGATAAACTATGGTGTGGGCTGTGCGATGGAGAAGAGAGGAGGGATGAGAAAATAGAATAAAAATAGAATAAAAACAGAAGAAGGAGGAGAAGATGGTATGTGAGTGGTTGTTGAATGAAGGAGATGGTAGGAGATCTTATAGGAAGAAAAAGGGAAATCCTAATTAGGGAAGGAAATTGATGAATGAATTTTGATGGAAAAAAAAAAGGCAACCATGGAGAAAGGAAATTGATGGAGAAATATATTTTATTATTATTATTATTATTATTATTATTTAGAAATAAGACACTTCAATCTCTTCTTTAGCACTTTCTGCAAATACACAAAAAGAAACTCAAAGTAACATAATTCTAAAATAAAACATATTAAAAAGAACTGAAAATATCACAAAATATTAGGATAAATATTAGTTTATCACAGGCATTCTGACAAAGGTTTTATCCAAGACTAGATTTGATGACTTGAAATTAGGATTGTGTAGCAAACTTGTCAAGGAGGAGTGTTGAGATGATGTGACAATTTGATAAAATATCTTGCTACTGGTTGGTTTATGTTTAGAAGCCAAAACCATGATGTTCAAAATTTAAATTTACGTTCGTCATGATTAAGGACCTAACCTATAGTGTAAGATATTTCCATGTATGTGTGTCTAGTGCTCCTCATATATATATTTGTATGATGGTATTCTGTAATGTAATGGACGTATAAATATCAGAAGCCAAGTTACCTTCATTCTCTTGTTTTCCTCTTTTGAGTTTTACTCTTAGCACTTTTTCTCCCTTTTTCTTGTTTGATCAAAGCTCACACACTTTCTGAACTAATGCAAGAGTAGTTGCTGATGAAATGGAAGCCAAAGGAGAGTCTTCGAATGCAGCTGAACAAAGAGCCAATTAAATATACAATTTACAATTGAAATGGAGCCAAGTGAAAGTAAGGGGGGTCACACAAGCAAATGCTGAGGAAACCATTTATACAACACTCCTCCTTGATAGATTTGCTGCAAATGCCCATTATCTTTTATTGCTTCCCTAATTGACAAACATGACATATGCTAGCAAAATTTCTCCAAGTGATTTGTCTTCTTACTATTTGGACAAGGTGGAAATTTTCTCCATAATTTGTTTGAGTCTTTCCTTTGTTTTGGGTGTTGTTTTGTGCATAAGTAAATTAACACAAACTTCAAGAATAATGATTCCTAGGGCTTCTGATATTACCTATAACTAATCCTATTGTTCCTTTAGTTATTTCTTACTTATGTTCTTTAATCTTGGTTGAAAGATCCAATTCTCAAAATTATTAATACCCCATCCCACTCGATATATTGAAAATATGCCTAATTAACAATTTGTTGCTCCTGCAAGTAAATTTAATCAACTATGTATGCATTATTTAGTTATATGGAATTGTTTAGATAACCTACCTAATTCACACATCAACGGGGACATGCTTTCAAACTAAGGTGTTTAATTCAAGAAGCACAATTCACAATATCATCTCCCGATCATAATTATGACATTATATCATCTAATTATTGGCCAAATAACCAGAAGCTTTAAATTTGGAATTAAAGACTCAACCAAAAATCCAAGAAACATAAATGTTATTAACCACTCCCTCCGTTTCAAATTATCTGTCATTTAAGGCAATGGCACAAAAATTAAAAAGGTTATTAAATAGCCTCAATTCTAGCAAAAAAATAGGTGTACTTGACTAAATTACTCTTATTAAAGTCAATTTAAACTCTTGTTACTACTTTATTGAAGATAACAATAAATAAGGGTAATGTTGAAAAAATAAAAATTAATACATCATTGGTAATATAAAATGACAGATAATTTGAAATGGATAGAGTAAAAGAAACAAAAATCAAAATCAAGGGTCCATCTTGTCCCTAGAATAAACAACTTAGAACATTCTTGAAGACAAAATAACAAGAAAAGAAAAAGACATAAAGAGGAGAGAATTATCTTCCCTTGCCTTTTTTCTTCCAAGAGTGTAAGAATGAATAATGCAATTTAAAGTCCCATTTTTATAGATGGAAGGCCTCCCTAAATCTAAGGAAATCAATTAGAAAAGATAGAGTTTATTAAAAACTTAGAGGCTAATTAAGATGTTTATCCTAAGGTTAGTTCTAAGCTACCACCCCATTGGCGAAAGCTTAGTTTTTTACTATTTTTTTTTTAAAAAAATTATAATGGGAAGTGAATATTAAGTTTAAAAAATTTTAAAAATTAAATAAAGTCAAAAAAAGTTCAAAAAATACAAAAAGAATTAATTATATAAATTTTTAAGAAAAAGTGTAAATTTCAAAGAAATTCCAAAAATATTTTTAAAAAATACAATAAATTGAAAACAGGCCAATAATAGAAAAAAAACAAAAAAAAAAAGGATGGTGGGAGGTAAAAATGATAGGAGGTGGTAGGGGAATGTGTTGGTAGAGTAGTAAGTCCCTTGTCCTAATTTATTTGTTATATAATTTATTCTTATTTAATATAATGAGGTCACCCTTGACTTTATTAAATTATACCAGTGTTCGTCTTAAATTAGTTAACTAAATATGTTTGTACAATATCCAATGGTTACACTAAATATATGATAAAAACAAATCGTATTAGATAAATTTACAACCAGGTATAGAACACACCAAAATGGGCCTAGGAACATGACAACTGTGTAAAAATCATATTTTCAACCCAAATCGTCTGAGAAATTCAATATTCATAAAATATTCTTTAATAAAATAACACATTTCTCCACATTTCTTTTATCTGATATTTCCCCGTTTCTATATCATGAACATTTAGAGTTCCTCCTCCTTGAAATCCGTTTTTTCTCTACTTTTAAACTCCATTTTCCCGTTTACTTCTCAATTATCTTACCATTCAAAACCTTGCTTTACTCTTTTGATTTCTCTATCCTTATAATCATTTCAACTCTAGAATTTATCTATTTCTCTATTAATCTCATTTTATACTTTTACTAAACTTAGATTCATTTCATGATTGCTATTGTTTCTTATTATACTTTACTAAACTTATACATTCATTTCATACTATTCCTTCTGACTCATTCCATGTTCTATGCCTCTTTTTCCCATGGGTCGCTGAGGTTCTCATAACATAAATTGTTTATTATTCTCAATTTATACCATGCCATATAACCTTTAAATATTATCTATTTCTTCATGCCTATTATAAATAATATCCATTAGGCAAGCCTTCTTGCGAACACATTAGATACTAAAGAATTACTCATACTTCAATTTTATGACAAAACCTGTTTGGAATACCTAACAATGTGGAATTCAATTGAGTTTGATTCTAACTTTTTAAGTTTTGATATTTGGAATGTGATATAGAATTGAATTGAATTCTTTTTTTTTTTAAATGAGTTTATTTTATAAATTTTAGTTTCCAACAAAATTGAGAGGATTTTTGTTATAGAGAATTCATTTGAAATTAAAAAAAAAAAACTATTTTATTCCTATAAGGAACTCTCCTTCCACGTCTCCTTAGAATTCATTAAAACATTATTTTAAATTTTAAATTTTAATTTAATTTTATCATTGTAAAATATCATCCAAACAGTAAAATTTCATTGAATTATACAAACTTTAAGATTTATTCCAAACACATGAATTAATTAAGTAAATGAGTTCAATTGAATTAATTAATAAATAAGTAAATTCTTGATGGATTTAGTTCAAACACTTCCTTAAGGTTACGGTTTGGAGAAAATAAGATTTTAAGAAATCAAACTTTTGGGTTAAATCCAAGGTATGCCAAAGTGAGAGGAAGCTTTCAACAACTCCCTACTCATCAAGGCTAGCATTGGAACCCTTAGAATCACAAGGTAAGACTACATACTAAAATCCTTAACTGAAAGAAAAAGAATAGACAGAAAAATGAAGAAATAGACTAGGTTTTAATGAAAATTTGAATGGGAAGGCAAGAAATCCAAGTCACCTGTGATCAACAAAATCCCCCTCCGTTGAGCCCTACAACTCTCTGTCGACCGTCTCTTCATTTGTTTTATTCCTAAGGTTATTTGTAAACATTTGAAGCATATCAGTTAATTAATTTTATAAAGTCGGTCGATCAGCCTGAGCAAATTTACAAAATTTCTAGAACTTTTTCTAGGGTAGGTAATTGGGGTTTCATACAAGCTATCCACAAGGTTAGTTTGATGAAATTCCATTTAAAATCTTCTCGGTGCATATCAACTCCTCTTTAGAATTTGAAATCCTCCACCTTAGACATGGGTATGACAGCTTTCTAGGAAACTTGACCTTCATAAAAGGTTGAGATGTGTGTTAACTTACCTCTCCATGTATGTCATTCAAATGTTTTTCTTGTACTTTTTCTCAAGGTGTGTTACCTCTTGTTCTTTACTTGTCTAGAGTGCAGACGTGCCTTGTTTGTGTTTTATGTTTGGTGCGGTGGTCGCTGTTATCTTTTGCCGTTGCTGGCCACTGTGCTTGTTGTGTTTTCTCATTTTAAGCATGCATGAATGCCAAAAAAGAAATAAATGCATCAAGATTTTAGCTACTAATAACTCATCCTAAGCAGGAAATTTTAGCTACTATTATTAGTTTATAATTTCCTGTCACGTATTTAAATTTAACTTTACTAATATTTTAGGGTAAAGCTACAAGCAACTTCCTTATAATTGCTCTAGTCTTGACATATAAGGAACACCTTCAACCAGATATGCGTACATCAACTAAGCTAAAAAAGTGAATTAATTGATATCCATAAAAATTAAGTGATTGTTATGTTACAGTATTATTTTTAGTCTCTTAGTAATGCAACACACCCTCTCGCCTCCCACTATTTTTATTTTTTATATTATTTAATCATTATTTATATATTTTTTTAAATTTTTTAAATTTTTTTTGGAAATTTGTTTACTTAAAAAACAAAATCCTAAAAAACTGTTCGACGAAAATACAGAGTATAAAAAATTTTAAAAATTTTTAAAGAAAAAATCAAAGATAGAAAATGATCAAATAATATTTAAAACAAAAAAAGTGTGAGAGATGGCCAAATAATAGAAAATGGCTGCTATGCTTTTGGTCAAATAATACCCAGAAGCATAGCAGCCACCTACAAATTAACATGAACACTACTAGACCAAAATACACAAGAAGACAGCTAGGGACAGCAGAAGTTCCTCAGTGGGTGAATGTTTTGGAAAGATAAAAGTTACAACACACCAGTCCAAGATATATATTGCAGCCGCTAAGAAAAACGATATATAAACAAGAATTGAATTCAAAAGGAAAAAACATGAAAAAATAATTAAACCCTGAGAAGATTCTCTATGGCTTCAAAGAGAAGTGCTGACATTTCAGGGCTTGGAGTCTTGATTGCACATTTGACACCAGGGTTTCCAACCACTGTGGTAAGTTCAATTAAGAATGGTATGCCTCGAGGGATTTTAGCTGAGAAGTAAAACACATCCTGGTTTGCATTCTTGCGTTTTGCAATGAAAAACATGTTTGATGCAGCCAGTCGGTCCACTGTTGCTTCCACACTGCCAATCACAATGCCTGGGAAGTCCTTGGAAACCTCATTTGAATCCGGAAGGGACCTCCAAGTCTGCAGTAGATTTAGCAATCAGGTTTCCATATCTATTTTGAAGTCAATCATAGGAACAGTGGCAAAAAATGATTGAATGTGTAAAGGTTCACTACACTCAGCCTTCTTTGAGATTTAAATAGCTCATCTAACTCAGCTTTTAGACTAAATTATCCCATAAAAACAAACATTGGACATTTTACACATTAAAGGGTCACCCAACTTTTTCAAGTGGGAACCTGCTGCAGTTATATAATAGGAACAAAAGAATGCAAATGTATACCTCCAGAAAACTGGCACGTTCCATTCTACCATCCTCGGTAAAAAAAGTGTGCAATGAAATATTGTCATTAAAATACCAGACAGGTTGTTGATTGTTTTTTACAGCAACCTGCAAAAGTGAGCTAGGAGGACCTTGGGACATATTCTGGAACAGGACCATAGGCAGGAATGTTGTTGCTGATGTGCCAGGTTGCAACTGTGGAACCTGATAGGCAATGAGCCATCTATTAGAACTTTTCTTTAGGTAAAAATATATTAGAACTTAATTTGAAAGACACATCCTAGTAAAAAGTAAAAACCATGAAAAAGCAATAAAAACCTGCAGGGGTCCAGCAGCCGCAAGACCAAATGTATTCTTGTTAAATTGTATCATAAAGCCATCAAGTGGAATCTGAGAGTTGTTCTCAAACAACAAACTGTAAAAAATTTGACCATCCCGTCTTGTCAGCTGCGCACTGATTTGTAAACCTTGACCAGTTGAAGCAGGTAGTAAAACAGGCAATGGCGTCCTACAATCAGGGCAGAAGATCTGGATAAGCGTGATGTTATATCAAGCAGAGTTAGTAATGGTGTAAGAAACTTCTCAGGCATCGCAGATGTTGGTATGTCTTTCCTAAATTCTCGTAACACTGATATTTAATAGCAAAAGAATTTTAAATAGCTAAAATATCACAGTATCACATATTTTATCAATAATCACGTGTTTCTAAAAAAATAACAACTCTTTAATCATACAAGAGATTACTTGCCATGCTCCAAAAATGCAAAGCATATTACAGTGGAGAATTCACAGCATACTAATACAAATCATTAATCATAATGTTCACATTTTCTCTTACCCAGTAGGAGTTGCAGGTTGATCAAGAGGAACAATAGAATTGTTGTCCATCCCTATCAAATCACCAAGTAAATCTTGCACAGGTGCACCAGATGGAGGTGTAACTGATGCAGGTGTTGTAGATGTAGGTACTGATTGCCTGGCAGTAGAAGGTGATGTAGCGCCGTTAGCAGGATGTGCAGGTGACTCAGAATATCCTGTTTCACTTCCCTCAGCATAGTCTTCATCTTCAGTTCGCTGGGCTGATGAGAGTACACGGGTTACAAATGCCTCTGGGGGCTTGTGATACACAGAAGATAATGTAGCAATGTTGGCCAGAAGCTCATCAAGAAGAGATGGATCAAGTTGGTTTGAGTCATCAGTTATCACAGGCTTCTCAGCTAACACAACATCCTTAGCTGCCTGAGGAAGACAATTTAGGTCCATCAATTCTAAAGCTCAGACTCAGAATACTACTTTCTTTTTGCCATGTTAGACTCAGAACACTACTTTAAAAGATCGATCCTAGCGGCATACCTAGTACTTTAAACAGAATTATAAAGAGGCAACAGTTAACAAGTTGTAGTAATACCTCTTAAAAATAGAACTCCAAGTACTCAAATGATTGGATGGTGAACAAAAATCTAGACATGCAGGTGGGATCGTGTTCAGTACGAAGTTTAAGTATTAATAGTGTTTTGGTGAAGTTACTGTGGTTTGGAAAAGGTTTTGCACCTCAAAGGATGAGTTTTGAGAAAGGTTTTGGGAAATTCAATTGATAGGTTGACTGTTTCTCTGAATAGTGAGTGGGTTTTATTTTGAGCAATGCCAAAGTCATGAGGCTTAGGAAAGGTATATAACTCAAGGTTTGGAAGGATTAGCTTGCTAGTGGGGAAATTTTAGGTCATCTAAGACAGGACACCTTATGCTACCCCGATCTTTTACCAAATATATATATATATATGTATGTGTGTGTGTGTGTGTTCCTGTGCTCAGACAGATGATTTAGCAAGCTTGGGAACGTTCTACGAGTTGTGAGTGGACAGAATACTGTGTTGTTCAGTCTTATTTTATTAATAGCTGGGGTTGCTCTGAAATTTTAGAAATAACTGGATTTGATTTGTGAGCTATGTTAGTTTAACAAACGATACCTGAACATCTGTTCGCAGTTATATAATCTAGAACTACCACAGGTTTATATTCTTGAACCATTGCATGCACACAGCCCTGTGCTAAATATGAGTTTAAATATGTGAGTATATGTGTATATAATATTCTGTAATTCTATTAGATCTGTGATAGCAATATTACTCCTGGCTTTGGCTCCTCAGTACGGGCTCTTCTGATAGAAGTAGAGGCCACTAGCCTACAATATATTTATTCTTGATTTGGAGGTTCTTGAGACATATGACCTAGGTCCTCTTGGAATAAGTGACCATTTTGAGTACCATCTCAGAAAATTAAGCTTGATAGGATAACTTTATTATTTTCAAATATGTTAGTTGATAAAAGAAATATGGAAAGCAAAATTCATTTCACAATTTTAATTTTTATGCACCTAATGTTTTGAAAGCAATCAACTTTGAATTACATGTTGAATACATGACTATGCTTCAACGGACATCCGGTTAGATAATTTGAGTCAGCTGTGTGGATTAAGAGTGTTAAACTTCAAAACCAATCTAAATTGAACCATCAAAAAACCGATTAAAACCAGTTTGGTTCAGTTTTCTTTAAGTGAAAAACAAACCAAACCAAACCAAACCAAACCAAAAAACCAATCATAACATATATTTTCATGATTTATATGTATATTTATGAGTTTTCTTGTTACTTTAATTTATTAAAAATTAATTTCCTTGACTAAATATTTAAATTATATAAATCTTAGGCTTAAAAATTAGCCTTTGAATCATTTAGGCCTAAATTAAGAAACAAATTTGAGAAAATCAAAACCTATTAAACCAAACCGAACTAAACTAGTCTTTAATTGTTTGGTTATGTTCAGTTTTTGTCATTTCGAATAAACTGAATAGGTGTACTTTTTTTAGACACAAAAAACGACCAAACCAAACCAACAAAATATTGTTTGTCAAAGAGTCTAAATCGCACAGATGTATGTAAACATTTTCTGTTTATAAAGGTATGGATGAGTGTTTCTAAACATAGTTTAAATTTAATTGATTATAACTCTTTATGGGCTATAGTCTGGTATTGGGCGCATTTACAAAGATATCCCAACACCCACCCGCAAACCCTCATTATGAAAATAAGTATCTCAACTAAGTGGATGTATATAGGCACTAATGCAAGCAAGAGACTAAATTTCAAATTCAAGACATCAAACCTCAGGATCAGTTGATAGAAGACGCCAATATATGTATGCACGATCTCGCAAATCAGGATTATCTGTCTCCACAGTGGCATTGTTCAATACAACCTGTAAAGGTGAATGTTAAGAGTGAAAGTTGGCATGGCAAGATTTGAAGAAGGTACACATACTGAAACAACAATCAGACTGGGGAAAACCCAAGGAATTTTAAAATTAGAAACAATAACAATAACAAAGAAAAAGGCAACATAAAAAGAAGGTTGTTTGATCACAATTAAGACAAGTAATGATAGAATGCCATATTTTCCTTTTAGATTAGATTCTTTGAGCTGTTATTCCAGAGGTAATCTCAAAGATCTGCTCTTCAATAATGCCAGGATCTATTTTGTTTGTTAAAAAAATGTATCAATTGAAGACTAAACGATAGAATTAGAATGCCATGCTTTTCTTTTAGATCTGGTTCTTCTAGTAATTGTTCCAGACATAATCACAAAATAACGTGAAGATCTTCTTCTTTTTTTCATTTGATAAAAAAATATATACCAATTATAGATTACAGGTAGGTATCTGATGAGTTCCAAGAGATTGAACAAGCATTCCATTACAAAATAACTTCAATGGTATTCAACAGAGAACAGATCCAGAATCAAAATGGGAAGAATTCCGGTATGCACTCTGAATTAACCTACTAGTCTCAGCAAAACAACCAAAAGAAAATAAGAAAGCAAGAGAAAGAACAATTGATGCAGGAGCAACTCCTTTGGTTATCTGGTTCCGATAATTTATTATTATGTCTCTGTTATGTTTCATGTCATGCTGTTAAGTTTGCTTTAAGTGTGCTGTTGCCGTTAGTCTTTGTTTGGTTGTTGTTAGTTTGGCTTGTGAGTATCACATGACAAACTTTGTTCTTAGGTTGTTCCCGATATAGTATACTTGGGGAGTGTAAGGAGAATCAGTTTTTGATAAAATCATTGAAGTATTTCAGAGAATACTCTCAGGAAGAACCCTAGTTCTTCAAACGTTTCGTTTCCTTTACTTGAATTGTCCTGTTATTGTTTTTTGTTTTCCCCTACATCCCCATTAAGTGGTATCAGAGCCAAAAGGATGGCTGGTCGTAATAGGGGCAGAGGGAGAGGAAATCTAGAATGACGAGCAGAGATGGCCGAAGTGAGGAGATCAATCGAGAATCTAACAATAGCCGTCCAAAACCTGCAATGTCAAGGGCAAAAGAGGAAAGGATGGAACTTCCAGATAGGACCCACTCTCCGATGGGTGTGCAAGGCGATTTCAAGGGTCACGAGTATGGTTCAGGGGACAAGGTATCGACCCAAGGAATCGACAACCCTTTTCATGATGTAGAACCAGCGAATAAGGTAAATTGAGATAGGTTGCAGGAGCGTTTGGTACACACCCTTGACCTGAACCATGGGGAGATCAAAATTGAAGTGGCTGATTTCACAGGAAGAATGCATACAGAATATTACCTAGACTGGGAGACAAGTTTGGAAAACTATTTTGAGTGGAAACCAATGAAGGATGAAAGGAAGGTTTTGTGTTAAATTGAAGCTGAAGTCCACTGCTCTACAACGGTGGAAACGGGTAGAAGAACAACGCTCCAAGAAGGTAAATTGAAGATAAGCACTTGGGAGCACATGAAAGCTAAGCTTCGAAAACAATTTCTGCCAACTGACTACATGATGGAGTTGTATGAAAGGTTTCATCACCTGAAGCAACAAAACAGATCAGTTGGAGAATATAACTAAGACTTTGACAATTTATCAATTCGAGTGGGACTAAATGAAACATCTGAGCAGTCAACATCGAGATATTTGTCTGGATTAGACGACAACATTAAAGAAGGAATGGGAGTTGCACATCCATTCAACGTAGAGGATGCTCGACAGATGGCTTTGAGAGTTGAGAAACGAACATCGAAGCTGAATATGAGGAAATCCACACAAAATGCCATGGGAGGCATGGCACACAACACAGGAAGAATGACTAATTCAACGGATAGAGGATATAAGGGCAGTACTAGTCAAACAAATAAAGGAAAGGGCATTGCAAAAGACTTTTCTGAAGGAGGAGCAGTCAAATTAGATAATCGTTTCCAAATTCGCTGTTTCACTTGCGGAGAAAGGGGACACACTTCTCATTTCTATTCGCAGCGTAAGGTGAACTTGGTGGAGGGTATTATGGACGAAGAAGGAGAACAAGAGCCTATTTATGATGATTATCCAGGAAAAGAGGGAGAAGTGAATGTGTACCTAGTGAAGGGAGAATTCCTAGTAATTAGAAGGGTCATAACCAACACGAACAATAGTGAACTAGAAGATTGGAGGAGACACAGCATTTTCAAAACTCAAGTTCGTTGCAAAGGGAAAGTTTGTAGCTTAAAAATCGACGGGGGTAGCATGTGACGTGGTACCCATGGATGTGGGACACATATTATTGGGCAGGCCTTGGTTATTTGACAAGGATGTGGAACATCACGGCAGACTCAACATTTACTCATTGCAAAAAGAGAACAAAAAATACACTCTGCACCCAAGCAAAGGTGAAGTGGGATACCATATTCAACAGGAAAGCAACAGCATAGTTAACATCATTTCTACTAGTAAGTTCACAGAAGAAAATAAAGAAGAAAAAATCGTTTACTTTCTGGTTGGGAAAGTGATTGATGAGGAGGAACATGTGAGAAGAGACAAGGAAGACCATCCGAGAGAAATTCAAGAATTACTGGCAGAATTTAAAGAGCTAATGGGAGATCAATTACCAGGGAGATTACCACCTAATAGAAGCATACAACACTCAATTAATTTGGCCCCGGGTGCAACATTACCTAATTTACCAGCATATCGAATGCCACCATTACACACACAGAAAAGAGGTTCAAAGACAAGTGAAAGAACTCATCATCAAGGGGTTAGTTCGCAAGAGTAAAAGCCCTTGTGCTTGCCCAGCACTGCTTGTCCAAAGAAAGATGGCACGTGGAGAATGTGCGTTGATAGCCATGCTATAAATAAAATCACTATCAAGTACTAGTTCCTAATACCAAGATTAGAAGAAATGCTGGATCAATTAATTGGCGCTAAGATATTTTCAAAGATAGATTTCGAGAGTGGGTATCACCAAATAAGGATGAGAAAAGGAGATGAATGGAAGACAGCATTCAAAACTCCTGATGGGCTGTATGAATGGAGGATAATGTCATTTCGCCTTTCCAACGCGCCTAGCACCTTCATGAGAGTAATGACTGAGGTACTCAAACCCTTTTTACAATCTTTTGTGGTTGTTTATTTCAATGATATATTGATTTACAGCAAGTCAGAGGGAGAACATTTGGATCATATCAGAAGGGTCCTAGAGACACTGCAAAGAGAGAAGCTATATGTGAACTTGAAGAAATGTGCTTTTTGGTGCAGTGAAGTGATTTTCTTGGGATTTATAGTCTCGGCCAGAGGATTGAAGCCTGATCCTAAGAAAATTAAAGCCAAAACAGAGTGGCCGACACCCAAAACAATGAGAGAAATCAGGAGTTTCCAAGGCTTGGCATCATTCTATAGACAATTTATAAGAAATTTTAGTGCCATCATGGCTCCTATTACAAACTGTTTGAAGGGTGGTCAGTTTAAGTGGACAGTTTCTGCTCAAAAGGCTTTTGAAGCAATTAAAGTTGGTATGACCCAAGCTCCAGTATTAGTCCTACCCAATTTTGAAAAATTATTCGTAGTGGAATATGATGCATCCCACGTGGGTATTGGAGCTGTCTTGAGCCAAGAGGGTAAACCAGTGGAATTCCCAATAAGAAATTATCGAAATCTAAACTACGTTATTCGACGTTTGATTTAGAATTCTATGCGCTGGTAAGGATCATCCAACACTGGCAACACTATCTGGCATATAGGGAATTTGTAGTCTATTCGGATCATCAAGCTTTAAGGCATTTGAATTCGAGGAAGAAGCTAAGTAATAAACATGCTAAATGGAGCTCCTTTTTGAATGAGTTTCACTTCTCCTTAAAATATAAAACAAGAGAAACCAACTTAGTAGCGGATGCTCTGAGTAGACGTTCTTTGATTGTTACCAGAATGAGTGCTCAGATCACGGGTTTTGAGGGTTTAAAGGACCAATATGAAGAGGGTCCCGATTTTCAACAATTAGCCCGAGAGTTACAAGGTCATAATGTTGCTTCTAGTTTGCCTTTCAGATTACACGAAGGTTATTTGTTTAAAGGGAATCAGTTATGCATCCCAAGGGGTTCTCTTAGAGAGCAAATTGTGAGTAAGCTCCATCGGAGAGGTTTGGGAGGCCACTTTGATAGGGATAAAACTCTAGCTATGGTGGCAGATAGATATTATTGTCCCGGAATGTCTAGAGATGTAGAGAAGTGGGTGAAGAGGTGCTCCATTTGTCAAATCAGCAAAGGAACATCACAAAATACAGGGTTATACACGCCTTTGCTTGAACCTGCAACACCTTGGATTCATTTAAGTATGGATTTTGTATTGGGTCTTCCAAAAACAGCCAGGGGATATGATTCCATTTATGTGGTAGTAGATAGATTCTCGAAGATGGCACATTTCATACCATGTTCTAAGGCTGCAGATGCTTCTCATGTGGCTGAAATGTTCTTCAGAGAAGTAGTCAGATTACATGGTATTCCTTCCTCTATTGTTTCAGACCGAGATGTAAAATTTCTTGGGCATTTCTGGAGGTCCCTTTGGAGGAAATTGGGTACACAACTCAAGTATTCTTCTACCTGCCATCCCCAAACAGACGGACAAACAGAAGTTGTTAATAGGAGTTTGGGAAATTTGTTGAGGTGTTTAGTAGGTGAGAATGTGAAAACTTGGGACTTAGTCATACCACAAGCAGAATTTGCTTACAATAATTCAGTGAACAAAACCATCAAACGGACTCCATTCAAAGCTGCTTATGGTATTAAACCCTAGACCGTTGTTGATTTGTGTCCTTTACCTCCTGATGCTCGTGTTAGTGATGAAGGAGAGGCTCTAGCAGAACATGTCCAACGAATACATAACGAAGTCAGCCAAGCCTTGAAGAATAGTAATGCCATATATGCTACTACTGCAAATCAACATTGCAGAGTGCAAGAATTTGAAGGGGGAGATCTAGCGCTGGTGCATCTACAAAAAGAGCGTTTTCCCAAAGTAACTTATCACAAATTGAGAGCTAGGAAGTTCGGACCATGTAGAGTGACCAAAAAATCAGTTCTAACGCCTACATCATTGATTTACCATCTGAATTCCATTTTAGTCCTATCTTTAATACCGCAGATCTTTATCCATTTGAAGGACCTGAAGGAGAGTTAATAGTTAGAGCACAAGCTAGTGATGTCTTTCCTTCTCCAGTGGAAGTAATTGAAGATGTGCTCGATATGAAAGAAGTAAAGTCGCCAAGAGGAATACCATATCGAAGATTTTTAGTGAAATGGTTGGGCCAATCAGCCACTGAGAGCACTTGGATTGCTGAAGAAAGCTAAAGTTTATTGACCCAGGACCTTTATGAAGAAACTCAGTTTGTTTTGAATACTGATGGTGGTGCACTTTCAAGTGGGGGAGGCTGATGCAGGAGCATCTCCTTTGGTTTTCTGGTTCCAATAATTTATTATTATGTCTCTGTTATGTTTCATGTCATGCCATTACGTTTGCTTTAAGTGTGCTGTTGCCTTTAGTCTTTGTTTGGTTGCTGTTAGTTTGGCTTGTGAGTATCACGTGACAAACTTTGTTCTTAGGTTGTTCCCGATATAGTATACTCGGGGAGTGTAAGGAGACTCAGTTTTTGATAAAATCATTTAAGTATTTCAGAGAATACTCTCAAGAAGAACCCTAGTTCTTCAAACCTTCATTTCGTTGCCTTTACTTGAGTTGTCCTGTTATTGTTTTTTCTGTTTTCCCCTACATCCCCATTAACAATCCCTAGCCTTTGAGGGACTATGACCTCCCAAGCCAATTTCTCACCATATTCTCTCTAGATTCCCTCCTGCTTATTACCACTGAGCACACCCAATCCTAACAACCTTGCTTCTAGAAACTAGCTCACACAACAACACATGCCCATAAGCCTCCAAACCATTAGTGCAGAGCTTTCATTATGCCAATATGGCCACAATCCCCCCTGTGACATCATTTTCTTTCTCCTAGCATAAGCCTTCAAAACTGGTGGTCTAACAGTATCTCCATAAGTGTACAAATTACAACTACAGAAAAAATAGTCTTAACATGCACGCAAGTATCAGGGACAATGGTAAAAGAAAAATACAAAACATTCCTGAAAACAAGGAATATGCAAAATTACCTCAGACATCTAAAATTGAAATTGAAGTGCTAAAACATTACTCCAACAACCATATGTTATTCAACTTACATTTCCAATCCCCATTAGAGTACCTTCACAGGTTTTAGCTTTTTTCCAATATAATTTCACTGGGGATAAAGTTCAATTTCACATAAAAACAATAAAATTAACTGGAGATATTAATATCAGATAACTTGATCAGCAGTTTAGGTGAGCAAATTAAAGGAAAAAAAGTATCAATTAGAAAGCAACTGTATTTTCCATCAGATGAGAGTTTATCTGAATGGAGCCTGATTTAGAAACTGGACAAAAAATGTCAATACTCCTGCGCTTGTCAAACATGCAAAAGTAGCCCACATCCGTGGCAATCAGCCATGAAGATGCAACAGAAGGAGGTGCAAAGATATCCGTCGAAATGAAATGACTAGAAAACAAAACACACATTTGCGAACAAAACGTGCAAATATTATATTTGGCAGGACCTGAATCATCTGCTGTGGAGACTCAGTTGGCTTCTTAAGAAAAAGTTTGACAGTGGCAGTCAGCAATTGTAATTGGACTTGTGCAGGCTCTTCAGGGAAACTTTCTAAAAAACTCTCAAGAAGCTCATCAGCATTGTCAATTCTTTCCGCATATTCACCAATTATCCAGATCATCGATGCCTGTCCACATAGAAAGAGGGATGAGAAGACAACCATGCATCTTGACAATTACATTGGCATAGCAGGGGAACTAGTACCTTGGCTTCTGGTTCATCCAAGGTATCTAAGCTCTCACAGAGTGTTGCAATAATGGACTCATATCTGAATAGAAGAACAAGGATTTATATGAAAATTGAAGTATAAAAGTAATCAGTAATATCACTAACTTCGCTATCTTCCCACACAAACAAAGTGCAGAAAAAAGAAAGATAGCATTACGTGTTAGGGTATCTTCTAAATATATCTTTGATAACAATAATTGCCTCTTGAACCACATAATTTACTTTCATCTTGATCAACTCAAGCAAAACACTAATGCATCGTTCAGCTGCTCTCTCTAGTTTTATAGCACAACGACCAATTGCTCGAACAGCCTTTCTAACAAAATCCACATCAACTTCTGTAGCATATTCCTTAAATTCCAATAAAACCTGCAGACATTTAAATCAAAACTGATCCTATGTTTGATATACGAAATAGTGTGAAGCTGCAAACACTAAAGGTTTCACAAGAAAATTTTTTCTACTAAACTAAATGGAATCCACATGGTAACAGTGCAATTCTTCACCAAATCATGAAAGATATGCAAGTCCCATACATGTGCTAGGATACCACATCTTTGGTAAGAAACATTTTGCAATGTGATCACTAAAGAAATCAATTTTTGCCAAAAGGAAGAATAGGGAAGATATGAACCGATAACACTGTCATGTAAAGCTTACCTGGTCTACATTTCGGTCTGAAGCAAGTTTTATCATAATTTCTAACTTTTCCATTTTCACATAGATTGGATCATTGTACTTGCAGAAAAACACCTGCACGTAGAATAAGAGCTCCATAATGGAGTACAAGGTCCAATGGTATGACTTGGTGACAAATTCATAATATTATATTTAAATCACCTTAATTTCATGAGCAAGAATTGTTGGTCTTCTTTGTACTATAAGATTGATATTCCGCAGGGCAACATATTGAATCTCAGGTTCTGCAGACAGTAGTGTCACAAGAGGAGGAGCCATCTTTTTGCAAAGATTCCGAACCACATCAGTACTGGAGATAAGCTCCATTTGTTGAAGGATCATCTACAAAGTATATTAATATTGCTCAGCAAACCATACAAAATTTGAAATCTATAGCATCAACATTGACACAAAAGCACAAGTCACAGAAAATATCACCTTAACAGCTGATAGTACAACTGCACAATTGGCATGCTGTAACCGTGGTGTAACCCGTTCTACTATGTTTTCTGCCTCACGAGCATCAGCTGCCTTGTATCTAGAAAGAGCATCCAATATGAAAACTTGACCCCACCTGGGACATGAAGTAAAAGCAAGTTGTGTTAGATAATTGAACCAATATGTGATTTTTTTTTATAAAAGAATGTATTGTTAGAGAGAAGGAGAGAACGTATATCTAGGGGGAGGATAAGAAATCTTCCTAAATTGGAAAATGAAAAGAAAACAGCAAGCCAAAGTGGCTCAAGAAAACAATGAAGCTTTCCAAACATAAGAAATCTTCCTAAATTGAGAAACGAAAAGAAAACAGCAAGCCAAAGTGACTCAAGAACCCAACAAAGCTGTCCTGACAGGTTATTCCGTAAATAGCAGCCTTATAATGCAAAAATTAGCAAGCTGCTATTTCTGAACTAGACATACTGCCTACACATAGCACACATATCAGGAGAAAGAGCTGTATGAGGTCTACTTATATGCAACATTCCATTAGTACTGATCCAGTTAAGTATCACTCCCCAAACGAGAAATGACAGGCAGAAGGCACTGGTCTAAGGAGGAATTCTGATGACTAGGAGAATAATTCAAAATCCGGAAAAAAAAAACAGTACTTAAAAGAAAACACACGAAAGAATCCAAAGTCCAAATTCTCCTATCTTGATTGGAGGAGAGATGATTAGGCAGAAGGGCTCTAAATCATTAGTTTCTCTGTCACTCACATTCTGAAAAAGTGAAAAATCCAAGAAATATCAAAACCATGAATATAGAAGAAATTTTATGGTGGACTATGGAGACAAGAGACAAGAGGCAAAGAAAAACCTTTAAGAAAGGAATATTTCCCACCCATCATGATACGAGAATTATCACCCAAACTCTAAGAAAGCAATGGTCTAACAGAAGCTTATCCTTGAAAAGTAAACTTTAAGTGACTTGCATGAGTTGCATTGATTGCTATGCTGGATACCACCCATTCTAGTTGAACTCCTTCAGAGGTACTAGCCCAACCCGGTAGAGGATCCAATAAGTTTGTTATGGGTCAGGTTTTAGGCACCCATTGTTGGCGAATGCCTGGAATGGGTTGGGTCTTCAGCTGCAGACCCATTTTTACAAAAACATTCTTCCATTTCTGATTTAGGAACTTTCAACCCAATCCAGAAAACACTGAGACACTTGGGCCCGCCTCTGTTTGAAGTAGAGGCCCAGGCCCATCACAAAATTTGCCCTTTCTAGCAGCAGAAACCATCAGTTGACAGTCTCCAAATAAATTGAAACTTGAAAAAAAAAGAAAAATATAACAGTTCCTCTGATATATGTGCAATCCCAGGGAAATTAGGCTTAACAGTTGTGCAACCAACCCTTGCCATAGGGACTGGCAGGTATATATATGGTGCAGCGCCTGCCCCCTCCAAAGAACTCTAGTATTGAGAGGAAAAAACCTCTGCTCTTTCATCCTTTCACCACTACAAATACCTTCTCTGCCTCCCTACACCTCCATAGAGTCCTCTTGCCTGATCAAACATCCCCCACATTCCAATACACACAATCCACAAAGAAGCCTCAGATCCCAGGAAAAGAGAATTGATGGATCCTCATCAACACTCCACAATGATCAGCCAAAAACAGCCACCTTCCTCCTCTAAGATAACATTGAACATTTTTTCCTTGATAGCTAACTTTTTAATACACCACACATAATCAAAACTAAGAGGAAGTAATCACACAGAATAGAACTGTGATACTGAATGAAACCATGTAGCAGACCCAATCCTTCCAAAGCATGTTATGATTTGGATCTTATCCAAATCACAGGACTATATTATAAGCAAGTCTATGAATACAGAGCATCTAATCAAACTGTACAAGACAAGACCCTCAAACAACACAAGTCAATTTGTGGATGTATTTTAAACAATGATACATGTAAAGTAACATCAGAAAGTGCTTGTAGGCTCTTCTCCCCATGTGCACACGCACAACCAAAAGAAAGTCCTTTATTAAGTTTCATATTTGGAATAAATCTTAAATTTTATTCAATTGAATTGCATTTTTAAAATGATAGAATTCAATTTAATTTTAAATTTACAATAAAACCTGCTAGAATTATCTTCTAATTAGGATAATCTTCTAATTAGATAAGTCTTCTAGTTTTATTAGTTTTCATCTCTTAGCTTATCTTTAGGAGTTTATCTTATAGTTAAAACTCTATTTCTAGTATTATAAACAAGTTTTCCTTCAGCCTCTAAGCCTTGGTTTTAACCCTAGATTTCAACATGGTATCAATGCTTGGTGAGAGAGTTCTAGGTGTAGTAGTGATGGAGCTCCAGTCCCCCTCCCTGGCGAAAGTAAAATTTGCTGGTTAACAAAAAAATTTCCAGCAAGTTTCTTTTTCTCCCAAAGACTTTTCTTGTGCTTCTCTGACACTTTCTCCAGTTTTCCCTTAAAACTACGGCGGCATCCAGCAGTCCCCCAGTGACTTATTCAGGCAGTTCACTGACCACTTTTCTCTGGCTGTTCATTATTCCAGCCATTCTTCTCACTGTGCGTCATACCAGCGGCACTTTTGTCAGCCATTCTTCCTGCTGCGCATCTACCAGTGGCACTTTTTCTCTGGGTGTACATCATTTGAACCACTCTTCCCACTGAATCATACCAGCAGCACTTTTCCTTAGATCAACATCATACCCAGTAACTTCTTGACTTTTCCAGCCGTTATCAGACCTATATTCTTTGTTCCAAATCATCTTTGGGCTGTTTTCTTTCCAAAAATTCAAGTGTTAGACTCAATGATTGAGTTCTTTTATCTTAGTCTGTTGTTCTTTGTTCTTTTATTGAACACTTGGGCACTGTAAAAGATTGTGTTGTTGGGTGCCAATGAGCAACCTAAGTAATGAGAAGATCCAGAGAACTACTCATGGAAGGTTGATTGAAGACTTTTTGGAGCAGTGTCTTTGTGTTAGATGATGTGGCCGAGAAGAGTAGCTATGAGAATATCGAAAGGGCCGCTCAGGGGAAGCAAGTCAAAGAATTCTGGCTATTTGTCTGCTAGAAAATTGTTTTTCTTTTAAGTGGGTTTTGTTTGTAACAAGCTGAAGCTTGAATAAGCTTCGGCTTGAGGGCGTGTGTTAGAATTGTCTTCTAATTAGGTTAGTCTTCTAATTAGATTAGTCTTCTAGATTTATTAGTTTTCATATCTTAGTTTATTTTTAGGAGTTTACCTTTTAGTTAAACTCTATTTCTAGTATTATAAATAAAGGAAGGTGTAAGAGCTGATGGCATGTGGATTTTCCTTCAGCCTCTAAACCTTTGTTTAACCCTAAATTTCAACAAAACCATTAACATTAAGCCTCTCCAGTACAGAGACTACAAATGCAATTATACCATTTTAGAGAGGTTTCTTGCCTTTGTTTCTTTTGAAATTTAGGGTTAAGGCCAGGATTAAAGGTTGAACGAAAACTCATACTCAGCCCTTGTGACTTCCTTTATTTATAATATACTATGATATAGAGTTTAATTACAAGATAAACTCCTAAAGATAAGTTGAAATACAAAGTAATCTTATAACTAATAAAACTAGGAGACTAAGATAACTCCTAATTAAAAGATAACTGTTAGGTACCAGGGGTAATTAGGAAATTAAATGGGGATATTTTGAATATTGGTAGTTATTTAGTAGTTGTAATAGCAGTTATACATAGCAGTAGCAATTATTTAGGGGAGTTATTTTGGGAGAAATGCATAAATAGGAGTGAAAGGTGTGAAGAGAGGGTATTCTAGAATTGAAATTGAGGATTGGAAATTCAGAGATCCCTAGTGTCTCGAAAAATAGGATTTGGGAGTCACTCTAGCCCCTCGAAGTGCTAGAATCATTGTCTAGTGTTGTTATGTAATTTATGTATTAGTGTTCTTCCATTGTATGTAATATTATGTTTAAGAGCACCATTATGTAGTAAAACCATGATATTATATATATATTCTGTTTCAATTATCTACCGGTACTTTGGTTTCTATCAATAACACTAACAGTTTCCATGACAAGCTATATATATCATGAGCCTAGGCAGCTACAGACTGCTGATCAGACCAGAGGTAGGACCGCAAAGGAGAATTTCGACGATGGGGCAGTGATGCATTTGCTGGTAATCATTTAGCAAGTGGATGCAGAGGTGGAAGACAGCAAAGGAAGTGAAGTTGATACTGAGTTCCTCCCTATCCACAGTGTAATCTGTCTCCCAATCTTCAGATCAAATCCCCTAGAAATAGCATCCACTGAAGCAAAAAAAATGGAGGTCTCCACCAAGAACGACATAAATAAGATACATGGTTTCTTAAGTTTGTTTCTTTTTTCAGTAAAAATAACAAATCATTAGGATAAAAGTCTTTTGATCATAAATCAATTCTTAACACCTAAAATCCAAACCTTTTACAAGGGAAATCAAAATGGCATAGAAATCTAGAATTGAAAAAGATAGAATTGAACTCTAACAATAATTGTGTGCCAAACACACTTAAGTAAAAATTTGGAATTGAATTCCTGACTTCGGTGGTTCCAAATCCACCCATAAAACCAAATTCAAAAGTAATTCAATTTCAATATGACAACAAATATAAGATAAGAACTTACTCAGTACATTCATTTAAAGCAGTAAGGAGCTTTGAGAGTGTGTGACTTGTGATCTCAAAGACGGGTCTACTACTATTTTCCTGTATTTCAGCAAGTGCTGCCACAGCATTGGCTACAACCATTGGATTATTATCAGATATCAAATCCTTTAAAGATTCCAAGAAACCCCTGTCCTCAACTAACTCTGCATTTATGTCATAGAGTTTGGCAACACAAATAGCTGCTGTCTTACGGACGTATGGATCATCATCCTGTTAAATTATAATATAGAAAGTTACAAAGGGAAAAGAATACTTCAGCATTGTTAACAACATAGTAAGAAGCCAAAATCAATGGAGCTTTTAAAACTTAATAACAAGAAAAAGCAAAGTATACAGCACTGTGGGAGTACCTTTAGGCATCTTTGAAGGGGATCACACAGATACTCAGTAATTTTATCAACACGTATGCAGCCCATTGTCCGCACAGCCAAAGCACGAATTAAAGGATTTGGATCTTGTGAATCCTGCCCAGCATTCATTAAACAAATTATATATACACACCCACACACAGATACATATATAT
>JASKGM010000009.1:9574368-9585596 GCA_034509205.1 Ceratonia siliqua | reverse complement strand
ATATAGATAGTACCATAGTAAGATGACCAAAGGAAAAATCAGTTTTCTGAATAAGGAGAATCTCAACAACCCCTTCCATTATTGGAATTGATGATTAATTACACATAGTAGTATACTCAGGGCCCAAATCCTGAACAGATAAATAAATATGAGCTACGAAAATACCAATGCCTAATGGGAATACTCTTATGTGCTTTTGAAAATGTAGGACAACACTTTCACTAGTGACCAAAAATAGCGATTGAATAATAATCTCCAACACCAACATTATGTTACACAATTCTTGATCATACATATTGCTCTTGGAACTAACTTGTGGCTGTAATTAACATGAATCATTTAATAAACACAAATAAAAAATATCTCATAGTCACCCGATATCTTCATCCATTTCTTTTTATAGTATCAACATATGCGCATTTCTTTTATGTTGGCCATCAGCATAATGTAACCCTTCTTGATTTTAGGACAGATTTATGAAATCAACTTACTAAACCTGACGTAAAACATAAATGAAAATTTTACTACATCTTCATTTCGTATAACTCAGATGCACGATTTATCTTTTAGAACATATGAGAAAGGCAAAGTGAACTTCAACTTAGAAATTTCATGAATGGATAAACAGAAAAATGATGGAGTTCATAAAATAATTGCATAATGAAGAACTTACTGCTAAAACATTGTCAATCTTATTTGCACTCTCCATAAATTAATCGAGTTCATAAATAATTGCATAATGAAGGAACTTACTGCTAAAACATTGTCAATCTTATTTGCACTCTCCATAAATTACCTAAGTTCAAGTTCTCTTGCAACAGCAACACTGAAGGAAACGAACTCCTCTGCTGAACTCTGATAGAAAAATAAGATTTGATGTAATCCTACAACTAACCCTGGTTTACGGTGGAACAGCGAGCAGCTTGGAGTATGGGGGCAACGAAGGTAGACCAAGAACAGTAGCGATGGCAGGAGAAAAATTGGAAAAGATGGTCGAAGCTCAAAGAGAGAAAAGAGTGGTAATCGAGAGAGTTGAAAGTCTTCTGGAACAAGAAGAGCAAAAAGATCTTAGGAGAATTCTAAAGCCTCTGATTTATTGGGCGCAGCTTCTCAAATATTGTGGCTGAAAATTTTCCAGCTAAAAACCTATCTGGAACAGTAAACTTATAGAAGCCTCTAGAGTTGTTGAGGGAGATATCAGATTTTTGACATTTAACATCACATGTATTTTGAGTTTTAAGATTTGTGGACAAATATTTAGGCTTTAATTTTTTTTTTCACTTTCTCAATTACCATCATACTAAAAAATTCATAGAAGTAAAACAAAATTTATCAACTTAAATAATTAATACTTCTTTTCAAACCAAGCATAGTTTGGGAAAATGAGATTTTCCCAAAAAAACATTGCCTAAGAAATTATATAGGTGGTCATTATAATTTTTTTTTTATCTTAAGAAATAATTTAAAAGAATCTAAAAAAATAAAAAAAATATATAACACAAGTATTCAAAAATAAATCAAAAAAACAAAAAACAAAGAAAAAGTATAAAAATTCTTTTGATTTTTTTACCTTTTTGTAGATTTTTTAAAATTTTCTTAAGATAAAAAGTATTAAAAAAAAAAAACTATCCATGAGTATAGATACTCATAGTATGATAGAAATTACCATCCCCTCACCCATTTTGTCATTGAAACAGTCCAGAAAGCTATTGAACAAGTTCTAGTTAATCATCAGAACAAGTATTTTTTTTATATAAAATAAAACAGATATATGAGTCTTAGAATTTTCGTGGGTCTTGAATTCCTTGATACATAATGCTCTAAGTGGTTCAAAGATTTTATAATTAAGGACATATCTCATGTTCTGTAAATATTTGCAAGAAGTGTTGTTATTTTCTTATTTTAACAAGTCAATACGTTTGAAATTAGCTTGATCTTGTCATCTTGTGAATTCATAGAAACTGCATGATTATCAAGCTTTTTGGTTCCATAACATTTTTTCTGCATCAGTATTATCTTCTACAAGGTCTACAAGGTTAAATGTTTATGATTTTATGAAGGAGAAGAGGAGCCGAGTTTGGGTCTAGTTGATTCAGGTTCGGGGCTAAGTCTAAGTCCAAGTTTAGATTTAGGTTCAGGTTTGGGTTCGGATTTAAATTCAAAAGCTAAGGTCAAGTTTAAATGTGGTGCCAAAACATTACTAATAAGAAAATTGAAAAGAAATTTAAAATTCTAAGAGACATTTGAAATATCCTATAAATTCTATCTAAAAGTGAGATATTTGAATTACTTTCGTCCATTATACCTTGCAATCTGTTAACAAGTTTAGATTTAGGTTCAGGTTTGGGTTCGGACTTTGTATCTAGTATTACATAAACCAATGGGCCTAAAATCCTTAGAGATCCGAGGAGATTTACATTTAAGGATAATGAACAAATTTGTTTGATCAAGCTCTTTTAATAAATAACTTCTCTGTAAAATGGAAATTAATAAAATAATCTGCATACACACAGCTAAATATAATAAAATTGATATAAACTCACAAACCAAAAGTTATATGATAATTCATATCCAAATTTTATAAATGTATCATTAAAATATCATAGAAATAACACCCAAATAATCTAAACACAACTAAATATAATCTTACATGATAATGTATATCCTCAAAAATATCCTTAAATATTAAATAAAGTTCAAGTATTTAAGTATTACATATCTTATGGTCAAACATCATCAAATACATTAAACTAAACATTATAAATTAATATTAAACTCAGAAATAATCACAAATTCATGACTCCAAGTCAATATAGTTTATAAAATGCATTAACAAACGTAATCATAAAATTCACAAATTTCCTAAAATAAAAAATAAAAAATGATCTTACATGATAGTCTTAATCCACATCTATAAATATCAAATAAATTTAAGTGTTAGGGTTAATATGATGCAGTCATATAAGGATTCAAGAAAAAAAAGGGTTGACCCGCGCATAACCCGCAGGCTAAGGGAGTGGGCCAAATTGACCTAGTTCTAAATGGATTAACAAACACTAACCCAATCCACATTTGGCTAAATGGTTGGGCTCATATTGACTCTTCTAGTTTAACCCTGCAGGGCTAGACTAAATAACTCAAGTGTCCTCAAGTCTTTTATTGCTTGTGAGCTTTATTTAAACGTTGTTCACCATTCATTTCAAGCTAGGGTGTTTGTCATTTGGCTCGAACAATTTTTTTATTCAAAAAAATAATTTATTTAGTTTATTCGAAATGACAAAATAAAACCAAATTAAATCATTAAAGATCAATTTAGTTCAGTTTGATTTAATTGGCTTTATTTTTTTTCAATTTTGTTTATTGATTTAGATCTAAATGGTTTAAATTGTAATTAAGGCTTATTTTATAAAAATGTTAATACAAAAATGCTTTTCTAATTTTTACAAGCCTAAGAACTTATAAAACTTAAATATTTAGGCAAATAAGTTATTTTTTAATAAATAAAAATAGCAAAAAAATATTATGAATATATATATATAATAATAATAATAATATAAATTATAAAAAATGTTATGATCAGTTTTTTATTTTGGTTTATTCTTTTTAAAAGAAAACCAAACCAAATTAATATTAATAAAGTTTAATCGATTTTTTACAATTCTTTTAGTTTGATATGATCGATTCATATCAATTTTAATCACCTTTAATTTTATGGTATCTTTATTTGTCTATCTTCACTCTAAAACTCATTATCTTCCTAACTTATCATCGAAGTCTTCGACGAGCCATCCTGTTGTCTGAATGCTTACCTTGTACCTACAAAACTACCGTGAAGATTGTGCATAAGCTTTCTAACGAGCATGGGAGGTCCATCTCTAGGCCTTCAGCCCTGTGTTGACCACCCTTTTTTAGATGGATATCGACACATTTTTCCTACTCTTTCTTTCTTGTGTAGATTCTGCAAATATCTTATGCACTCTAGTACCTAAGCTTTAAGGTGTAATATTGTTTCAGCCAAATTGAAAATTTAAAAGAAATTAAGAGAATAATTTCTATTGGCTTGTTCTTTCTGCCCTTATGATCCCTCTTCTTTCTCATTTTGGTATCAGAGTTGTTTTCATTTTGCGTTAAAAATCGTCCTGTTCTACACCTGTCATGTAAAACCAGATCTGGTTCAAAAGTTTTTTCAAGTTCTCTTTGCTTCTATTAGTTAAGGACGGTAGTTCAAAAATGTCTTTGATAAAACAGCTTCATGATCTAATCCAGACTATCAGTGGGTGACGTTTAGATCGGTTGAATATGCCAAAAAGATCCAGTTTTCATAACATTAAGAGAAGGGGAAAGAGGGAGGAAGAGAATCACCTCTTTTTCAAGAAAATGTTTTTTTTGGTAATGCAAAAGTTTAGGAGAAAGGGGGCTACCAATTCTATGGCATGCTACAAGCCTTAATAAGGGCTAACCTTACTACTTACATATCGCTCTATCAATGGAGTTCATTAGCAGTGAGAATTGAACCTAAGCCTTTTAAGCAAAGTGTTTGATTCTTATTAGTTGAATCAACTCCCGTTGGCTTATTCCAGTAATTTATAATAAAAAAAGGGAAAAAATACTTGCACCGTGCAACCAGTGAAAAGCAAAATTATAGATATAGACATGGTTATAGGGATTCATATATAATAAAAGGAGCAGCAGTAAACAGAGATAACCAGAAAGAAGTCTTTCATTTTTCTTCTTTCTATTTTACTCCACATCTCTTTGCTTCCTTTTTTCTCCCAATTTTCTTTTCCTGATGGGTGCTTTACTGGATAATATTAGTTGCAAACCAATCTGGAAGAATAGTCATTACCATATGGACAATACTCTTTCATGAAAACAAGAAAAGAAAGGGAAAAAAACAGAAGAGAAAACCTTAAGACTGTACCATCAGTACATCATCTCTAATTTTTCTTCTTCATTTTGGACTGGAAATCCATCTTACTTCCTAGATCTCCAAGCTGATACTGAAAACAGGGACCTGTCCTGCCAGCAAATCACGACACAGCCATTGTCCTCCCTCATCTTGTATCCCTCACAACCATAGCTCTGCAATAACCTCCTTGCCTGCAACATCCCATAATAGCTTAAAGGTACATTTCCGAACCCAGCTAAATCAAACCTTTGGAGCCACTTATGAAGCTTTTCATGTCTTTCCTTTCTTTCAGCTCCCTCACATGCAACAATGTTCTTGATTTCCTCGCCAAAAAGCATCTTCTCCACCTTTAATCTCTCTAATGACGTTCTTGAGACTGTGGATTCCAAACAATCAAATAATGCTGCATAAGAATACAGAGCTTCTAGTAGCCTCTCCATCAGAGTCGAACCATTATGATTAGAATCTTGTTCTGTTACAACCATGACTTTTGGTGACAAACCCCACAAGGCATTAAGAAAGTTCTCCATACTCATCGAAGCAGTAGAAGATGCCGGTGATGATGAGGCTGAGTCAGGACTTGGACTGTACCCATTAACCATATCTTTCTCAAGCAAATCACCCAATGTGTTTTGATTCATTGGCAGGACTCTTTGTAGATGAATTCCATTTGAGCTTTTTGACAGGAGAGGAGATCTTCTCCGCAAAGCTTCATCATCCAAGGTCAAAAGGGAATGTAATTGGAGAATAGAACTGATTGCTAGTGCTTCCCCAGTTTTCACACGAAGTTTGTCAAAATCAAGATTCTCTAGTTTGCTGACTACAGGATTGAATTGGAATGGGATATCCAACTTTTCTGCTTCTTCAGTCAGTCTATGACCCATCTGATCCAGAATCTCTTTCTGTTGATGAACCCCAGTAATTCTCAAGTGGGGAGTGCCTTCAGGACGTGCACTCAAAACTTGGAGGAGTGCAATCCACTGTGCAGGTTCAGCAGCATTGAGATCAATTATATGAACCATCTTCTCCCCTTCCATTGCTTCAACAATAGCCTGATTTGTAAGCACAAATGCTACCTTCAAGAATGGGAACAGCTCAAAGAATAGCTTCCGGACCAGAATTTCTTCAGCAACCATGATTATTCTAGTGGAATTGAGGGCTTTGTGGAGACCAGGCCATGTTTTAAGTATACGATCAGCAAGTGCTTCAGTAAAATATGCAGCAATTCGCTGCATGGTATCGCCATCAGGGGAGGCAAGCTGTGAAATTTGCTCAAGGGCGATATTTGCATTTTCAAGACTACCAGCAGCTACATGATTTGCACAAGTGAGCAACAAATGGATCAAGTACAAGCCCCTTTCCTCAGATTTAAGTTCTCTAAGCCATGGGTAAGGAGATCCTAAGCTAGGTGAAAGTGACATCATCGAGAAGAACTGTAGAGGTGATGAAGTTACAGAAGACCACCCTTCATCTTGAAACATAGATCCCATGTAACAATAGCAACAAGCTTAGGAACTTGGAAATAAAGAAAGGGATTGGCAATAGAAAGAAAGAGGTAGAATAGATTCAATGATAAATTTGATTAATTAAAACTTTAGGATCTATCCAAATATCTGAAGTTTAACCACGCAAGAGATAAATTTGAAGAAATGCACAGAATATGCCAGCGTTCGATGATAGCCAAAGGACAAGTCTACATCGGGATTCAAAAGAAATGACGAAGAAAACACAACACGAATCCAAAGCACAACGTCTATAAAAGGAATTCAGTTATTAAATTAAGATGATTTCACAGTCAAATGCGGCAGATCCCCTACGCAAAGCAGAGAACGACAGATTCAAACTAAAAACCAGAAGTAAAAACCAGAAGGATTTGATTTTAGGAGTGTGCATAACCCAAATAAAAAAGTAATAATAATGGTCAGAAACTGAAGCTTCACCTCACAACTCAGCTCATATGGGTATAGGATTTTCCATTAATTCAGCACAAATTTATAGACATATCCATGGAAGCAGTGATAAGAAGAAGGAACCCTACCAGAAATATCATAGCAGTACCAGCACCAGAATTGATTAATCGAACAAAGAAGCGCTTAATCCTCAGTGGGTTTCCTAATTGAAGAAAAACCCAGATGAATCCCCCTGAAAATACCAAAGATTGCCCCTTGAAACTCTCGTGTAAAACCAGAACCGTAACGGGTCGGTTTACCAGGTTTGCTCTGCTTCTCTGGGAGTGAAATTCAATGTTTGGACTATAGTTTCGGTTTCAAGGACTTCTTCATGGCTACGTTGTCGACAATGCGTGAGGGGTCCCTTTGTCGTTATTGTTTTGTTGTCCTTCCCTCCTCAGTGGAGCATGGAATTTGTGAGAAGGTGAGCCTTGCCACCCTCTCTCTCTAAAACTGTCCCTTTCTCTCTCTAGAACCTGTATTTCTTCTCTCACCAAAACTTCCACTTTTATGTTTTCTTTTGTCGTTACCTTAGTTGGATAGAGAATCAGGGCTGGCCTAAGACTTTTAATATTCCCAAAGGTTACATGAATACAAACATGCCCTAACAAAGACAAACATTGCCCTCAGTTTTGTTTCCTAGTGGGGGGAGTGCGGGAATGGTAAGAAAGCTCCCAAAATGCTTCCAAAACATATTTTTGTTTTATTTTCAAAAGCAATGACCATACAATTGGTATTATCTTCTTCTATTAAGACAAAGAGACAAGGAGGCTAAGGAAACGTCCAAAAGTAGATTGTACATTTATCTCTACTTGTGGATTCTGAGGTGGCACATATGAAAACCCTAGCCTCCCAATCCCATTGATTTAGAAATTTTCAATTTTCTCAGGGAACTACCAAAAATCAACTAAACATGCCAGTTCACTTTACCGGTTGGCGTATTCAAATATTTGTATTGGACTCTTATTCCAGATAGACAAGTTGATGGTAACTTGTTATAAAACTTTTTAAATAGACTTAATTTATAAATAAATATATTAAAATGAAATTCAGTAAAATTATCTTTAATCTAATTACGTGCTCATTATCTCTAATAAAAAATTATAGACTGAAAGAAATTTTCTCTAACTGTTGCCTGAGCTTATGTATATGGCTTTTCTTCATAGAATTTACCAACTTTTTTTGTTTTTTTTTTTGTTCTCTTCCTGCAAGATAACTTATATAGGAGATTTTAATATAGATTTCTAGATATGATGCAAATCTGATTTTCTTAAAATCTTTTGTGGGACTACAATAATTATTTTACTTTTTGGTAGATACAGCAAGCTAAATGTTTCTTGTTGGAGCAGTTGGTTCTTTGCGATCAAATTGGATACAAATGAGAGAGAGAGACAGAGAGGTTTACCCTTTTTTAATCTGGGGTTTATAATTTTTATATTTAATATAATAATTAAAAATTATTTAAAAAGTCTATTCATACTATTATAATTGTAGCTTCCTAATACACTCTTAATTAAGCTTTTTTATATAAAAAACAATTAATTTATATTTATATTATGTATACACACTCTCGGTTAAAACTAACATTTTCACATTTCTAATTAATATCAACTAATAATTTAAATTTAAATTTTTATTATTTTAAAAAATACTTATATAAACAATCTTATAACTCAAATATGTAAATATAGTAAAAAAATAATATTTAATAATTAAAAACTTTATACGAATTATTATCTAATAATTTTATTAAGTAAAATACGTGCAAACAAATATCCAAATAAAAAATTTTCAAAGTCCATAGTTTTTTATAAGTTCATATTCAACATGTAATAACCATTTATTTAGATTTTTTTTTAATTTGTTGGGCGTTATTGTTTAAGGCAAAAAATACATAAATACCCTAATATTTATGAATTTACTTTATATTACATATATTATGACTTTTGATATTATTTTTAATATTTTTTATTCAAAGTGTTTTATTAATTTAAGTTTGTTAACATTTATATTTCTCAACTGTACACCAAAGTAATGAGGTTAGTAGTCAATAAGGTATGCTTCTTACTTTAATTATTTGGGTTCAAGCTTTAATTGGGGCTAACACTTAGGAGAATTTGTTTTCTTAAATACAATAGGAAGATGTAGAAGGTGCGCCATTAAAATATTTTGGAAAAAAACTTAATATTAATGCTCAAATCGATTCGAGGATACCTTTACCGTATAAACAAAAAAAAAATTACGCAAAATTAATATGAACCATTAATATTTTTTAAAGTATTTAGAGCATTTTAAGAAAAATTATAAAAAATTTAAATTATTATTATTATTATTATTAAAATAAATAAAAAGAAAGGTTAGCATTAATTCTAAAAAATAAACAAATATTAATGAAGGTAATATCTTCGCCTAATATCTAAACTTGTATAATTGTGACGGTAAGGAGCAATGTGGTGGCCTTCTTACTCGGTGGAATAACCATTTTTTTTTTCCCAAAGAGTTTTTTCCGTTTAGTAATTAGTAACTTATTGCTATTATTTTTTTATATGGTCTTATTTTTTTTAAAGTTATTTTGCATAAATGAAAATTTATTCCAGTAAAAATTGAATATAATTTATATGAATTTTTTTAAAAAAAATGAATATAATTTTAAAAACAATTAAACTTCTAAGACGGTAAGTACTAAACTCTAAATCTTAAATTAAAATTATTTATTGACATTAATTAAATGTGGAAAGATATTAGTATTAATTAGAAGTGTTATAAACAATAGAGTGATAAATTAATTAGATATTTTTATATAGAAAAAATAATTGGATATGTAATGTATTTTAGGAAATTACATTTATAGTTAGTTAAAGGGAAATGTGAATAATAGACACTTTGGAATATCACTAGGCTCATCCTTATTATATATGTATTTGAAGATTTTGATATGTCCATTTGATAATAATTATCTACACTATAATATATAGTTGTGAGAGAATTGATTGCTTTAGAGTTTTTTTATATATAATTTTAACGTTAAGAAAAAAAAAAGTAATGGGTAGTTATTCATGAAATTTTAATGATTTATTTTTATCATTTTTAAAACAAATATATTTTATCCTATATACATCAAAATATTAATAATTAGATATTAATATATTTTTTATTCATTAAATGCTAATTAATAGTTTTTTATTCAAATTAAATTGTTTAAATTTATTAATTTATTTGAATGCAATTAAAAAAAGCAGAAATTGATCATACGTGTATTTAAGACGTTATTTTAAGGGTTAGTAAGATATAACTATTTAAAAAAAATTAACCTACCTCTCTTTTTAATAGGGAGTAATAAAATTAAAAAAAAACAAAAAATAAAGTGAATTAATATGTTTCGGATGACAAAATAGATGATCATACTTGGTTGGTACAAATAAAGAAATACCTAAGGATCTCGGTTTTTTGGGACTGACCAATGGAGGATGTCAACCAACCAATACAGTCGGCCATTTCAGTGCTAGGGATTATTAGGACGATACCAAATATTGGTGATATGGCCAAAAGAAGAGGTAAAAAAACCAAGGCATTAGAAAGGGCAGATGGTCGAAATACAGTCTAGAGGCCAAGCAGTCGGCAGTCGGCAGTCGGTAAGGTCAAGAATCAATGAAAGCCAATGGGAACATCAACGACAACCAGAGACCAAGGCGATACACTGACCAAACAATTTTGTCACCTTGGTGAAGAAGTAAAACTATGCCACATTAGCTAAAATAATGAGTTAATTACTTCGGAAATTTGGGCTAATGATGTCTAAAACAAGTACCCCTCCAGTCCACCCGTCTCATTGCCTCATTGGAATGGTGGGTTTGTTTTTTCAAGTTTTTAGTGTTGCAGCTACTGATATTCTTTATCAACTCTAATTTGCAAGAGATTGTTGTAAAGTTGACGATCCCTCTTTAGTTATTTCCTTGTTAGTGGTATGAAACCATTGTGTCCACGTTATGTTAACTAAAAGTAATGAAGACATCTCTTACTGCTTGACAAGTGATGCATGTCTCTTTTTTGTGGTAACTCAATTTTAGTGAAAACTATCTTTCATTAGCAATTTATTCTAGTGTTCTATTAAGTTTTTGGTTAAAATGTTTAGTAGGTACCTATTGTTTTTTAGAATTTTTAAATCGGTCCTTATAGTTTAAAATTTTGTAATTGAGTCCATATAATTTTTTTATTTAATTAGGTCTCTATCATTAGTGATCCGTTTATGCATTGTTTTTTAATGCTAACATGACACATAATGTGCACACGTAATGTCACAACGTGACGGCCGGTGAAAAGCCATCGCTTTATGACTTTAGGGCGCGTGAGGGAAAACGCAGAGAAAATAG
>JASKGM010000009.1:9538016-9574268 GCA_034509205.1 Ceratonia siliqua | reverse complement strand
TTATTCAATATTATATTATCTAATTATATATATCTATATCATTATTATTATGTTAGAATCCTTTAAAATTAAAAAAAATAATTTAAATTTATTCAAAACGTTTCTTAAAAAATCTTTTGTTTCCATGAAATTTTCGAAACGTTTCAAAATATTTCAATTTCCAGAGTCGCTGAAACGGTACTTCGAAATGAAATTTAATACCTTACTCCCATCTATTTAATTAAATTGACTAATGGTTGAGTTAGCATATGCTAATAGAAGATTTTATTTAACTTGTATTTAATCATGATTAACATGAATTTTTTATTTATTTGTAGCAGTTAAATGATATTGTTATATAAAAATAAGTTAAATTCATAAAAAATATAAGGCAAGTGTCTTCTATATTGGTCCCTCTTATGCACAATTATAAGGTTCGTTTGGAATCCCTAAAATTATGAAGTTAATTTTAAATTCTTGTTTTTTGGTTTGAGTTGTTTGGAATTGAAAATAGAATTTAATTCTTATTTTTTTAGTAAAAGGTTTTATCTTTATTTGTAAATTCGAATATTTCAAAAGATAGGAATTGATTTCAAATTGAATTATCATTTTTAAATTAATAGGGCTTGTTCAAAGGTTTCACCTGTTGACATGCTCGGCAAGCCTAACAAATGTTGTAACATCTGTTTTCATGCCAACCTAGTAAAAATTTGCACGAAGGTGTCTGTAGGTGCGAGCTATACCAGCATGGCCTCCGAGGAGGGATGAGTTAAACTCCTCTAGTAGTACTTGTTTCAAAGGGGAATTACTACCAAGGAATATCTTATTCTTGTAGAAAATGAGGTCCTCTATGATTTTCATATCAAGATGACTAGCCAGGTTAGCAGTGAGCTTTGTTTTGAGTTGCTGTATGTTGAGTTCCGTAAGGTGGGATGTGCATATTTTATCCAGGAGATCAAAATGAGGCACTGTGAGACTAAGGTAGTGGGATGAGTTATGGTGGTTTCTTTTGGGGATTGTTGTTTGGGATTTGAACATCTGTGCCCACTGTATAGTGGGGAATGGCGGTACGAGGGTCAGGGGGTAGCAGAGTGGGGTTTTGAGGGTGGACGTGAAGGGAGCCAAAATGGACTTTTAAGGCTTGGAGGAGGCACTGCCAGGAGAGGGCTAGGCCATTTGCGTGATCCGTTGAAGCCACCGTAGAGTCAGGCCATCCATGGAGGATGAAGTAACACGAAGTCACTGGTCCTCGACCATTTGGTGGAGGGCAAAGAATTGAGGGATCATGCAGATCCACCCAAAGGGGTCCGAGCCATCAAATCGTGGAGTATCCAGTGCCAACGAGTTGGAAGAAGGGCTTCGATGGTGGTTGCTGTTGTTCGAGGAAATCATGAAAGCAGAGTCAGAGGTGGAGAGGTGGGTCTCCAAGGCAAAAACTTTGTGATCAAGCTCGTGCAATTGTGCTAGTGTGCCTGCTGTTGCGGTGCCAGTGTTGTCAAGGGATCGATATTCACCTGCCATGGAGGGCCAATGATAGCTTAATGAAAGCACCAGATAATATGCCTTCTTCAAGGGAAGGGACCTCCTAAAAGTTAAAAAGGAAAATTGATTAACTTTTTGCTTGTCTTTTTTCATTGCCAATACTCATTTAAATAGGGAATTTCGAAAATACACTAGTTGTTGTTGAGAAAATTAAGCCTAATGACATAACATGGTTGGTGGTAGAGGAGAAGGCGGAGGCTATGACATTAAGTTGGTGAAAGGGATCCAAGATATAAGTCTGCGTGTTTTTTGGGGCTATGGTTGTGAAGGGAAAATATGGTTTAAAGGGAGAAGTGAGTGATTTCGGTGGGAAAGAAAAAGAGAGATGTGAGTGAAGAGAAAGCAAGAAGTAAAAAAGAAGCCTAAAATGCACTCTTAGTCCGTAACATTCGCATAAGTTTCATTTTAGTTCATAGTGTTTTATTTGGTTAAATTACGTCCTACACATTACAAATTTGATTAATCCTTTTCTAATAACTAACTCTGTCTATTTGGCAAACAAAAATTGCATCCGTGGATCTAAAAAGTGGCTAACCGTGATTGTATGTGGCATAAAAATTTAATTATTTGTTGGCTACATAAGATAATTTGAATCAAAAGCACAAAGGAATTGGGGCTACATACCATGAACATTCCCCTAATCTTAAAAGTAGGTTTTTTTTGGGTAAAACATCTTTTCCTAATCAATTGAATTAGAGCAATTGCAGCTTGCAAATTTGAAATCCATCTCATTTCATGGCATCAGCAGGTTCAATGAGCAGCAATAGTAGGAAGAGGAAACTGTATTGCTACTGTGGTGAAGCTGCTATTTTGGTTACCTCGCGAAACCTAGATAACCCAAGTCGAAGATTTTGGGGTTGTAAGAACTACTGGGCATTAAATCATTGTTACCTGTCTCAATTCCTGGTATAATGATTTTTGCATAATCATTATTGGTTTTCTAATGGTTTCAGGAAGTTGGGAGATGTGATTTCCTTGTTTGGCATGAGGAAGAGAGTGGGAAGTCTCCAAGCAAAGGTTTCTTCTGATGAAAGGAAGAATAGATGTCTAATGGAAATGTTTGTGATTTCATGGATGTTAGTTCAAATACCAATGTGCACCCAAGAAGGGGGTTGAATTTGGTGCTTACAAATTTAAAACTTTTTCAAACAAGTAGAAGGATTTCTTATTTGGTTAACCAGAAAGCCAAGTTGTTCCTTGTCCAAAAATGTTAACAAGCAAATATTAATTGATTTATGTGAATACTTGGTTAACCAGAGAAAAAGCAGTATTTGTGAGTAAGTAAATAACTAAAAGTTGAGAGTAAGTGAGAATCACACTATGACATATAATGGTTCAGATCAACAAATGATAGATTTTTCGTCCACTTCTTAACCTAATCTCACTGAGTTTTTTCTAAGAACTCAGCTAAACTCACTTCTCAGGCTTAAGCACTCCTAGCATTTTACAATCCCTTATGCAACCTATCAACCACTAGGTTTTTCTCACAAGAACCCAACAAAACTCTAACACAGGCTCAAGCACTCAGCTTATTACAACCCACACCGAGCAACGTCACAGACTAGATTTTCTCTTGGGCGAATCTAGCAAACCTTATACAACGATATTTAGGTGGCTTTAGATAAGCACTCTACACCCTCAAAATGACTAAACACAAGTGTAGCTCATGGAGTTTATGATTTACTCTCATTGTAAGCTTTGTATATTGCCCTTGTTAGGATCTCTTTTACCTCTTGGCTTCTAATCTCTATATATTTGTTGTCTTCATCTTAATAAGTGCAGCATATTTATACTTGAACTTGAAGCTGTATTTCTTCACTAGCCATTGGATATCATCAATAATTTTTGCAGCAGCCTTCATACCTTGTTGCAGACTAGCTTCATAGTCGTTGACATTTGTTGAAAAAGATATTTACTTTCTTGAACTTGAATTCAACAACTCTAAGCATTGTACAATCCATTTGCATATTTCACACTTATTGTTTCTGGTTTTGCAAGCTACATGTAAGGCTACAGATATAATATTTTTGACAACTTAGATATTAGTCATTTCAATTTGAATAAAAAATAATATCCTTTAAGCTTTGCCAAAAGGGTTTCTAGAATATGTTTTTACTTTTGCAAACAAAGTGGGCGATTTACTCTCTACTGTGAAATGTGCCATACTGTAACCAAATAACCCTTTTCATATTTAGCTCCAATCCACTTTTATCATTTTATTTTTGTTTAACTGTAGCTTTGCTTGCTCATTTCTTACCCAATGCTGCTTGCTCTTCCAAGGGATGCTTCAATATTCTACCATTATCAATTTTGCATTTTTTTTCTTTTTAACTTTAAATTCATTAGTTGGCTCATCAAAACTATTAAGCATATGGATTTTCTCAACATTCTCCCCTTTTTTGATGATGACAACTAAGTATTAAGAGAAAATGCAAATATACTTAGTAATAAGAATTAGCATGTAAAGCGCTAGAAATCTTCCCTTAATATGTACAAGCAGACTCCCTCTAAATTTGTGCATTTATTTATTTATTTTACTTTGACATTTCATTGTTAAAGTATCCTGCACAAGAACTTAAAAAACTACACATTATAAAGCTACTTCTTTATCTTACTTCTCCCCATTTGGCATCATCAAAAAGAATTAAATAACAAGTCAACCATTATAATAATCAGAGGGATAAATTAGAAGCACAAGCATCATATCATTTATAAGATAAACATAGCATAGTAGCATCCATAGTCATACAAGTAATGTGGCAAAGGCCTGATAGATAATCAAAAAAGAAGCCACAGAGTAAAAAAACACATAGTAAGTAGCAAAAAAAAATAAAGTTAAACACAATCTAAAAATCACAAGCAATTTAAGCTAAAGGTTCATTAAGTGCAAGATCAGGAACAGTGGAGTTGTCAACAGGGTGAGTATAGGTTTCCTCAAAGTCTTTTTCCTGAGCAACCATATTAACTAGTGCTGCATCAAGAGCTATTTGCTGAGAGGTTGATCTAGAACCTTTTCTCTTAATGGGCAGCTTTGAGGGTCGAGGTGTATGTATCAGGCTTTCAAGCATATTAGTCAAGTGTTGTAAAAGGTGTTTAACCTTAGTCAACTCAAACTATATATCTATGGCACGAGTGACATCTGCTAGGCTTTCAAATTTTGCATCTAGCATTCCTATTGTCAACGATTTAGGTTTAACTTCTTCTTTTTTTCCCTTTGAGCTGAGCCAATGGCTTTGTGGTTCTTTTCTTTACTTCCTTCATTGTAGCAACTTCCTTTTTTGTTTTAGTCTCCATCTCTATCTTTACATAGGGCTTTTTCTAAGTTGATAATGGTTTGGTTTCTGGAGCAGGTTGATAAGCAATGGCACTTACAAGTTCTTTTTCCAATATCTTCACTAATTCTTCCATGAACTTCATTCCCTTGCATTTTCTAATCAGTGGAATTTCATCTTCCTCTTTTTCCTCCTATGATAAGTAAGTGTGAGTACATTTTCTCTCACCCCTTATCCTTAGTAAGCTTAGGTAAGGAGGGCATCATTGGTTAATTTACTTCTTCTTCTTCCTTCTTAGGAGAACTAACTTCCTACTCAGAGTTTGTTTTTAATTCAAGAATAATGGATTCCAAGGATTTACTAGTTAAGCTTAACTCTTCATCAGTCAACATCATACTTTGATCTGACTTTTCCTTTTAGACAAGCTTTCTTTACTATCATCCGAGAATTCAACCATAATAGGTAATTATGATTTTTCTTCTGTAGAAAAAGAATTCTCATGACTTTCCTTGTTGGTAAGGTCAGAACCTTTTTCTTCTTCTCTTTTGGTGGACTTTTCCTCATAGTTTCTTCTAGATTTTTAGAGGATCCTTCTTCTTCATCTCTTTTTTCTTTTTCCTCCATCTTTTGAGCTTTTTTGTTTTTTCTTCAATTGATACCTCTTGTTATATTGTCTCTTCTTCTCCCTTGCCAATTTCTTCTTTGACAGATCTCCCTTTTTATAGTGGAAGATTTATATCCTATTGTCTTGATCTTCTTCTCCCTTAAAGTTATTATTTCCTCATTCATTTCTTCCTTTAAGCTACTAGAAAACCTTTTTCTATTCTCACTTAACTTCCATCATCTACCTTCTTAATCTACATATACCTAAGAAATCTTTTGTCATAATTTTCTCTATCAGAACCTATCTCAAATCCCAGTCTATTCAGATTTACCCTGGCATTCTTTGACAATATGGTGATGATTGCCCCATAAGGGAGCTACACTTTCTCGTTCCCCAAACATGTTTCCATATGACTCACTATAATGAGTGGTAGATTTAATCTAATGCCATTTGTAATAATCTACATATAAAATGTATCTAGTTTATTACTTGATTGGCCTTACCTTTCCTAGGTACAATCATATGAGTCATGATGTGAAACAAGATTCTCATATCATGGTCAAGCATAGAAATATCAACTACAGAAATGTCAACTACATTATATTGGTTATTTGTAATTTCAACCACTGCATCTTCATGAGAATATCCTCCAAACTCAATTTGCTTATGCCTAGAGTACATCTTAATTCTAGCATTAGGGCATGCAATCAGTTTAGATAATTTCTCACATTTAACTAATCTTCCTACCCTCCAAACTTCCTTTTTCAAATTTTAAGTTAGCATAAAACTCTTTAATGATTATTGGATATATCTCAATTTTGATCTTGAAGAAGTTAATCCATTGAGCCTTTTTAAACCATTGAAAAACTTTAAACTTTCCTTCTTCGAAGGGTTTTAGCTTTACTTCTCGAGCAATGGAATAGTCTATGTGCAAGAAATCCTTGTTGTAAGCTTTCATTGCATCTTTGTCTCTGAATGTCTTTAGAATACTTATTGTCTTTGTCTTCTTTGAAGCATACACAGAAGCTTCGAATAACTTTGTTTTATCACCAGCTTTGGATGATGAAGCCATTGTTGAGGAAATATAAGTGATGATTTTAGTATTTGTGGATGACTTTTGGTGGGGGATGTGCGATTTATAGAGAGCAATGGTTTTGGAAGGTAATAGACAATGGTGGTTTCTGAGAGAGGTTGAGAGAAACATGAAGATATGTAAATGAACTTAAGGAGAGAAAGTTAATGGGTGTTAAGAGGTTACCAACCCTGAATGCACCTCACTTTTAATTGTTTCTACCTAATTTTTAAATTGATTTGACTTAATATTTCTGAGTAGGAAAATGGATATGTGCACAGTAAAGGCAGTTGGCAATAGTTTCATTTTCCAAAGAAAAACTAATTGTGACGGTTAAGGAGATTTTTTAATTTTAAAATTTAAAAAATGCACGTTGATAAGAAATGGTCAAGCAAGATTCAAAAGAGCAACCTAAGCATAAGTAAGCAACTAGACTTATTTTCACAAAGGATTTGACATTCATATTTCTCTTAAGATATTCAGGAACCTATTTTCACTAAGGGGTTTTGTAAAGATATTAGCTAGTTGATTATTAGTGCTAACAAATTCTAATTGTATATCTCCTTTTTGCACATAATCTCTTAGGCAGTGGTGTCTAGTTTCTATGTGCTTAGTCATAAAGTGTTGTATGGGGTTTTTGGAAAGATTTACGGCACTAGTATTATCACATTTTATTGGAATATTTTCAAATTTTAATCTATAATCCTCTAGTTGTTGTTTTATCCAAAGTATTTAAGCACAACAACTACCAGTTGCAACATACTCAGCCTCAGCTATGGAGAGAACAACTAGCTTTTGTTTCTTACTATGCCAAGAGATTAAGTAATGACTTAAGAATTGACAAGTTTCACTAGTGCTTTTTCTCTCTATTTTACTTCCCCCAAAGTCAGCATCTGACTAACCATAGAGATCAAAGCAATTACTCATAGGATACCAAAGTCCTAAGTTTTGAGTACCAAGCATGTATCTAAAAATTCTTGTAACAGCACTTAAGTATGATTCTTTAGAATCAACTTGAAATCTAGCACGTAAGCACACACTAAATGAAATATTAAGTCCACTTATAGTTAAATAGAGAAGGGAGCCAATTATACCTCGATAGACCTTTTGATCAATTGATTTACCTTGTTCATCTTTTTCTAATTTGGTTGAGCTGCCTAAAGGAGTTTTGCTAGTTTTGCTTTGTCTATGCCATATTTCTTAAGCAACTCCTATTTTCTAGGCAAATCCCATCAATTGAATGAGGGTCATGGGTCAACCTAGTCAAACCTTGGCTTGAATCTCTTCACACAACTCGCCCCAAAAAAAACCTATAAGCAGGTCTTTTGGTGCATCGTGCAAAGGGGTTAACAACTGCTCAGAATTTCTCCTATACTTAGTCACTATTCCATTTTGCTGCAAATCCCTCAACTTCTCATAAACATCTCTTGATTGTGATGGCTGGAAGCGTTTACTGACTTCATCTCAGAACTCAACCCACATCCTAATTGACTGATAGCCCTCTAACCATTGGAACCATTTCAGAGCATCTCCATCAAGGTACATAGCAACAGCTTCTAGTTATTCAACTTCTTCCACCCCATTAATGTGAAAATACATGCCCATTCAAAAGAGTCATTGATAAGAGCACAATTTGTCATGTTTTTATAGTGAATTCTCTTGCTAATTACTTTGTTCTTGAGTTTCTTATGCCCTTAGCTTTATTTTATGTTTTGTAGGTATTTTTGAGGTGGAAAGTCAATATGAGTGAAGTGATGCAAGTAAGGCAAGGTTTGGAGCAAGGTGCAAAAAGTGAAGAAAAATAACTTCATACTTGAGAGTTCAGTGCCCCAACGCCAAAAAGTTGAAAGTTTCAGTACCAAGCCCTAAAGCCATGGCACTGGCTGTCTAGTGCCATAGCTCGTGACACCAAAATGGATGGACGCTGTTATGCCCTAAGCAAATTTACCCCAAATTAAATTTGAGGGTTAGGCGCTGCAGTGCCCAAACACTATAGCTGTAGCTCCCAGCATTTTTCACTTCAATAACACTTCTCCCACATCATTTGCATAAGTTTAGCTTGAGGAAAATTAGAAAGAAATCATAGAAGAGAAGAGGAGAAGTGGATGAGAGCTTTAAGGGGTGGATTTAGCGAAGATTAATCTGCATGGAGATCTTCAAAGAGTTTTATCTTTCTCTTTTCCCTTCTTCCTTGTATCTTCTTGTGTTCATAATGGATTTGGATTGTATTTGTCATGATTTTCTAATGATAGTTGGCTAAATCTCTTAGTTGAGGGTGAACTCAATGCTTTGGACACAACTGTGTGATGATATCTATTGATAATGTTCCTTAACTCTTCTTGAATTATTGTTTATGTTCTTTTACTAGATTTGTTCATGATTATTGCTTAGTTTTGTTTAGGAGGCCTACTAAATGAGCTAAGTAGTCTTCTAATGCTAGAATACAGGATTTGAATACATAATCATTTGATTCTCTTATTCATGATAGCAATTTGTGGTTATGGGGATGTCTATATCTTGATAACTATGAAGTGGAGCATAACATAGGTCAAATAATCCAAGCGTTTGAGATTGTTTCTTAGATTAACCTATCTTTCTTATCTTAATGCTTTCATTGGATTAAATTTAGAAAGTATTTTCTAGGTTGTTCATTGAATAAGGAGTAAGTAGGGAGCGTTCTTCTATTTATTGACAAACTAAGGAAAGATTCGGGGTAGCAAGGATCCTGCTATCTACGATTAGTAGTCAAGATAGGAAGTTAGGAGTATTGTCAAGTTTATGATTATAATGAATGATTGTCTATGATCATTTGTCGTTATCCAATGGTAAAGAGTGAACCCTCAGACAAGTCTCTTCTTATTCTCATTTTTAGCTGTTTATTTTATTTTTAGTTATTTCTTATTTATCTTTAGTTTCTTGTTTTCAAAACCCTCATTTTATTATATTTCAATCGTTGATTCTTTATTTTATTAGTAACTTATCAACTAAACCTAATCTTCTATGGAAGAACGATCATTGCTCACAAAAACAAAATACTTACCACTATACTACAAGGATATATTAGTGTGTCTCTCACTTGGAAAGCAATCAAATTTAGGTTTTGTTGATGAGGTTTGAAGTTTCTATTTGGGAATGCACCAGTCATCCTAATGGATCCTTGCCTGAAAATACCAAAAATTCTAATTTCTAATATCAAACCTCTCTATCATATCTTGGCAAAGGAACCCTTTCCTGTTATGGTCTCCTTTCTCCTTCACCGCATATTGATCAACCAATAAAGACTTCATGAACTCCAGGATTCTGTGCCCTTGAATTAGCCATAATTTCTCGAATATCAACCAAGTAATCTTGAATAAGCCTTATATTACTTTACCTATCTCTCTTCTCTGTTCCTCCAAATGTTTATCCAAATTTTCAACTCTACTATTGATTCTTGTGATAGGAGCCAATGCTCAAGTAGAAAATTTAAAGGATAATTCAACTAATTTTTATGATAAAATACTCTTACAACAGGACATACACACCAAAAACAAGGTAATAGCACAACGTACTAGAAACAAAATACAGTACAATAGATAAATTACATAACCACAATCTCACATTCACTCACAATAAATATCTAAATGAACAACATAGAATATAATATCCTTCTGTGAGAATACTAAAACACAACCCAACACTTCAAGTGGTCAGAATACTCTCAATCCTAGCTATTCGAGACATTAAGGATCTCCCTTAACCAATTCCCAATTTCTTAATAGCTCCCGTCTACCCCTCTCCCTTTGAATTTAACCATTTTCCTAACATAACTACTTTCCCATAACTGACTTAGAAACTGCCTATCCTATATTAACTTCCCCAATTGCTTGTCCCATATTAACTTCCTCAATCAAATAAGTTCCGACACAAAAGCCAATTTGTTCCTATGGTTCAGGCTATCGGTTTAACCTAGGGCCTTAGTTTGGGGTATTGGGTTTGGGTCAGGGACTAGTTTGTCATGTTGATCAACAAAGTGGCATGTCATCTCAATCATTTCAACCGAGTGGAATGCCATAGAGGATTTTAGTGCATTTTTTTTATTTTGTTGTCATTTTATAATTACAAAAATAAGTTTGTCAGAAGTTGTTTTGGTCATTATGGATAATTGGCTATGTTTAGTTTAGCTGTTGGCAATTTAGCACTTCATGCTTTTGGTAATGCAGCACCTTCACTTTTGGATGTTAGGCTGTGCTACTTTTTGTATACATTGACATTGTCATATGACTTTATCCCAATTAATGAACGATTTGCTTATGGTGTTTGTAATTTGATAGAATTTTAGATTGAAAACAATTAAGTACAGTAAATGGTGTCTATATGCTCACCAAAAAGATTGAACCATTATAAAAGAAGTCAAAGCCCATAACACATTTAATTCCATTTCATAATACAATTTATAGCACATCCTTAATTACTAATGCATGGCCAAAACAAAAAGCAAACCAATACAATAACACAACTATAACCATTACAAAATGAGACTTTAAACAAGACACAATGGGGATCTCTTATAGTCATTGTTGAACAAGGAAGACACTTGTTGCCCAAATTAAAGAAGTTGTAAGCCTCTCTTGTAGCCATTATTGAAGCAAAAGTAAGATGCACATACTTGTATTGTCCATTGTTGAGAAAATTCATATGCTTAATAGTTGTGATGAGTCAACTAATGCATTTAAAGTTAAAAAAAAAGAAAAGCAAAAGCGATAATGCTGGGATATTGAAGCATCCCTTGAAAGAGCAAGCAGTACCATGTAAGAAATAAGCAAGCAAAGCTATAGTGAAAAAAAAAAAGTGGACTGGAGTTAAATATGGGCTATTTGGTTACCGTCTAGCACATTTCACAACAGGGAGTAATCGCCCACTTTGTTTGCCAAAGTGAAAACATATTCTGGAAACCTTTTTGATAAAAGCTTAAAGGATATTATTTTTTATTCAAATTGAAATGACTAATATCTAAATTGTTAAAAATATTATATCTGCAGCCTTACATGTAGCTTGCAAAACCAAAAACAACTAATGTGAAGTCTGTAAATGGATCGTACAATGCTTCAAGTTGAAGAATTGGAATTCAAGAAAGTAAATATCTTTTCTAGCAAATGTCAACGACTATGAAGCTAGTCTAAACTATGAAGGTTGCTGTAAAAATTAATTATGATATCCAACAGACAGTGAAGAAATACAACTTCAAGTTCAAGTAAAAATATACCGCACTTATTATGATGAAGGCAATGAATGTATAAAGATTATAAGTCAAGACCTACAAGAGATCATAACAAGGACTATATATAGAGCTTACAACAAGAGCAAATCATAAACTCTTTGGGATACACTTGTCTATAGTCTTTGTGAGGGAGTTGAGTGCTTACCTAAAGCCACCTAAATATCGTTGTATAAGATTTTCTAGATTCGCCTGAAAGAAAATCTAGTATGTGAGGTTACTTGATGTGAGTTGTAAAAAGTTGAGTACTTGAGCTTATGTTAGAGTTTTACTAGATTCTTGTGAGAAAAACCTAGTGGTTGATGGGTTGCCCAAGGGATTGTAAAAAGTTGGGAGTGCTTGAGCATGAGACGTGAGTTTAGCCGGGTTCTTCTGAAAAAAGCAATGAGAATATGTTAACTAGGGTGTTGGTTGTAATAGTTTGTGAGCTTGTACTTGCACTTGGTGATTACCCTTATAGTGAAATTTCCTTGCTTTGTGCTTAGAGAATAGAGGTAAGATCTAGCATTTGTTGGATCTGAACCACTATATATCCTAGGTGCATATTGAACCACCTTCTTAGGTGTACGTCGCTATTTTAACTAACAATTGGTATAAGAGCTTTGGTCCTTATTTTCAAGTTTAGCATCCCAGAGAAAAGATCCTATTAGTAACATAAATCTAAGCAACATGGTAGAAGGATACTCCACTGTCAGGCCACCATTTTTTGATGACAATAACTACACTTACTGGAAAGAAAGGATGAGAATCTTTATTCAATCTATCAATTATCTTGTATAGTGAGTTATTGAGAACGATCCTTACATGCCCAATCAAACAGTATATAGTGTAGTTGTGTCAAAACCAGAAGAAGAATGGTAGACTAAGATATTAAGCTAGTAGAGATAAATACAAGAGCAATCAACCTCATGTACTATGAAGTAAATGCAGAAGAGTATAGAAAAATCTCTCAATGCAAAACTACAAAAGAGATGTGGGAAAAACTATAAATAACATGTAAAGGAACTGCAGAGGTTCGAGAAACAAATATTGACATGCTAGTTCATGAATATGAACTATTCAAAATGAAAGAAAATAAAAAGATAGAAGATATGCTTAAAAGGCTATCTAGCATCATCAATGATCTAGATGCCCTGGGAAAATATGACTTCAAGTTCTATGAGTACTCACCAAGCCATGGCAAGATAAGATAGCAGCCATTCAAGAAGGGAGGAACCAAATGTAATGTCTTACGATGAATTAAGAGGTAATCTAATTACTTATGAAAACAACTTCATGAGAGGTGAAGCTGAAAGCTCATAGCAAACAAAAAACATAGCTCTTAAGGTTGCTGTTGAAGAAGAAGCAACTGATGAAAGAAAAGAAAAAGATTTTACCCTCTTTATGAGAAAAATGTATAAGTTCTATAAGAAAAACAAATTCTACTAGAAAAAGGGATAACCCAAAGGTGACAACTCAAAAGATCAAGTCACCTATTACGAATGTAAGAAGTCGAGGCATGTTAAGGTTGACCATCCTTTTCTTAAGAAAAAACACTTCAAGGGAAAGAAAAAGAGAGTCATGATAGCTAAATCAACATGGAGTGAAGATGATTACTTTGACTTATCTAGTAATGATTTTGATGAAAAAGAGCAAACTACCAATCTTGGTATTATGGCAAAAAATCAACCGGAGATGAGGTAACTAATATAAACTCCTCTTATTCTTTTGACGAGTTACAAAAAGCTTTCGACTTACTTTTTGAAAATTATAATAAGGTAGGGATAAAAAATATATTGCTATTAAGGAATCACATCATACCACTACTATTGAATTAGAAAATTTAAGAAAAGAGAAAAATGTATTAAAACAGAAAAATAGAGAATTAAAAGTGAAAATGAATCTCTTAAGAAAAGAATAGAATCTATGGTTAGTGATAGGGAAAGATTTACATCTAGTTCAACAAAACTAGACACTTTACTAAGCATACAGAAGAATCCTAGAGATAGAATTGGTTTAGGATTTTCTCAAGTTCACTTTGAGAGAAATCAGAAAATGTTTTCTCTTGAATTTAAAAAAAGACAAAAAATTACTCTTATAAAAATAAAGAAAAGATAAAGAATAACAAGTCATGTTACTATTGTGGAAAGATAGGTCATGTTATAAGAAATCGGACTTTGAAAAGAAACTCTCTATTAAAGGTTAAGCAAGTATGGGTTACCAAAGGTACCTTAGTACCTAGAGGAGCTTTCACTAATGCTCAAGGACCCAAAACAGTTTGGGTACTTAAGTTTGGTTGAATATTCTCTTACAAGTGTGCATGAGCTCAAGATATAAGAAGGAACATTGGTATCTTGACAGTGGTTGCTCAAGGCACATGACAGGTGATGCTACAAAATTATGCTTTCTCGAGAGAAAATAAGGAGTGCTAAATTTTGTTAACAACAAGAAGGGTAAAATCATTGGTATTAGTAAAATTCCTATAAACTTTTCTTCCATAATTGATAATGTTTATCTTGTTGATGGATTGAAAATGAATTTGTTTAGCATTAGTCAATTGTGTGATAAAGGGTAACAAGTAATCTTTGAGACATAAAATGCACTGTCTTTAACACCCATGATGACAATATTTTTTTTTTTTTGGATTGAGACAAGAAAATGTGTATGTTGTAATTTAGAAGATATTTCTTTAAAACTATTTGATTGTCTTGCATCCACTATTGATGAAAATTGGCTATGGCACAAAAGATTGGTCATGCCAGTGTGCATTTGATTTCCAAAATATCAAAAAGAAATATAGTTGTTGGTTTACTAAAACTCAAGTTTAAGAAAAATCATATTTGTGATCTTGTCAAAGAGGAAAGTATACTAGAATTTCTTTCAAAAGTAAAGATCTTGCTTCTGCAACAAAACCTTTAAATCTTTTACATATGGATTTATTTGGCGCTACTAGAACTCAAAACATGGGTGGGAAAAGATATGGCTTAGTCATTGTTGATGATTTCTCAAGATATACCTAAGTTTTCTTCCTGGTTCATAAAGATGAAAGTTTCAACACTTTTGAAAAATTTTTGTAAGAAAGTCCAAAATGAAAAAGGAGATCTTTTCAAAAGCATTAGAATTGATCATGGTTGAGAATTTGAAAAAAATTCATTTGAAAATCTCAGTGAAAAACTTAGCATTAATCACAATTTTTCTGCTTTAAGAAATCCATAGCAAAATAGAGTTATGGAGAGGAAAAATAGAACCCTTCTTTATATGATAAGGACAATGTTGTATGACAATGAGCTTTCTCAAAAGTTTTGGACTAAAGCTATGAACATTGCTTGATATATCTTGAATAGGTGCTTGATAAGACCTATCTTAAAGAAAACCTCTTATGAGTTGTGGAATGGTGGAAAACCAAACATTAGATACTTTCACACTTTTGGATGCAAGTGTTTCATTCTCAACATTGATAAAGATAACTTAGGAAAGTTTGATGCTAAAACTGATCATGGAATATTTCTTGGATACTCTATATCTAGTAAAGCATTCAGAGTTTATAACAGAAGAACTTTAACTATTGAAGAAACTATACATGTTGCTTTGATGAAACTAATGCTTCTACTATGAGAAAGCAGTAGTTAGTGACTGATGAAGAAGAAAATGGTGAAGGTATAACCTTCAGGTTGAATAATTTAAACCCGGATGAAGAACCAGAATACTATGAGGGACCCTCTAGAGGAAATGAGAATGATGAATAGTAGATAGAGCCAACTCAAGGTAATATTGATGAAAATCAAAATGAACAAGCAAAAACTCTTGCAAGGGTTCCTAGAGAATGAAGAAGAACTCTAACATATCTCACTGAGTTTATCATTAGAGATCTAGCACAAGGGGTAAGAACTAGAGCTTTATACAAAAGTATGAACCATATGGCCTTTATGTCTCAAATATAGCCTAAAAACATAAAGGAAGCACTAGAAGACGAGTCCTGGATCTTGGCTATACAAGAAGAACTCTATCAGTTTGAAAGAAACAATGTTTAGACCTTTGTACCTACACTAGAACATCAATCAATCATCGGTACAAGATAGGTGTTTAGAAACAAACTTGATGAAATAGGTAATGTGTTAAGAAATAAGACAAGACTAGTTGCTCAAGGGTATAACCAACAAGAAGGTATTGATTACGATGAAACTTTTGCCCCTGTAGCTATATTAGAGTCCATTAGAATGCTACTTGTTTTTGCATGCTATAAAGGTTTTAACCTCTTTCAAATTGACGTTTATGTCAAGCAACCACCAGGCTTTGATGAAGCAGAATTTCCAAATCATTTGTTTAGATTAACTAAAGCTCTTTATGGACTAAAACAAGCACTTAGGGAATGGTATGAAAGATTGAGTACCTTTTTAATAGATTATGGCTTTATTAGAGGAACAATTTATACCAACTTGTTCACAAAATCCACAAAATATGACATTTTAATTGTTCAAATATATGTTGGGCTTTTGGTTATGGCTGAAAATGAAATGTAGAATTGAGTTAAAATGGGCCAAAAATACTTTGAATTTGTAACATCTTCTTATTTTTACTTTCTAAATTTAGAACAAAATTATAAAGTTTTAATTTTTTTTCTTTTTGTTATTATTTCATAATTTTTTATTATTTTTAATTCCTTTGCGCAATTTTTAATTATTTTTTTAAAAATTATCTGAATAAAATCAGGTGTTTACATCTACTATGAGTGAATGTAAGATTGTGTGGTTATGTAATTTATGTATTATACCGGTGTATGTTGTTTGAGTGCTATATTTTGTTTCTGGTACGTTGTGTTGTTCTGTTTTTGATGTGTATGTCCTGTTATAAGAGTATTTTATCATAAATATCAGTTGAATTATCCTTTAAATTCTCTAGCATTGGTTCCCATTATTTTGAAATTCATGTGCCAAAAGTGAAATTGGCTATACTTTAGGGAGTAAAGTGTAATTTTCCCAACGTGAAAGTATCTTGGATGTTAGTGTGGAAATAAAACAAAACCGTAAACCATGCGTATCACAATGTTCAATGGCATATTCATATTTAAGTGATACTTCATCCGAAGACCAATTGAAATTGATAAAGTTCATTTCATAAATTGTTGATAATCATTTATTTTCCTATTCTCTTATATGGATCAAACTTTCAGCTATCGTGGATATTTTTGAGAAAAGCCTTTTGTCTTCCATTGTTTTGCAAGGCCATGATTTGTAGACTATTTTATATTCTGTTAAGGGTTCCTTAGTTGCCTTGAAGTAGAATAACTAGGTGCACTTAGATAGTGATCGTTGGCCGGTTGAGTTTGGTTCCTAGTTGAGGTGAGTTTGCATCACCAGTGTAGTTGAGTATAGTTTCTACCTGGTGCTTGTGATGCGATCTGGTTGAGATGTGGTCCTGAAGCAACCTTATTCCTCTGGTTAAGTGGGTTCCCAAAGGTAATAATCTATTCTCTAGTTGAGTTGGTTACTGGACAAGCTTACTTTAAATTCGCCTATATGAGCTCATTATCATGTGCATAACAAGACATGTGATTGTTGTGGTACAAGGGGAATTAAAGATAAGATTTAAGGCATGTCTTTTAAAAAAATCATGGCTTATCCTTTTCTCCGATGTCGGTAGCATTTATTCATACATATCATGTTGATTTTCATAAATCTGGATTTTTACTCAATGAGCTTTCTAGCTCACAATTCATTTGAAATTACAGGCATTGGCTTGAGTGGCAAAGCTGATCAGGCTCCAAGTGCTGTAGTATAGGACCAAGGGATGGGTTTAGAGTGAAAAAATGAGAAATTGTGTTGCATTGCAAACTTTAAATTAAATAAATTTGTCGTAAAAGCTTTGTTATATCCATGATAACTGATTTTAAGATGGAATCTCAATCAGAAACGGCATCATTGCATTTTCTATGCAAATTACATTTTGGTATGTTATTGTTGAAGAAGAAAAGGGGGAAGACAGGTCATAGGTTCCAAGTTTGCTTGGACTATAATGCTAAAATCTCCTAATCCCATCGCTGGTCAGGTCCCCTAGGTTTGTCTTGACGCATCTAAACGGAATGAGTAATGCTACTCATTGTGGTGGAATGCATGTGCTGAGACAAGTAATTAAATTTTAAAGTAGCATTACTCTTGGTAAAAAGAGGAACCAATGAAAAAAGTTAAATGTATGGGTCGTTAATGTATAAAGCCAGTCCATCATAAGAACTAAAATGGATTGGTGGTTGATTCATTGGTTTATTGGTTTGACTAGCTAGTTTGGTTCCTATAATAGTACTAGTAATAAAATAGTGGTGCTGATTGTGACAATGACTATGATACAACAATGAAAGTGATAATGGTAGCATTGATAATAGTAACGAGTAATAGTAATAATGATAACTGTAATAATAATAATAGTGGTAACAATCTAATAATATATTAATAATGATAAAAATAAATTTTTGTATAGTTTTAACTTACAACACTATAATATTTCTTATCAAGACTTATCTCACCTCCTTCAGTATAATATTATATAGTGATTGCGGTATAAAATTTCCTAATCATATAAGTTTTATACAATTTCTTATGTACATGAATAATTGTATAAGGCTATATTACATTAATTTATAACTGATATAGTATACCAAATGGGAACTAAGTAGCATGACTCAGGATTTTGTTAAAGGAATTTTGAGGGCAACCCAATCAAGTTTATTAGCGCAGCCAAAATAAGGAAGGGGGAACAAAGTTTGACTTATTTAACCACATTTTTTCGGTGAGGTACTGTGATCGGACTTCTTGGTGGGAAACAGCCAAGTAATGTTGCCCTATATCAACTACCAATAGATTGTGTATGTAGCATAAGTTACACATCCAAAAGAGAGGAGAATAATAAGTTGAAAAACCTACAAGCCAATAAATTTCTATTGAAAAGATATGAACTATTTCAGTATCTAGTGGAACAAAAACTACAGAGAATGAAAATCCATAAGGAGGCTCAGGCTTAACGAAGTGTACTAATGGCGAGAGATGTCTAGTTCTAAACACTCGGCAGAATAAAAAATACACCACTTGAACTGCTGGAGTCAAATGTTGTCCACCATAGTTAACTTCTATGGTCAGAAAGCTCAAGCTGCACGGAACAGAACCTTTTAATTTTGAAACCCCTTCCACTTCCCTGCCCTTGTGTTTGAGACCAAAAGCTGTTCAATTCATAGGAATCTCAGAACAAGCTACTTTAAGCCAGATCCAGATGGAAAAGTATGCTCAAAACCACCAGGGACAAACACGGGAAGCTGATGTGAGTGTGTGTCCCTTTTATATCTAGGCTCCTGTGGTAAGTTCACTGCCACGCTATCTTCGGGCTTAATTGAACCCAAACGTCTTTCATTTTTTAAACTATCCTTAACAGGGACACTCAAGAGTGGGCCACCAAAAAAGATAGAATCTCCTGTATACATCAGATTCTCGGCATGCTGCACAGGAGACTTTAGTGTTGATGATGATAACTCTTGCGCAGGATTCGTTAGTCTTCTTCCGTAATTGCTTGATTCAGCATTTAAATTTGGCAATTCTGTTCGCAATGACCGATTTCGAGCTTCTGAGGCCAATAAAGGAACTGATACATATCTGCCAGCTTCTTGATCCCAAACAACAGATGTTCGTTTGACATCTCTTAGAAGAGAAGAGCTAGAAGCTGGAAACAATAATGGATCATTACTGATTCCCTTCTGTGTCATTCTTCCATCAAACCCCAAAGAAGTATTAGATATTAGGTTATTGACATTTGAGAAAGTTGCTCTTGAAGTTAAAGGACGATCAGGAACCAAGCCAGGAATTGAGGTACCTGCACTGAAGCCACCCAAATTATGATCATGTGGAAGAGGGCTAAGCGTGACTGCCTCGTGAACATGGCTTGGACTGCTGAAGCTACTCATACTTTGAGTCCCAGTTTCATACTCATCACGACTGCCTTGACTAGGAGCGATAGAATTTTTAACTGGAGACAATTTCAGCTCACTCTTGATTTCTCTATTAGCTCCAGTTTCTGTGCTCAAACTACTCCTCATGCTCATGTTGCCACTAGAGCTGAATTCGGGATCTGGTAAATGGTGGTTATCTACAGGTCGGAAAACTGAAGAGGATGCCCTGGCTTTGGCTGCCGCTCTCATGGCCTCTTGTGAATCCAACTTTGCAAGCCTCCAAGCACTAAGACGAATGGGCCTTTTCTGCATCTTTTGCCCTCCTTCCACAATCCCAGCTGCATCTGGATCAACAGTTGATGGTACCATTCCAGGCTCCAAGTGAGGCATAACTTCATCCTAAAACCCATGTTCGAGTCAAGTCCATAAACCATGTTAGAAATACTATTAAGAATAAAAACCAAATTTGTCCCTTGTCATGAACAACCATCAGAAAGGAGTATACAGCATGAAATTTGCATCCAAAACCACAAGAAAGATTCATCGAGTCATAAGCAAAATGATATAATATATAAATAAGGACATGAAAAATATTTAACACATTGCATAGCCATGAAAATTTTATTTGGAAATGCTATAGGGCTACTTCCTATTATCTTTTGGTTTTCTACAGGGATTGGATATAACAGAGCCCTACATAAATTCATTCAAGACGACAGCAGTGGTCACTAATTATAATTTCAGACTCTTCCCATGTTCTTTTCCTTCTGTCCGTCCACTCTTTCAACTAAGTTGCTTAAGACACTCCAGAAGTCAATAATAAAACACCACCCTTCAGTGCACTAGCTATTTCTTTGGATGGACGGATGAAGGCTTTCAGCAATAACATTCATATAATCATTTTTACAAAGAGTTAAGCACTCATAACATAGAAATCATTAATATTAATCATGATCCCATGTAAAATTGTTTAAGGTAACACAGAAGTTTCATGATACCCAGTTCTCGACAATGGATGGAAATCTTTCATAAAGGAGAAGGGAGTATACGTCAAGTTGCTCACACCTGAATGAATACATACTTCTGGAAGAAGTAGGCAAGTATAGAGCACAACCCCATAAATTATAAATTCTTTTTGCCTTTCTCCCTTTAGCATTGTTAGACAAACATCTTATATTTAGTTATTTTTTTAATTCCTTAGCCCCCCTCCCCCGCCCCCTCCCTTTCTCTCTCTGTATGTCATTTCCCCGTCTCTGCCTTTTCTTACCACTAGATGCCAAAAGGAATAAGCAATTAAAAGTTCTCAATTATAAAATGAGTAAATCAAAGTTTCTAAACCTAATTTAAGGGTTGAGGTTGAGAATATTTTGAAGTTTGAACTGTAATGAGCCCGATAAAATTGATGAAAAGAAAAGGTGCTCAAAAGCAATATACACAAAGAGCAAAAGAAATCTTTAAATAATGTTTTAGTGTTTAACTAGTGCGCAGAGGCATGATTGTAATATTCAACAGGTTACATTAGTTTCTCTAATCGTTGACTTCTTTTTGTGCATTAGAAAGCTAATGATTTGGTTTAATTAATGTTCCCCAAAGTTTTAAACCTCAGTAGCATTCAGATGATAAGGACAGAAAAATTAACTGGTGATGATTTGTATTTGGACACATGGACCATAGTCTATTAGGTGTTTGAGTACAAAAAAATTATCATATGTAGCCTCAAAATAATATTTCTAGCCACAGTTTGTTAGAAATTCCATACTCCTAGACACCTAGTCTTATTAGATGGATTGGGGAAAAGTAGCCTATATATTCTTTTAGTCATCTTCCGGAATCTACTGTAATGGGGAGAACACTTTCATATTTAATATTCTACTCTCTACAATCTGAAATCTTGTCTTCTCCCTTATGCTATAGACACTACACTCTACAGCCAAGATTATTCACTTTGGATCTTACTTTTGTCTATATTGTGGTTTTCTTGATATTAGCTTTAGAAGATTCCTTGAAGACTCAAGTGTAAGCAGTAATTTCAGCAATATTTGTAAAGCTTAGCCCTTGCTTTTGAAGAAGCAACTAGACATACAACATATACAACCCAATGTTTGGTTAAGAGAATTGAAAAAGATTATACTTATCAAGTGTGGGTGGAAGAGCCTAATGACATCATCAAACAGCTCCTTTAGAAGGATTCGACTTCCATTCCAGTTTGCTCTAAATTAAACTAAATCAATTATAAGGAAAACTCCTTATGCAAAATTTTTGCTCCAGAGTCCTCTAATTACATTTCCTCACTGTAAGTCCATAAAATCAAACCAAAAGCCAACAAGCATCTCTAGGTTGTTTATTTAATATAGTATGCAGACTTAAGTTTATCAACAAATACAAATGAAAATAAGATTTGCAATCCATTATCCAAGTACCTGATAATCCACAAATACCCTTGGAGGGGTACACCATGCCCCTTTATACTGCAAACCGAAAGAACTTCCTCCACTCAATCCAGTAGTGGCAGAACCTGTCGGAGAGTAAAGTACATTTGGCAATTCCTCATCCACAGATGCCCCTGCAGGTGCTTCACTCATGGCTCTCATTGCTACTACATACTCATAGGTTGTGATGCCCTGATACAATATGAGAACAAAAGGGGAGATGAGAGTACTTCTCCATTTGTGTTGAATAGCTGAAATTATGGCCAAAAATTAAAATTGATTTACTAGTAATCTCCAAATTTTAGGAGGGAAACAAAACATCCCTGGAGTAATTATTAAAACTTTTCAATAACTCAGAGCATAAAACTTCATTTCCACTAAAAACATCCCTTCTTTTTCTTTCTTTTTTTGCATCAACTACGCTGTTATTTTTTCTTATGAGAATTTGTAATCTTTTCTCTCTCTGTCTCTCAATCAAATAATTTTTTTCATCTTTTGTCTTATGGGAAAAACCAAATGAATTTTCTATACTTTAAAGAAGATAACACAGTATGAACACAACCAAAATGACTTTTCTAAAACTGCTCACCCAACAGTTTTATGCAGAGACAAAAACGTTATTTTCATTTTATTGACTGGATTTCAATTAGGAGAAAACAAATTATTGTAGACAATTCCATTTCAAATGCTCTTCTAATTCTATAACAATTTTTGAAAGCTCCACCATTATAGGCCCTAAGATCTGTTGCATAGAGTTCCCTCCAAGATCAACAGAGCCCCATAGACAAAAAAGAAGAAAATGAAAAACAACTGAAAAACAACCTCAGATTCTCAGCTACTGAGTAACTGACCTTCCTGATTAGTATCATGTGGAAAAAGAAAAGCTCACCCAAAGGCACGCAAGCCAAGACAGAAACTGCAGTACATACAGCCTACACATTGAAGTCAGCATCACAATAAATTTCCAATATACTTGGTAAAAATAAACTGCCATATACCAGGTTCGCCATATAACACTTTTGATAAAAGAAATACCACAACTGTTGCAAATGGGGGACGAGAGAATCCATTTCCAAGTCTATCAATAATGTCAGTTTCCATGCCTCTTTTGTTAACAAAGAGACGCACAAAAACAGTAACACCAACTCCAGCTTCAATAACAAGCTGAAACACAGAAACAAGAATGAACACAAGGCACTATTAGTCACCTAAACAAAATTATTGCTTTTAGGGAATAAATTATTTGCATGGACAAATGTACATACCCACAAGAGACTAAAGCCCATTAGAGCAATAAAAGTAACATAATTTTTGTGACCCACACAATTGTTAAGCCACTGCAGCAATGTGTACTTATCAAGTTAAACTCAGTTAAAAAGAAATTATGATAATAAGCTAAATCAAAAAGTTGAACAACAGTCAAAGATGTGTGCCCTCACTAAGCAACCATAACATACCCGACAATGGTGATCAAATCCATCAATGCATTTATCACAACTTCTACAGTGTTTACTGAACTTTCGCACCTGTGACATAGGAATCAAGAAAACAAAATGTTCAAACTAATAAAAGTGATACAAGAAGTGAAGAGTGGAGATCTAAGGTTGAAAGCTAATTCCCCAAATGCTTCCATTGGCAGCTACATGCAACCATAGTCCATATATGTTAATGACATCAGAGAATTTCAAGAAATAAGTAATGAAGGAATCAATTATTCCAAAAAAAGAATCAAGAGAACTGTGGACATGACCAGTCTGCTGCTAGAATGAGACTTTAATATATGTCACTTGTGAATATTAAGTTCCCCACACACAGTTCAATGCAATACTTCTATGCAGGCTATATATCCTACTAAATTGTTACAACTGGAATCCTACATGCTTTGCTTTGTAGAGGGATATAATGATTGGAATTTCAATTCATATACAGTGAACATTTCCTAGTAGATTCTAACCTAGTCAAACAAAGACTTTCTACTTTTTAATAGGCCCATCAGATAAATCAGTGGAAAACATATCTTCCACTTGATATGGTTATTTAATAAGAAAGAGCAGTGATCTCATACAGTAAGAAGAAATTTTTTAATAGAACAAATCTATACATGGGATACAGCCTGCAAGTAATATAATTCAAAATTCAGGGTCAATATTTTTTATATTTAAAGATTTAAAAAATAATGGTAATTTAAGTTTCCAAAAGTTTCAAGTTTGAGTATAAGCAGATTATATAAAATAAAATAAAAGCTCTACTAGTCAATTAATCAATTGTACAAATGAATGCAAAAACAAATGGCTTCAAGAAGTCAATCCAATTATCAACTTCGTTACACCTCACACAGTCAGAGGCATGGTGAATATAATAATAAATACTTCCTCCTTATCACAAGCAATGGAAAAATTGATTCATTTTTTATGTTAAATCATAAACTTTAATACTTTAGTCAGGTTGGGTAATATGGAGAATGATGCAACAATCAAAAGTGGTTTATCAGTCAACAATAAGTCGTTCATGCATAGGGAGTATGTGTTGTTTCGACTGAAATAAGCATCACATCAACTCTAATATGGACTAACAATTATATAAGGATTGAACAGTTCATTATTAGAGTCTGATGCTTACAAGCTATAGATAATTTTGTATGCATTGAAAGGAGTATAACCTCACCAATTTAAATGGAATTATTTTTCTAAGACGTTTTAACCAAGAAATCGAAGATAGATAAGTGCTATAAAGCACGAAAAAGTGACAGGGAGTTACAAACCAAGACAACATGTCACTTGTTGGTTAGAAGTGAGAAATCACATCTGGTGGGGGGCAGGTATATCGGTATCTGCCATGTCCATTTCAGTTTGAGTTTCTTTGTACTTTTTTCCTGCCTTTTAGCATTTTGCAAAAGGGTACTAAGACCTTTTACAATTAATGTTGCTTTGAGCCTTTCAATAGTTCCATCTGCCTTATACTTGACAGTAAAAATCCACTTGCAGCCTTCTGCCCTTTTTCCACTTGGTAGAGAATAAAGTTCCCAAGTCCAATTTTTGGCCAAAGCCTGCATTTCTTCTTTCATGGCTTCCTTCCATCATGGATCATTAAGAGCTTCCTCCCAATCCTGCAGGATGGATACAGTAGACAAAGAAGAAATGGACAGAGCATTATAAGACGGTTAGAAATAGGGTCGTGTGCACAAGTACGAACCCCTTTTCTAACAGAAATTGGAATATTGAGGTCATCAATCATAGGCTGAATAAGAGAAGGTGATGAAGAATTACTGCAGGTAGGAGTAAGAGGATATGGTGGAGCTGAATCCGAGATTGCACATGCCTATGTAGGACTCTTTGTCGCCTCTGAGAGTATGTCAGTAGATCATCCCTGTCTAGTCTTGAAAGCTCCTCATTGTTCTTCTCCCCCTCTGACACATTATTCTTCTCTCCCTCTGACACATTTTTCTGCTCTCCTATACTTTGTATAAGAACTGAAGTAGGAGTCTGAAGAGTCACCCTTTCAAACAAATAATCTCCCCCTGAAGAGGTGTCTGTGGCTACAAGAAATATGCCTCAGTTTCTCTAAAGGTAACATCCATTGTGACAATAGTCTTTCTAGTAGGAGGGTGATAGCACTTGTACCCTTCTTGAGTTGTAGAATAGCCCACGAACACACACTTATGGGCTCTAGGGTCTAATTTACTGATTCGTTTTTGTATATTCATGTACAAAGCATACACAACCACATACTTTTGGGGGAACCAAGTTGAAGTTATTTCCTTGGAGAAGTTCCTGTGGTGTTTTAAAGATTAGAGCTCATAAAGGCATACGATTAATAAGATAAGCTTTTGACAATACTGCATCTCCCCAACAAGTTTTAGGGACATTCATAGCAAACATCCAGGCCCTAGCAACTTCCAGTAAGTGGTGATTTTTTCATTAAGAAACACCATTTTGGGCTGGAGTATTCATTCAGCTGGTTTGATGAATTATCCATGGTGAGCAAGATGAACTTGGAAAGTACCATCTAAGTATTATGTGCCATTGCCACTTCGTAGGATTAACCTTTGCATCAAACTAGCTGATTACCATTTTAACCTTTGCATGAGAAAACTTCAGTCTTGGTATGCATTAAACTTCACTTTTTGATTTGCTGTCCACCTAAGCTGCAAAAGGTGATGTTTCACCATTCTATAATAATTTAGGTAAGCTTTTCTTCTTCTTTTTTTTTTTTTTCTGGCTGCTCTGTTTGGTCTCAGATTCCTATCTTTGCTAATATCTTTCTTTTAAAAAAATATGTCAGAAGTATCACTCTCTAGTAATGGAAGTAGTGGGAATAGATCTGGGCTACTAAATGATAATCCTACCCTTCAGATCAGCCCATTAAAGCTGGATGGAAATAACTACCTTGCCTGGTATCAATCATGCATGCTATTTATCAGAGCCTGTGGATTACAGACCACCTTACAAGGGCAAGAAAGAAACCAGCCTCCAATAGCCCAACTCTCAACCAATGGGAATCTGAAAATTGATTACTCATGTCTTGGCTAATTAATTCAATGCAGCCACACATATCTCTCAACTACATGTTCTTAGACACTACATATAAAATCTGGACATCATCCTCTCAAACTTATTCCCAAACAGGCAACTATGCTCAGATGTATGAGCTTTGGAAGAAGGTCCATGAAACGAAGCAAGGGGAACTGAATTTAACTCGGTACTTTGCTGAACTAAATAGTCTGTGGCAGGAGTGGGACTATTATCAGGACTTTTAAGCAAAGTGTCCTCAAGACACCAGCCAATTTCAGAAACTCATAGACAAGGAACAGGTTTATGAATTCCTTGCAAGACTCAATGTACAGTATGATCATTCAAGTGCACGTTCTTGGTAAGGATCCATTCCCTTAAGGCAGACATGCTTTACGTGCACCAAGAGGAGAGTAGGAGAAATGCTATGCAGCATTCTACTCCCCGTGATAAATCAGAACTTGCTACTAGTTCCGTTCAGCGAGAAAGCAAGGGAGGACAAGGGCGTCCTAGTGAGCATTTATCTAATGAAGAGGAGAATTTGAAGTGTGATTACTAAGGATAATTGTTGGAAGCTTCATGGCTGTCCAACTAGAGGATAAGGTGGCAAGAGAAATCAGCCCCCTAGATCACAGGCACACATATCAAAGTTACTGATAACTCTCAAGAGGGAAGTAATACCGATAACTTGACCAAGAAGGAGCTTCAAGCTCTTACACTTTTGATGGATAAACTTAGTTTTCCATCTACATCTGCCGTCTCTAATTTTGCCCAACAGGTACTTCATCTACAGCTTTGTGCTTCTACTTTTGAGTCTACACCTTAAACAATAGATTTTGGTGCTTCCAACTATGACTGGTTCTGCCTGTAGTTTTCCATCTTATATTACCTGTTCCGCTAAAGATAAAGTTCATGCGGCAAATGGTTTCCTATCTTCTATCTTGGGGAAAGGCTCCATTCAGTGCACTCCCTCCTTAAAATTGCCATCTGTCCTTCATGTTCCTAATTTCTCAAATAATATTTTGTCCATTAGCTCTAATACCAAGTTGAAAAAAAAGAACATAAAAGAGAGAGTGAAAACTAAAAAAATAGATGGAGAGTAAATATAGGTTAAAGCATTATTTTGCTTGATCTAAACTCCTTTTTATACCATATGTTAAGGAAGAATAATATCTGGAATATTTTATCCTTAAACATGATTCTAGCAATAATTCCATGATCCTAGCACTCATCAATAATCTCATGATTCTAGCACTCATCAATAATCCCATGATGCTAGAAGTCAACAAACCACAAATATAAACGTTCTATTTTAATAACTGACAACAAAAGAGCCTTTAAAACTACTACTAAAAACCCTGTGACATATTATCCAATTTTAGCCACTCTTCCCTTGGAAAATCCAAAATCTAAAATAAAAGATTGATTCTGGAACATAGAACCTTCGAAGTAGACACTGAAGGGAATCATTAAGCTATCCTACAGCAACGGCACTGACAACCAAGGTTGTCAAGATCAAGATTTTACGTAGGTTTGGTCAACAAGCAAAAAAAAAATTGAATAGTTAGATCAGATCAAGAATGTAAGATCCTACCACTTATAATAAAAATAACTAAATAATATAAATATTTATATAAAATTCACAAATAAACATAATATTATACAGCACATGGCATAAGTCTTAAAAATCACAAGTCTCATATATTAACACCAGTCATAAATCTTAAAAATAATTATTTACAAACTAAAAATATAATTATAATTTAGAAATAGAGTCTTAAAAATAATAAATCATTAATTCCCCCTCAATTAAATAACCTACTGTCATTCCACATTATTTTTATTGCCTAAGATATATCCTTTTTTTTTTTTTGATGGCTCCTACATACCCCTATTCTCTGACCCACAAAATAAAGGTTTCATTTAATAACAATAAAAGACACAAGACTAACTAATATAAATAATTAAAAAAGCTTTATCTGAATCATGTTCTCTCCTTCCAGAAGTGCCCATTGCGTCTCTGTCTCTAGCTCTAATATTTCTTTCTAAATTACCCAAAGCTTTATTCCCTCTTGACCCAAAGCTCTGCTCCCTCAACTAGTCTGACCCAAATAGAATGGCTACTGAGGATGAGAGATTCAACCCAAAGCTTTGCTCCTTCTTCTGGTTTGGTGACCCAAAGCTCTGCTCCTTCTTCTGGTTTGGTGACCCAAATCAAATGAACACTCGGGCTGGAAGGTTCGATTCTCTTTCATAGCTCAAATGGCTGCTTCAAAATGTGAGAAGCTTGCTTTGTGGCACAACACAAGGTTGTCAAAATTGCTATCTAAATCGTAGTATCGTAGTCTTACAATTCAACAATCATGGTGTTTCATGACGCCGACATAACATTATTGTAAGCATGATGTAAGTTAATGCGACAAATAACAACATAGCAGTAAAAGAAAATGAAAATGAAAAAGATTCGATGTAGAATCAAACAAAATAAGAATTGCAAAAACTAATATTGAAATTTCACAAGATACAATGCATGTAAAGAGTCAAGATGTAATACCTCAGCATTGCACAAAGTGCAGAAGAGAGCATCTTCACCCCCACCATGCTGCTCAGCTGCTTCTTCCTGTTTACGGCAATCTTCATGTACAAACAATACACAGAAAATCCCTCCAATTACATCACATGAGCTTCTGTTATTGTACTCCGTTAAATTATCTACTCTGCCAAGATCTTCCACAGAGCCTTTCTTTTTTGCATTTGCCATAGAAGCAGATGATGGAGAAGAATGCTCCCCTGCAGTAATTTCGTCATGTTCAGAAGCTCGGTTCTTCACTGATATACAACAGTCTGAGTTGAACTTATTTCCCACTCTAGGGTCAAATTTAGACATAATGCCAGGATCTGCAGGGTTAATCGCAGTACATCTGATGTAAAGAATGAAAACAACAAGTGCCTGCAATAATGACAAGAATGATTCAACAACATAAGCCTTGTCTTTGGTAGGTAAATAAACAATTAATGAATAATAAGACATAATAATAATATATATTGAAGTAACTCCATATATTTGTCCCGGTTATAAATATAAATGGAGAAGGCGCCAAATGTAATTGTAACCAGCATAACACCTTAACACCCAAATTTATAATCATCACAAAATAACTCCTTCACTTATCCTCCGCAGAAAAATCCTACTTCAGAATTCTGAGTGTTAGACACATCCAGCTAACCCACCACATATGCAAATATGGGTCCAATTTAAATTGAACAAATCCAAATCCTTAACCTTCTACTAAATATATGTGTATGCAAAACTCCAAAGCACTTTCATACAAGGGATTAATAAAACTAATTATGAGTTTTCATTTGACAACTTAAGCTCTTGGGATGAAATTATTTTTGACACTATAATTTTAAACTTATTTTGTTCAACCTATTTTCCATTAGTGGTAAAAATTAATTCTTTTGAAACAAATCTTTAATATTTTAGAACCTGAAGATCAAATATTTTATCATTTTGGTATATTAGTAATGATAACTATATGAGTACACTAGCTTATACGAGGAAGTACTTGGACTAGTGGTAAGCTTGAGTGTTTTCTATCCAAGAAGGCAAGGGTTTGAGCCTTTCCCTTGACATTCAAGGTTCTTTTCTTCTAAGTATAAGGCCAAGTTATCCATGGGCCAGACAACCACCCAACCTAGTGAGAGTTCACACAAATTTTGCCAACTTTTTTACTACATCTGGTTGAATAGAATGACCAAGTTTTAAAACAATGAAGAAAACTCTTTTTACAATAGAACATAATCATCACTAATACACTAATCCACTAAAAATGAGTAAAAGAAGCATCAAAGCAAGCTTATTGAGTAGAAAAGACCTAAAAGCACGTAGCAAAGCACATTATCAGGTACTCTGCTTTGTTTCCTGCATTTAAATTGGTTACTTGTTGGGCTCATCAACCAAAATATGTGCCCAGTGTAAGATATGAATATATACTTTTGGTTACCATTCATATATACTCAATTGCCAACCAGTGTAGTTTGCAATATTAAATGAGTTTTTAAGTATATTTATAATGCTAACTTGATATTATACAGTGAACTAAATATATCAGTAGGTTCATATTTAATATCAAAGGTACATATGCAAGAAACCTACGTAAGTATAATGAATGATTTTGTAAATGGTGGACCACCTTTCTAAATCCACCCCAATATTAATAACTTTTTATATTTAAACTTACCCAATTTCTTGACAGTTTAATACATCTCTTTGTCCATTATGCCCCATTCTCTCTCTAATGCTACAGCTAACTCATGCTATTCAATTTTCAATTTAATATATATTTAAATATAGTGTTAAAGAGATAATGGGGGACACTGGAGCTGGAAAAAGAGATGTATTAACTGTAAAGAAGTTGGATAAGTTTAAATATTAAAAGTTATTAATATTTGGGTGTATTTGAAAAAGTGATCCACCGTTTACAAAACCATGCATTGTACTTACGTTGGTATCTTGCATATGTACCTTTGATATTAAGTATGAAAGTGCTGATATATTTAGTTCATTGTATATGTGGACATTTATGCACAGTTTTCTTTGATCCTGTAATTATTTACTGTAATCATTCTCATTTATTTTTAGCATAAGTCATGGGATGTCAAGCAGAGGAGATCAGGGAAGTATTTACTCCAATTATTAAGGGTCTTTATTTTCCCTTGTATATATTATTTCTCTAGCTGTAATCATACAAAACATATCAATAGAATCATTTTTTCCCACATGGTATTAGAGCCTTCATCCTTGGGCAATGTTTTGAATTTTTTGGGCTTCATTGCCTGTGACAATTTTGGAAACTCCCACTGAGTTGTTTCCAGCCTAGATCTCTAGGTGGGTAATATCTTGTATCATACCCACAGTAGCCTCAGATTGTGCCGATCATCCCACCGTTCAAACACCGTTGTTAGAATCGCCGTCACGTGCCGTCCACTTCTGCTGCTAATAGTCCATGCGCCAGCGCGTGGAGGAGAGTGAGAACTTCGGTGACTCTCGAACAGGGCCAAACTCCAGCTACTCCTTTTTCCGGCCTTCATAGCCATGTTTACTTGGCCTTCATTGCCAAAGTTTCAAATCTAGTACTGTTTCTGTGCTATTTGATACTACTATTTAGTGCTGTTTGGTACTGTTTAATATGCTGGCCTTCATTGCCACTACAAGAAAAACGTTATTTCATCCAAAGCTGGTATTGTTTAGACCTTCATTGTCTACTGGTACTGTGTATTTTGTCATTTGCTGCTGCTAGTGTGTTTTGCTGGAGCTAGGCTTAATTGTTGCTGCTAGTGTATTCTGTTTGGCCTTAATTGCCAAATTGAACATAATGTCAAAGATTGTTTCTACCAACCAGATGGAAACCATGGCCACTCCTCATTTAGATGAAAACTTTAAACACACCATTATTGGACTTTTGGGTCATTGACTTTGAAGCCACTGACCACATGACCAATTCTTCACACAATTTTAGCACATATACACCTTGTCCTAGCAGTAGAAAGATCACTAGCTAATGGTTCATCCATAATCGTAATTTCACCTTCATTTATTTTAAAACATGTTCTTCATATCCCAAAATTATCCAATAACCTTGTGTCCATTCACAAGCTAACCAAAGACATGAATTTCCTTATACTTTTTTACCCCTCTTATTGTGAATTTCAGGATCAAAGTTCAAGGAAGCGGATTGGACTTGCTAAGGAAAGGGAGGGTTTTACTACTTGGAAAAAGCAACCCATTATTCCATTATCAATAACAGTCATACTATGTCTTTTTTGTCTGCTTCCAATAAAGATGCCATTCGGCTTCATCATTTTTGTTGGGGTCATCTATCGTTTACCACCCTTAAAATTATATTTCCTTCATTATTCAAAGGAATTGATGAGTAGCTTACATTTTGATGTGTGTAAACTTGTCAAACATACTCGTGTCTCTTTTCCCATTGTTCATAAAAGAGCTAATTCTCCTTTTCAACTAATTCATAGAGATATTTGGGGTCCCTCTCCCACTCCTAATATTTCTGGTTCTAGGTGGTTTGTCTACTTTATAGATGATTGTACAAGAGTCACCTGGTTATTTCTGTTGAAAAATAAATCTGATGTGAGTCATATCCTACCTAACTTCTATTCCATGATACAAAATTAGTTTGGCACAAGAATCAAGTAGTTTCAATTTAACAATGCAAAAGATTATTTTAATCAGACCCTATCTCCATATTTTCAAAAGGAGGGTATTATTCATGAGTCATCCTGGGTTAGTACCCTCAACAAAATGGAATAGCAGAGAGGAAAAATGGGCATCTCCTAAACACTACCAGAGCCCTCCTCTTTCATCAAAATGTACCAAAATCCTACTGGGGGTAAGCTGTTCTCACATATGCTTATATGATAAACCGGTTGTCATCTCGAATCCTTGATTCTAAAAGTCCTATGGAGTCTCTCTCTAAATTCTATCCTAATATCAGAACCACCAATAACCTTACTCCTCGGATATTTGGTTCTACTTCCTATGTTCATATCCATAGTCACCAAAGAGGAAAACTTGAACCTCGTGCCACCAAATGCATATTTGTAGGATATTCTCCTACTTAGAGGGGGTATAAATGTTATCATTCTCCCACCAGAAAATTCCATATCTCTGCTGATATTACATTTGCTGAGGGGAAACCATACTTTTTTCAACCTTATCTTTAGGGAGATTCTGTCTATGTGGAAGATAATGAATTTTTTGACTAGTCCTCTCTCATTTCTTCCCCTCCTAAGGGCCATTTGGGAGCGCAAAAGCTGCCTTTTTTTTTTTAAAATAAGCGCTTATTTTGATTTTAGCCGTTTGTATGAGATTATTTTCATAAGTGCTTATTTTAAAAATAAGCAGAAATGCTGCTTTTTTTTAGGAGGAAAATGTTGCTTAAAAAATAATCAAGTCTAACAGAAGAAAGAGAAAATTTTGTAAACAAATATACCCCTAAAATATTTTACAAATTCTTTAAAAAACACTTTTATACATCATTTTTAATAATTCTACATGCTAAAAAGCACTCTTATATTTTTGTATCCAAACACAAAACATTTGCTTTTTTAAGTAAAATCACTTCTGCGTAACTATATCTAAACACCAAATACCTGCTTTTTTAAAAAAAAAAAATCACTTATATTTAAAGCATCTAATTAAAAGCACAAACTCATCCAAACTGCCTCCTAGTCAATCATCCAACCTTAGTGACCCTAGGAAGACTACAAAAATTACTGATATTGATAATGGAAAATATGGGATGATGTATTCAAGGAGGAAAGCAACCACTTCTGATCTGACACATGTTCAAAACTCCAATCTAAATGAGGTAAATACAAATTCTTAGCCCATATCCCAAGGTGATCCTATTGAACCAAAAATCTCAATTTCCCAAAGTGATCTTATTTTTTATAGTGAACTTTCACTTCCTATTGCAAAAAGGAAAGGAACCCAAGAGTGTACCAAAAGACCTTTATATCCTTTGTCTTATTCAGTGTCCTTCCAAAACCTCTCACCATCTCATCAACCCTTTCTTACTAGCCTAAACACTATTTCCATACCCAATACCTTATCCAAAGCCTTATCTAAGGAAGAGTGGAGAAGAGCTATGAAAGTAGAAATGGATGCACTTGAGAAGAATAAAACTTGGGAACTGGTTGATCTACCAAATGGAAAGAACCCCGTCAGATGTAAATAGGTGTTCACTGTGAAGTATAAAGCAGATGGATCCTTAGACAGATATAAGGCAAGGCTTGTATTTTGGGTGTATCATCATGAGACTTTTGCCTCTATTGCAAAATTGAACACTGTGAGAGTCCTTTTATCCTTGGCAGCCCATTTTGGATGAGAATTACAACAATTTGATGTTAAAAATGCCTTCTTGCGTGGTGAATTTGAAGAGATATATATGTGTATCCCTCCTGTTTCTAGTGAAAATGTGAAGGGAAATAAAGTCTACAGGTTAAAAAAGGTTCTCTATGGCCTTAAGCAATCACCAAGAGCCTAGTTTGGAAGATTTGCCAAAGTAATAATCTCTATGGGGTATAGGCAAAGTCAGGAGGACCATACACTCAACACACCAAGACAGGGTGAGTAACTGCATTGCTGGTATATGTTCACGACATAATAATAACAGGAAGTGAGGAAAAAGAGAGACTAGTAACAAAGGAGTGTTTAGTTAAAGAATTTGAGATAAAGGAGCTTGGAAGATTAAAATGCTTTCATGGAATTGAGGTGGCTCACTCAAAGCAAGGTAATTTTATCTCTCAACAAAGTATGTTACAGATCTCTTAAGGGAGACAAAAAAATTAGCTTGCAAACCGGCATCAGCCCCTATAGATCCAAACCATAAACCCAGAGAAGCCACTGAAGATCCTATGGTTGATAGAAAAATGTACCAGAGGCTAGTTAGAAAACTAATCTACTTATCACACACGAGGCCTGATATCGCATATTCAGTTAGTGTAATCAGTCAGTTTATGCATAACCCCAGGGAAGCTCATTTACAAACTGTCTATAGAGTACTACACTATCTGAAAGCTAATCCAAGAAAAGGAATTCTGTTTAAAAGAAACATTAATTTGGATGCATATACTGATGCAGATTATACAGGGTCCCCTATGGATAGAAGATCCACATCAAGGTATTGTACCTCCTTGGGTGGCAATCTTGTGAATGAAGGAGTAAGAAATAAAATGTTATGGCCAGATTAAACGCAGAGGCTGAACTTCGAGCAATGGCTCAAGAAATTTGTGAACTATTATGGCTAAAAATCATCCTTAAAGATCTAAAGATTAAGTGGAATGGACCTATGAAGCTATACTGTGACAACAAATCAGCAATAAGCATTGCCCATAATCCAGTATAGCACGATAGGACTCAACATGTTGAGATTGATAAACACTTCATCAAAGAGAAACTTGATAATGGCTAAATATGCACACCTTATATTCCAACTGGAAGACAGCTAGCAGATGTCCTTACAAAAAGACTTAACACTAAACAATTCAATGCTATTATGTCCAAGCTAGGAATGAAGGATCTCTATTCACCATCTTGAGGGGGAGTGTGGACATTTATGTATAGTTTTCTTTGATCCTGTAATTATTTACGGTGATCATTCTCATTTATTTTTAGCGCAAGTCATGGGATGTCAAGCAGAGGAGATCAGGGAAGTACTTACTCCTATGATTAAGGGTCTTTAATATGTGTCTTTATTTTCCCTTTTATATATTCATTCTCTAGTTGTAATCATACAGAACAAATCAATAGAATCATTTTTTCCCACAAATATCAAGTTAGCATTTCAAATATACCTAAAAGTTCATCTAATGTTACAAACTACACTGGTTGGCTATCAGGTATATAAGAATGGAAACCAAAAGTATATATTCATATCTTACATAGGGCACATATTTGGGTTGATGGGGCCATATTACTAACACCTAAAAGCCATTTGGTACACTAGTATCTCACATACCATTGTATCTTGGATACCATGATCTAGGATACCAAGGTCTAAGATACCATGATATCTAAAATTCCCATTTAAGATACCAAGGTGAAAATAATGGTGCATCAAATGGTTGCCTAATATAAATCTAAACACAAAAATGATTAA
>JASKGM010000009.1:9522287-9537916 GCA_034509205.1 Ceratonia siliqua | reverse complement strand
CAATTCAAAAAACAACTTCTATCACACTCCCAACACACAAATCCTTCACCAATACAAGAAACCAATAACAAAGGTTTCAAATGTGAACTCAGCAATGAAGGCTAAGTAAAAAAGGATGGTAAAGGCTAAAAAATTGTGTTCACCGGAGTCTGGAAGCTGCGGAGGCGCGTGGGCAAACTAGGCAGCGCGTGACGGCGTGTGGGGCTGGTTCCGATGACGGACTTCTGGGAACTGACCAATCGGAGGCTTCTAGCTTCAATGGTGGTGGCGGTGTCGTCTAGAACTCACCGGAAACTGCAGATTGGAGCTTATATGGTCGCGGCGTGTGAACTAGAAGGACGGCGCGTGGAGGTGCGTGCAGAAGCTCTTTGCAACGCTGTTCTAGGCTTTTGACGACGGCGACTCTCCGAGTACGGTGGTATATTCAGAATTGACACCAAGCACCTAGAAGTGAATGAATCAAGCCAACCAAGCTCTGATACCAAGTTGGAGAGAAAGACTAGAGTAGACAGAGGGAGAAGAGAAAATGGTTCTCTTGTATATATTGTTCTGATAGAAAAGAAATACATTCTAGTGTATATGTAGGGCAAATAGGGATAAAGAAATGAAGACTATACTATCCTAATTACTTACAAGTATTTACAATACAGCCATTCAGTAAAATAGTAAACTATTCTATAGAAACTGAGTTTGGAGGAACACCTTAGATCACCAGTACTCACTTCATCACTACTTGTAATCACTATATCATCCACATACACTACTAAGTGAATGCATCCTTATCGAATTGCCAATAGAAAACTGAATGATTAAAGTTGCTTTGTTGTAACCCAGATTGTAAAACCACTTGACTGAATCTTCCAAACTAAGCATGAGGAGACTGCTTTAGGCCATATAAATAGTTCTTGAGTTGGCACACTTTCCCATTCTCACCCTGAGTAATGAAGCCAGGCGGTTGCTCCACATACACCTCTTGCAGATAGCCATGGAAGAAGACATTCTTAACATCGAGTTGATGCAGTGGCCACTGATAGGTTGCTGCAAGAGAGATAAAGATTCTAACAGAAGCAAGTTTAGCAACTGGAGAAAAAGTATTAGAGCAGTCAACTCCATAAATTTGGGCATATCCCTTAGCAACCAAGCGAGCTTTCAATCGAGCAAGTGAATCATCAGGATTAACCTTCACAGTATAAACCCATTTACACCCAATAGCCTTCTTATCATTGAGAAGAGGAAGCGAATCCCAAGTTTGGTTATGATAAAGTGCTTTCATTTCCTCAAGCATAGTTGCTCGCCACCCATCATGAGCTAATGCCTCAGTGTCTGTAGTGGGAACAGTAAAGGAATCCAAGGAGGCTACAAAAGTTTAAGCAGAGGAAGAAATGCCAGTGTATGAAACATAGGAAGAAATAGGATAAGTACAAGTACATTTATCTTTGTGAAGAGCAATGGGAAGAACAAGAGTAGAGGTTAGATCTCTAGGCTCTTAAGATGAAGAAGTAGGTACACTTGGTGAGTCAGAAGCATCAATGGGTGCCACAGTTGTTTGCTTTGGCCGATGAGTGTAGACACATAAAGGGAACAATAGAAGTAGGTTGGGCATTAGTTGACACATGATCGAAGGAACCTGCCGAAGGAAAGGAGAAAGTGATGGAATGAAATCTGTAAACCAAGAAATCATACTCAAAATCTACAGTAGAAGGAGGAGAATCACAAATACGAGGAAGGTTCTCAAAAAATGTAACATCCACAGATACCAGATATCTACCCAAGCTAGGGAATAACAACTATATCCCTTTTGGTGATGTGAATATCCAAGAAAAATACATTTGAGCGAACGGGGATCTAATTTTGAGACTTGGGAGAGGACATCCTGAACAAAGCAAGTGTTGCCAAAAACTTTAGGAGGAAGAGGAATCAGAAACTTGGAGGGGAAGAAAATAACATGTGGAATTTTGCAATGAAGAACAGAAGATGGCATATAATTAATCAAATAACAAGCTGTAGAAATTGCATCAATCCAAAAGTGTTTAGAAACATTCATATGAAACATAAGAGCTCTAGCAACTTCCATTAAGTGCTTATTCTTTCTTTCAGCTACCCTATTTTGCTGGGGAGTAACAATACAAGAGGACTAATATATAATGCCACGTGCAGTCATATAAGAACTAAAATAAGTAGAATATATTCTTTAGCATTATCATTGCGTAAGACATGCGCAACAAGATCAAATTGAGTTCGAATTTTATCACCAAAGGTACAAAATATAGAAAATAACTCTGAACGATTTTTCATTAAATAAAGCCAAGTAGTACGAGAGTAATCATCAACAAAAGTAACAAAATATCGAAAATCAAATTTAGAAGTAATAGGACACGGACCCCAAATATTAGAATGAACAATCTCAGAGAGGGATGCAGTCTGTTTATTGACTCGAGGACAATAAGTGTCTTTATGATGCTTGGCAAGCTGACATGATTCACAATTGAAATTAGAAAAAGACTTTAAACTAGGACACAATTCCTTCGAGGTAACCAAGGAAGGATAACTCAAATGACAATGAAGCTGAATCAAAGGTAAACTACTGGAGCAATCAACCAACTAGGGCGTAGAAGCATGTACGTCTTCCACAACAGACAACCATTGACCTTTATCAATAATCTTCTTCGTCCCAAGATCCTGAAACAAACAATAATTAGGAAAGAAGTGAACACTGCAACGAAGAGCATGGGTAATTTTAATAACATATAACAAATTAAAGGAAACTGAGGTGAGTACAAAACAGATTCTAAAGAAAGGGATGGTGTGGGAGAAGCATGTCCACTACCAATGACAGGGGCAAGTGATCCATTAGCAAGGGTGACATTGGATATATTATAAGTAGATTGGAAAGAAGAAAGGATACCTATATTTCCAGTCATATGGTTGGTCGCACCTGAGTCAATGATCCAACTACGAGAAGAAGAGGTGAAACAAGCAGCTGGGTTACCTGACTGAACAACAGTAGCAGCGGATAAGGGGCCCATGCTATGTGAGGCTTGAAATTAGGTGTAGCGAGCAAATTCACCTAGACTCGTGCAATGTTTTAATCTTCAAAGTCTACCAATCCATGAGTAGGCAATATTCCATCATTGGTAACAACATTAGCAAACCTTTGTCCTTGTGATTGCCCTTAGGACTGCACTGGCTTGCCATTCAACTTCCAACGATATTTCGAATGGTGGTGGACGAGACGAGATCCCTAGACCTGTTACCACTAGAAAACACCTTCAACACTTCACCCAACCAAAATAGCCAACCCTTCAAAATGTGCAAAATAGTAATAATATTTAAAAAACAAGTCCAGGAAAGTGGTAACATACCAAAACACACCAAATAAGAGGAAAAAGCCCAAAATTGCATCGTTCTCTTATCACCCATGCCAAATCGAAATTCCCTAGTTCAATCGCACCTCTCTGGTTTTGACCCAGAACGAACCACCTCTTCCTTCAAGCCACAAATTCATAGACATCAAATTGGGGTTCCAACAGTATTTGACTGAGAGACCCTAATTCAGAATCCTAAGAAGTCTAAGAACCCTAATTCAGAACCAGAATCCTATAGCTCTGATACCATGTAATAATGTAGTTAGTGAAAGAGAAAGAAGAAAAGAGAATGAATAGAAATCAGAGAAGAGATATATGAATGGGATTACTGACCAGATTTGTCAAGTTTTCTATGTGTTTATTTATAATTTAGAAACTAGGTTAAGTACAACTGTTCTATATTGCTAGCCTACCCCACTAGGGTTAGACATACACACATATCTCTTAACCTCGCTGTCAATCTCTCTAAAACAGTACAACAATATAGTGCTGAATAATTCCATTTTTTATTCTTTTTATATTGAAATTAAAAATTTAGGAAAATTTTATTAGGCAGAGGTGTTTAGTTTCTGTTAAAAACATAGAATATTGTGAAGGATTATAGCCCCTTTAAGTGCAGATAGGATGATGAGTATGGTTGAACGAATAAGCTGAAGCCTTTCCTTATCTTAAAATTTAGGTCTGACTTCTTTTGCAGCTGCAACAATTTTAATTCAAAACGATATTTAAGATCCTTTTATTCTTTATTTCTTAAAGAAAAAAATATTTGAAAAGTTTAGAAACTTGCAAGCCTGACATGTTTACCATGCATACTTCTGCTAAAATACTTGTTGATTTTCTCAGGTTTAAGGGCCATGAGATGCTTGCCCCTTTCACTGCTGGGTGGCAGACTACTGATGTGAATCCTTTGGTTATAGAAAAATCAGAGGTGAACTTCGTTTCTTCCTAGTTGCTACCTTAAACTTGTTGATTATAGTAACAGGTGTAATTTCTCCAGGTTACAAAGAACGTGTTTTTTATTTTCATTTTAAAGATGACTGGTTTTTCAATTTTGTAATTTACCTAATCAATGGAGTCAGGGAAGCTATGTATATGACATAAATGGGAAGAAGTATATTGACTCACTTGCTGGTTTATGGTGCACTGCTCTAGGTATTTATGAAACTTTCCTATCACTTCTTATTTTCTTGACTTAATCATTGCTATCTCGTTGTTCTCTTTTGCCTCTTAAATGATACTATCATGTTTGTTTTGGATATAGCTCTGAATTGATCTTAAGAAGCAAGGATGGCTTCCCAAGGAACTGCAGTACTACGTTGAATTTTATTCTTCCCATATATTGCTATTTAGCATGCTTTCTCTGAATAACTGGCAAATAACACCTAAATTGGTGAAGGATTCTTGTCTCCTCCCTCAGTCTTCTATAGAGAAAAATTTGCTCTGATTACAGTGATGAGCTGCTCTCAAGTTGTTTTATGTTGCAGGATATCCTGGACAACAGACTTTAGGGGTCTGAGAGAGATAGGATTTGAGTTTATTGGATGGACAATATGATCTGTAGCTTTTACTTGATGAGTTAAATTTGAAATCTTTTGGAATTTCTAAAAGTGACTTCGACTTTCAGTGTCCTCAAAGTAGGGAATTAGAATGAAAATGCAATAAATATTACATATTCTAATCAAGTTTCTGTTACATACTGTCTAATTTAAGTAAGATTCTAGACTTCCTATTCAGCCCCGAGGTCTAGAAATCCAGCAGATTGCATGATGGTCAACTTCCTAGCTTCTGGAAATTTTCGATTCTTTATTAGCAATGTGTTCAATATATGTTCATCCTATTCTTAATCCATTATCTGACTACTCATGTAGGAAGAACTTCAATTAAATTTGAAATTATTATTGCTAAGTGTAAAACTTAAAAAAGTTAAACATATATGGGCCCACAAGCCATAGTTAAAAGCAGTTCCCTGCAAACTGTAGGAAGAACTTCAATTAAATTTGAAATTATTTTTGCTAAGTGTAAAACTTAAAAAATTAAACATATATGGGCCCATGGGCCATAGTTAAAAGCAATTCCCTGCAAACCTAGAATCTAGAACATGCAGGTTGGCTTCTGAGTTCTTTTTGAAGTAAAAGTTCTATGGAATGATGACATGAAGGTAAAATTAGGGATTAGCATTAGCTTTTCTTAACCTAAATTTTGTGGTACCATTTGTCATGTACCACATAATTAACTATGCACATCTTTAGCTTTAAGCTTAGAAGTAATAAAGCAATATCCACTGGAGTTGCCCGTGGGGTACATGATAGTTGCAGCCTGCAACAGCAACAAAGCATCAGCTAGGTATTCAATTCCTTTAAAAACCAATTTGTCAGAGTGGAGGTGTAGTACAAGTGTAAATTGCTGGGATCAAGAGTGGAGGTGTAGCACAAGTGACTGGCTGTAATGTATAAATATGCTATGATCATAATATTCAAATGATTATGTTATCTACTTAGATGTAAATGTTATAACTAACGTAGTTTCTTTATAAAAGTTCTTTACTATATCAATGTTTTTAATTTCAGGGGGAAATGAACATCGTCTTGTTGATGCTGCAACTGAACAGTTGAGAAAGTTGCCTTTTTACCACTCATTTTGGAATCGGACTACAAAACCATCTTTGGTAGTCCTATATTCAACCACTAGTTAACCCAAACATAATTGTGTTATTGTTCACTATACTTGAACTTCTACATTATTTCTTTCTGTTATTTGTTCTTTCCTTTTCTCTGAAAACAAATTATTCTTCAAAACTCCTAGTTCGATACAGCTAAATTTCATATTTAATTTATATATGATATAATATTGAATAAAGATTATTATGTAATTTTAAACTTATCCCAATCCAACTCATAGGGTTCATTATCTTTAGGGGTCATTTACTGCAAAATATATTATTAATTACCCCCATTCTGATGTTTTTCGTGATATTGAATTATATATTTTTCCCTTTTGGTATCTAATTATATATTTCATTTTACAGGATCTAGCCAAGGAACTTTTGGAAATTTTCACAGCCAGAAATATGGCTAAAGCTTTTTTTGTTAATAGTGGATCAGAAGCCAATGACACTCAGGTTTGTTAGGTTCTATAGCCATTTTAATTTGTTACATTTCATATTTTCTTTAATTTTTCATGTAATTATAAGGTGAATATTTAGTATTTTTATAGTTATTAGGTACCTGGATACCTGAAGCCAAAGGCATGTGTTCTCTTATTTCCAAACGAGTTAATTTATATAAATTTAATAATCTAAGTTCTAATGAAGGTCCAACCAAAGATGTAACCAAACATAAGATTTTCAATGTCATGTCAACCTAGTTAAAATGCAGGGGTTAATGCAGAATAAACTTTTAGCTGTTTTACATCTTCATGTTTTTTATTTGTTGCAGGTGAAACTAGTATGGTATTATAACAATGCACTTGGAAGACCAAATAAGAAGAAATTTATAGCTCGTGCCAAATCGTATATATGACATCTCAGCCAATGTTTTATTGTATCTTAGTAGTATGCATAGTAGCTTATATTTTTCCCTTTTTTTTACATTCTGATAGGTATCATGGTTCAACGTTGATATCAGCCAGTCTTTCTGGGTAGGATGAACTCAAAAGAATTAAAAGACTTCAGTTCTTATGTACAAATTGTTTTAATGTTTAGTCTATTAACTGGAGAATTTCATATTTCAGCCTTCCAGCTTTGCATCAAAAATTTGATCTGCCAGCTCCATTTGTGTTGCATACTGACTGCCCACATTACTGGCGGCATCATCTTCCAGGTTGATTCTTCTAGCTGGTCATGTTTCTTAAAATATTTGTGTTACTATGTCTTGGGGATGTTATGGGAAAGGTTAGTGTTTATTTCCTCAATCTGGTGTTCTGCACATGGTTCTTTTATGCGTCTCTGATTTGCAGAGAGACTGGGCTGCCTTGCTGCACTCTTGACCTATATATTTTTTCCTCTCTTTTGTGTATTTTTCTTTTTCTATTTTTGGGGTTTCTTTGGGAGGATGCCCTATTCTCCTATTTTGTAACTCTCTTCTTCCCTAATAGAAGTTTTGTTTTTGTCTATTAAAAAACCATGGGTAAAATATTATGCATGCTGATGCTTCTCAGGTGAGACAGAGGAAGAGTTCTCAACCAGATTAGCCAATAATTTGGAGGAGCTGATCCAGAAAGAGGGACCAGAGACGGTAATGCTTTAATATATATCTAGAAAACGTTTTCTGCTATTGTAACATTGATTTTACCACATTGATTAAATGAGATTTTGAATTCAGATTGCAGCATTTATTGCTGAACCTGTAATGGGGGCAGGAGGTGTAATACTTCCACCTGCAACTTATTTTGAAAAGGTAAATCATTAGCATCATCAATGCTTTGAAGAAGTTAAAATTTCCTTATTTTCAAGCTGGATGACATAGTGACTGCACTGCTTCTGCATGTTTTGTACAAACAATGCATATTCATATTATTCCCAAAGACATGAATGCATTAATCATAAATTATCTCGGATACAGTACAATGGTTTTGTGGCAATGTGCAATTTTTGCTGTTATTAGGAAAATTGTGCTGAAATAGAATGCACAACTTTTAGGGGTGCCTCCATGCTGCTTGATGTTTTATGGGCTAGGATTATATCTGTGACATCTCTTTGGTGTTCAAATCAGGGCTTCTTTAAGGTAGTGTCCCTATTAGATATGCAAATGGATTGGCCAGCATGGCTCTACGTTTAAGTTTCTATTCTCTTTTCTAATCGTTTTAAATTTTGGTCTTCTTGCGTTAGGAGGATACCCTATGAGCTCTTGAATCTTTCTTTCTTATTACTTTAATTTCTTCTTTTAACCACAAAAAAAAAAAAAAATCTCTGATAAAATAAGCTCATGATGTTGTGGTCTGTAGAATCCCTGTATACTGTTTCTCATGATATTACAAGTGACAAGTTAAACAAAGGGCCCTGATTACAACCACCAGCTGAGAAGAGAACCTTTATCATGAATTAGGTTTTATAATCTCAAGATATCAATGACTACAGAAAACATTTCATTTTTTTCTGGTTAGACTGTTTCATTACTTCGCTATCTCCAGAGTATAAAACTTCTTATATGTATATAGTTGTGTATTTTCTTGGATAGCTTGTTTCAAGCTTTTGTATTAGTTTAAGGGCTAAAATATATTTTTTATTTTTGGCTTACATGTTTGCCTAGGTTCTATAAAAGTTATATATCAAAGTCAATAGATGCAACTGAAGTGTATTCTTGCACTTCCCAAAATTCCTGTTTGCATAATGATTATGTTGCATGATTTGGTTACTGGAAGAGTTTCCTTAATATGTGACATCCTACCAATACTATTTTCTCACTCCCTCGCTGCTGAATCCCCCCTCTTGGCACCCTTTCTCAAATAGCCCAAACAGAAAGGTAAAAAACTGAACATTTTTTCTTAGCATTTCATTCCTTATGCAGATTCAAGCCGTTGTCAAGAAGTATGACATTCTTTTTATTGCTGATGAGGTATTATACTATATTTGTCCATAACTCTTCAAATATAGTTATAACAAAATTTTAGTGCCGGATTTGCTTCTGTCATATTTCTCTTTTGAAGGTAATCTGTGCCTTTGGAAGGCTTGCGACAATGTTTGGATGTGACAAGTACAACATTAAACCAGACCTTGTGTCCTTAGCTAAGGTAAACATGAAACAGTATCTGAACACAGATTTCTCATGATTTAGAAAGTGTGATCCATGTTCATTTTTTTGGTTTGATTTCTAGGCACTTTCTTCTGCATATATGCCAATTGGAGCAGTTCTTGTGAGCCCAGAAGTTTCAGAAGTCATACACTCACAAAGCAACAAACTCGGTATGATGGTACATTTATCACAGTATCTTCATCTGTAGATAATTATTTTGCTGAACTCATTTTTCTTATTTTAGGTTCTTTTTCTCATGGCTTTACTTACTCTGGGCACCCAGTATCCTGCGCTGTTGCAATTGAAGCACTCAAGATCTACAAGTGTGTTCCTTTATGTCTAGTGTCAACCCATAGTCAAATATATGTGGTGAAACCAGGGATTTGCAGTATTAAAATTGAATGAATGATAAGATTAAAGCATATTATAGATCCCACTATGTGGATTATTGTCCTAGCTGTAAAGTATTATTTTTCCTCATCTTTGCAGGGAAAGAAATATTGTTGACAAAGTAAAGAACATTTCCCCAAGGTTCCAAGATGGCTTAAAAGCCTTCTCTGATAGTCCAATCATAGGGGAGGTACCTGTTGCTTCCTGAGCAATTTGCGGTCAATATAAAATGCATGACTGAGACACAAACTTAACATCTCTGGCTCTGCAGATACGGGGAACTGGCTTGATCCTGGGGACTGAGTTCACAGACAACAAGTCACCTAATGATCCGTTCCCTCCTGAATGGGGCAAGTTCAATACTCTTTCATTTCCATCTTTTGTCTTTGTAATATATTAGAATTACAATTTAGGAATTCCTGGCAAAAATATTTCAAGTTTAGGAACAATAACAAGTAATAATGTTGAAAGAGTGGTTAATGGGTTAATGGTTTACCATATATTAACTTAATCAACCATTAGTCCGGTTAGTTGTTCCTGAATCAATACATTTTTACTGAGAATTTCTAAACTGTAATTCTCCCTATTATATTTGACACTACATGGCTTTGTTGGATTCTGAATGTCAGATCTTAACAACAATGTAAGCAGCATATATAACTTCTATATGGTCATCCATAACAAAACTCAACCTGTGTGACCCATATCAGCAATAGTGCAGCCTCCAATAGAGAATTATTCTCATAAGATATAATGGACTGGGTTGCCTACATGAGTACATTAGCTGTTCTTACATTTTTCTACTAATATGGCACTTTTGTTCTTTCATTTTTCTACTAATATCGCACTTCTTTTGGTGACCAATGAGTTTGATGAGCATGCTGTCATTATGTGGATTCTGGCATATTTTCCGTTGTTTGTTCTGACACTTGATCAAATATATCACAGGGATAGGTGCCTATTTTGGAGCGCAGTGTGAGAAGCATGGGATGTTAGTACGTGTAGCTGGTGATAACATCATGATGTCTCCACCATTTATTATCTCCCCTGAAGAAGTTGATGAGGTAACTTAACAAATTGGCTCTGCATCAGTTTCTGCCGCCTATTAAAACTAAAGAAAAATATTATTTTGATCATCTAAATATACGTGTTTTCTCAATTTGATCTCTTATCTTCTAATAGTATCAATTGAGTCATTGAATATTTTGTTGTCTCCATTTGGTCCTTCTGTATAATTTTAAAATGATCAATTTGATGTAGGGTTAACATATGACCCAATGGGATTTAAAAAATGAATTTGTTGTAACTATCCAAATTAATTGATTAACTAATATATATGCTCTTTTAGAAACTTCATAAAAATGTTCAATTGAAATGTTGACTTGTTTAAATTCTCATGTTTGTACTGGTTTATGTTATGAAGCATGTACATACATATTGTTTGTGTTGGACGCATATCAAACACTGGCACTACCACTACACTAACAACACGCCTCCATACGTGTCAGAATCAGATAATTTATTTTTTCAGCTTGAGCAGGCCCTGTGACACTGCCGAGCCCAAACGAGAGAAAAAAAAAATGAAAGAATGAGTGACTAGAAACCCCGTTTTGATGAGATGATAAAAGTTCTTTCCTAATTTTTTTGGTACATGAAATAATTTTGAATAAATAGTTTAACATATTTTAATTTAATTTATTTAAAAAATAATGCAAAGCACATAGAATAGAGGATGATGATACTCATCGTGTTTTTCTTTGGAAAGAGCCAATGAATGAGAGGCTTAAAAGGTTAAGATTTCATGTCAACAGGTCCATGTGTCACATGTTTAAGTGTTTGTGTTTCACAGGGTTTATGTGCTCTCTGTGAGAATTAACATATCAAAGTACCAATGACATTGATAAAATGTAACAAGTTAAATATGAACAGAACCTGTTTTACTCGTAAATTCTTCTCCTTGGAGATGATAAGAAAATGCCCTCCCACTGTCCACTCCAGTGCAGTTATTACCTTGAACTAAGATACTATTCAAAGTCTAAGGTGTACTTTTTTTTCCCCAGTTAATCAGTATCTACGGGAAAGCTCTTAAAAATACTGAGGAGAGGGTGCAGGAACTCAAGTCGAAGAAGATGTAATGGAAATTTGCTGTGCTGATGATGATGGCGAAGACTCTAATGGCTTCAAGTATAGAGAAATATTCAAGTATTGTGACTTGCTAGACAACTGGTTTTCAATAAAATATGTACCTTTACTTGGATATTTTATTGTAAATGTAAGTAAATTGTTTGGCTGATTGCATCCGTTTATATCTTGCATCCTTAGGAATATATTAATGGGTTAAATACATATTGTTACCTTGTGATCTGGCACCTTCTCGTTTTGATATCTTGTGATGCAAAAAGTGACATTTACTATTTTGTGATTTATGCTGTTAGCAGGTTGATACCTGTACTTTATTTTTTGTTAGTATTAATGAAAAAATTGAAAATTGCACGTGAAAAGTCATGTGCCAAACAAGCTTCCAGATTTAATTTGAATCAAAATTTTTTAAAAATTGAAATCCAATTCCTCACCCCTATAAATTTCACCAAGTCCGACTTCCCTTAGTATAAAACGAAAAAATAAAAACAAACACGTGACAGCCACAGGCATCATCTCATGACTAATATATGCATAGAAAAGGCGTACTGAAGGTATGCAGTCAAATAATCACTCTTATAAAAGAGAAAAGCACATATCAAACAACGAAAATAAAATTAAAACTATTGAAACCAAATAAGAACTTTTCTTTCTTTTTTCTTTTAACGTCACAAGTTAATAACAATAAAAGGATTCATTAACAAATAGAATAAATTAAAAAAATAATAGAAATTAAAGAGAAATTATATAGAAACTAAGAAACATTAGATAGTATATTAAAATTCTTAATACTCTTTGAGACCCTGGAAATTCACATTTATATTGTTCAAAACACACTCGAATTTTTTTGCCTTTATCTTATAGCGGATTATACACAATCATTTTTTATTTATACAGTAAAAATATCTTCAGTCTAACTTATGCGTGTACACATATTCATATAAAATTACCAATAATTCATTATAGTTATAATTGTATTTTTTTTTATCTTATTGATTTAAAATTCCCTCTTAATCATTTTGATGACCAAATCAACTAAAAATTGTTATTAATATTGAGTCCATGCTAGCCATTTTATTATTGCGTACACATTTAGTTGTGAGATCACTTTCCTTCTCTGTTCTAAATTTAAACTATCTTCACCTGGCCGAAATGCAAGGGTTTAAAAAAATACCTACTAAGATATAGTAGGTATTATTGTTAGACTCGTGTGATCAATATCTTCATGAGATTCAATTTATATAGACTCACTAATAAATAGATGTCACACATGATTAAAGAGGGAACCGTTTCGATAACAATTTATTTTTTATTGTTAATTTTATTTATTAATTTTTTTTTGTGTGTTTGGAAATTCATAGATAATGTGATGAGTTGAGTTAACCTAAAAAGAATCCCAATTTCACATAACTTTTTTGAATGGGTTGAGTTTACATATATCACACCAATCAATAGGTATCACACCATATATAAGGCCTACCACAATTATATATGACACTTGTTGATTAGTGTAATGGGTGGTGTTGTGGAGAGCTCGAGCTCTTTACTTTTTCAATTGCCAAATAATGTTGTGTGCATTGAGATATGTGTAGCACGTATCTCAAAGCACACTTTGATCAATCGAAAGACAGAGAAGAGCTCAAGCTCTCCACAGCATCATCCTAGTGTATCCTAGTGTAATTTATATAGACTCAACCAATGCAAGAAAAATGTGGAGTGATTATAGGTTTTCTAACTTGCAAATATTCAAAATTGAACCAAATCTAAAAGAATCTTATACTAAACTCTGAACTAACATTAGGTTCTCCAATGATTGGCCAAAGCAAGGTTTTAAATTGCGATCACAAAAATTGTCAAAAAAAAAAAGAAAAAGAAAAAAAATAATTATGAGTAAAATAATATTTCTTCCTCTGAGAGATATTTTAATTACATGACCCTCCCCTTGATTTTAAAATGTACATGACCATTCCCTACAAATGAAAAACAACTTACAGCTAAATTCAAATTTAAAATTGACGTTAAAGTTGACCGTTATTTTTGGTCAAATATTTTTTTTAATATGACCAAAATAATATTTTCTTCACAAATAGAAGCAGGGCGGCAGGCAATGTCACGAAATGCCCACCGCAATGGAAAAATATGGGTACGCATATTTCCAGTATTTTTTTTACCTTATTTTATGAAAGAGACATTCTCCTCTGCGTTACCCCCATTTTCTTGGTGCTTCCCCCCATTTAAGACTAACATTATGTCCAGTGAAGTATGTCCCACCAGTGGCAAGACCACGTCCTACGCATTACCCCACCATTTCCCAATGCATGCCTACCTTTCTTATTTTCCTTTAACTCTTTTGATGTTTCTGAAATTATAATGTGAGTACAGTATTGCACAAGTGCTAACTTTTGTATATGTTTTTGTCTTTCGATACTTTCATTTTCTTTTCTTTTTCCCTTTCATTTTTAGTTATTTAACTGAATAATATATGCTTAAGCTAGAATTCCATTCATAAAAGAAACAAAGCATTTATAAATGATGGATGCTCTTGGTGCATCCCAGTGCTTAATTTCACATAATTTTCTATTGATTTCCCTCATGTTTAATTGCTTAGTTCTTGAATTCCTTTGGTTTTTATTTTTGTTTCACATTTTGCAGGTGTTTTGGAAGCTAGACATCAATTTGGGATAAAGTGCATAAGCTTGAACAAGTTTTGGGTGACTTAGCTACGAGATAAAAGAACCAAATACAACAATGACTTAGCTACAGGATAAAAGAGCCAAATACAACAATTCCAACACTAACTCAGAGGCTAGGGCGCTACGGCTTCTAACCCAAAATGTGCAAATTTAGCCATGGACATGAGAGTAGGGAGCTAAGGCGCTATTGCAATGCCTCAGATGTGAGCTAAGGCCTGCCTACAAGGGCACCGCGATGCCCATGGGTGGAGGTTGTGGCGCCCACCCAGAAATCAACTCCAAATCTTGGTCTAGCGTAGAGTGCTACAGTCGCCCATAATTTCTCATTGAAAAAAGAACCTTGCATCAATTTTAGGAAGCTTTGCACACCATAAAGTAGAGAGAAACAAGAGAAGAGGAGAAGAAGTTCAAGTGCCAGATTTGGGGGAGATTTTTTGTGTGATCTTCAAAGAGTTTTTGCCATTCACCTCTTCCTACTTTCTTTTATTCTCTTGAATCCCTCATGTTGTTAATGTTTATTTCTATGGATTTTTTGAATACACCTGAGTAAATTCCCTTTGGTTATGGGTGAATTCAAAGCCCTAGACTTGACTAGGTGATTGATTTCTCAATATAATAAGTGCATATTTTGTCATATTTTTATGTTGAATTCTTTTGCATTTAATCGCTTTGTTCTTAAGTTTGTTGTGCTCTTAGTTTAGTTTCATGTTTTGTAGGAGTTTTGAAGTGGAAATGCTTTTATGAGAAGAAGTGAGTCAAGTTAGCATGCTTTGGAACATTGTAAAAGCAAGTATTTGGGGAAAAGAACTCAAAATCACATAATTTCAGACCAAAGTCAAACTATTCACCATTCTTGGGCACCGCGATGCTCAAATTTGAAAAAAATTGGTTCCAGACCCAAGAATTCAATGCACCGATGCTCCAAGAACGCGCCGCGATGCCCAAAATGCAAAGAAGTTCACCCAGGGTTCAAGGCCGAGGCGCCTCCAAAGAAGTTGGCACCGCGGCTCCAGATTACCCAAGCCGCAGCTCAGGCTAAAAATCAGCATTTAGGGCTGAGCACTTTTTGGGCGCTACAGTTGGTGCGCACGCTGATAGACTTTAAAAAAAACATTTTTCACTTCATTTCAGAGATTCTAACTTTGAGAAACAAGAAAGAAAGCTTAGAGGAGAGGAGAAGAACTAGAGGAAGGCTGAAGGAAGTGAGTTTGGAGAAGATTCAACCGTTTGGAAGTATTCAAAGAGTTTCCTCTTCACCTTTTCTTCATTCTTCTTGTATTTTCTATAGTTTTCATGGATTATATTGTTGTAAT
>JASKGM010000009.1:9494733-9522187 GCA_034509205.1 Ceratonia siliqua | reverse complement strand
ACTTGGCTTTATGGGAGTTAGATAATCTATTAGTATTAGAATATGGATTATAGGTCAGAAATAATTAGAGAGAGAAGTTAAAAAAGGCTTCAAAGGCCTTATTATTACAAAGGGCTTCAAGGGTCCATTTCTCACCAATGGGTTCAAGGCCCAATGCTCCTTAAATTGGGTTCAAGGCCCAATCCTTATGACTACAAAGGCCCAATCAATTCAAAAAGGTGTCTAAAGCCCATTATTGCTTTCATGACTTTAAGGACTTAAACAAAGGGTTGTAAAAATAATTAATTCGCTTTCTAATTCAATATTCTCAAAATTCGCATTTCAACCCCTAATCCTTTAATAATTTCAGTTTTGACCATATACTCTCAATAATATCAATTTGACCCCAAATCTTTCGGTAATTGTATTTTGACCCTCACACTTTCAAGAATTACATTTTAGCCCTCAAATTTCTTAAATTCATATTTTGATCCCCATTTCTTTCAAATCTCCTTATCACCCTATTATTTTATAAATTCCATAGACTCAATGTTTAAAGAACTTTCAGTAGAAGTTTATCTCCTCCGAAGTTAAGTTTTTAGACTTTCAGTGGAAATTTTATTTTCCTAAAGTCTCAAACTCTCGCAGGCATTCAGTGGAGATTATTTCTCCCCAATGTCCTAGTTTTCGTAGACTTTCAGTGAAATTTTATTTTCCCAAAGTCTCAGTTTTTACAGGCTTTTAGTAGAGATATATTCTCTCCAAAGTTTTAATCCGTTGTCTAAACTTTAAGTGAAATTTTATATTCCCCTAAATGTCATAATGCCTTTTAATTAATTAATTAATCAATTTAACGAACTTTCAAACTACATTGACCTTGATCCCTTTTTGGGGTCTGTAGGTACTTACTTGGTAAGGCAGGTCTAGTTATTTATTTTTTTCATCTTTGTCCAATATTATTTTATTAATAAATGAGGTAATTATAATACAGTAAGATTATTAAGCACAAACAATTTAGGGTAATCATCCTTAGGGATGGACGTCGTGGGGTACTTAACACCTTCCCCACACGTAATTAGACTCCTCGAACCCTTCCTCTGGTTTAAAGGGCCAGTTTTCCTTTCTTTTTTAAGGATCCCAATTATCTTTCTAGTTAATTGGTGGAAACTTCAAATTTTCTCTGCGTTTTCCCTTACGCGCCTCAAAGTTATAAAATGATGGCTTCTCACCGGCCGTCACGTTGTAACAGATATGATACTCGTTTTTGTCCTATTATGCTATCACGGCTCATGTGCTTGTGGTAGGTTTTAAACGGATCAAGTACATCTTTTTATCATTCCTTACTCTCACCCTGCCAAAATATTTTCCAAATATTCTACTAATCTAACTATTGGAGTGCACGGCAGAGCCACCACTCCCTTAAGCTTCTAAACCCTTATACTTGCATGTATTGTCCCAAGGTGGCTCGTGAAGAGATTTTGAACCATCAATATTGTAGATTTAACAAATGCTTACGACAAATATTTAACTTTTGAAGGTTGAACTAATATTCAATTGATCCAATTTTTTCTTGGTTTCAATTAGATTCTTAAAATAGTTTAAATTTTCAGTTCACTATAATTTCAGAAAAAAATCATATTTTTATTAAATTTATTGAAGTAGCAAGAAATTTGCAGTTAATTATGAAAGTAAACCAAATTAGAGTATTTTTGCGTGCATTAGCATTTTTTGTTTAAGGTTTCAGTGATTCTATTTAAGGTTCAAAAATGTGATCTGTGTTTTTGAAAATTCGTTTATTAATTATCGGTAAACTAAAATCTAGATGCAAGAGATTGTGACTAATTCATTTCTATATAGAAGAGTTTAGAAAAGGAAGATGTTGTCTTGCTTAACCATAATAGCGGTAAAAAGATTGGTATAATAAATATTATTCCTCAATTGATTAAAATTGATGATTTAATTTGATTCACGCCTAAAAATATTCTTACCATACAATAACAATAAAATTTACCAAAAGAGATAAATGTAATGTATTGATTTCTTTTTTAGTAATGAAAGTCTATGAGGAGCTTTGACACAAATTATGTAATAAACAGTCTTTACTCTTTACCAAAACAAAATGAATTATTTATTTCTTTGTGAAGAAAATATGTGGGGAGGGTGTTTTGATGGACATTTTTGTAACAAAAATTTTCCCAATTGATTAAAATTCATGGATTTATTTCTATTAAAAAACATGTGGAAAGATTTTGAGAAATCATTCATAATAGCCATAATTCTAATTTGGCATATTTAAAAAGGGAGGGACTATCCTACAGTCCCTCCCTTAATTTTATTTTTTTATTTTTTTAGTTTTTTTAATTTTTTTTACTTTTTAAAATTAAATAACTTTTTTTTATCTTATGTATTTTTTTAAAATTTTTTAAGATATTTTAAATTTTTTTTTGAATTTTTTTACATTTCTTTTATTATTCATCCATAATTTTTTTTACTATTTATTTTTAACTTAAAAAATTTTATAAAAAATATAAAAATATTTTTAAAAAATTCATGTTATAAAAACTAATTAATTAATTTTAAAAAATTAAAAAAATTAAAACAAAAATTAAAATAAATATAAAAAAAATTAAAACTCCCTGGAGTGATTTAAAAATATTTTTCAAAACAGTAATTGACATACCATTTTTGTAATTAAATAAAAACCCGGGGGCAATATCTGAGGCAGCGCAAACCGGCAGCGTTCCGACCCTCCTCTTGGCGGATTGGGCTGTAAGGGCCCCACCAGCGTTGTCCACTGCGTTGATAAAGTAGACTCCCACCTCCTACCTCGCAGTCTAACTTATACAGCGCAAAGGAATCTCTTTGTTCCTTTGAAATTCCGTATTCATCTTCTTCAACTTCTCTACTCCAATCCCGATTCCCATCTTCTCATTTTATTTTCCACAGAGAAGGAAACGTTTGGTCAAAGCAAACGAAATTCAGCTTTTTCTCAGGCAAGAATCGCTTCCTCTTCTCTCTATTTTGCTTTCCCTTTTGCTTATATATAGCAGCCAAGCAGCTTTGGAGCTGGGTTTTTTTAGACTCTTGGCTTTACTGTCTTATTCTTTTTTTATTTTTTAATTTTCTATGTATAAGATGAAGACTGCTTGAAAAAAGCTCTGTTTCTGTTTGCTCTTTTGATTCTTCATATTTTGGAATTGTGTATCGTACTGTTGATCATTTAAGGCTTGATCATGTTGGGCTTGATTCGAATCTTCTTGCTACACGTTTTCTGTGTATGTTTATTAGCTCTATAGTTTCTGCTGTGCAGAGCAACCATTTGATAATATCTCACTTTGATAAGAAATTGTTCCATCTTCAATGCTTTGACCTCTGATCGTTGTTTTCATTTTGGGGTCGATCAATGGGTTGGTTAAGTTTTCATTTTCAATTCATTTTCTTTCTCTTTACAAAATGGTTTTAAATTTCAAAGCAGAAAAGAAGGAAGTTGAAAAAGTAAAGGGGACAATTTGAATTTTCCTTGGTCTACAACTCTGATTGAGATGTCAAAATCTTTGCCCCTGATTTTTCCCTGATCTGGAGATTTGATCTTGGAAATTCTCAGCCGTTTGTCTTGAGATGTTCATATTAAAAGAAATAAATCACTGAGAAGTTTTTCATTTTATTCTTTATTGATTTTATGGTGTCAGGTGGTGATTTTATATTTTGGAACCGTTCCGTTAGATCTCATTAAATCATATTTCTTGAAAGGGAAATACTATCCTCCCACCCCATCAATATTTTTTATTTTTACTTTTTGTAGTTTTTAAGTTTTTTTTTTATTTTTTTTTAATTTTTTAAAAATAATTAAGTATTTTTTATGTTATGTATTTTTTCATAATTTTTTTAAAATTTTTTTATATTTTTATTACTATTTATCTATAAATTTTTTTTATTATTTATTTATAATTTAAAAAATTCTTTAAAAAATACAAAAATATTTTAAAAAATTCTGAAACAAATTCATAATATAAAAACTATTTAATTATTTTTAAAAAATAAAAAAATTTTTTAAAAAGAAACTTAAAAAATATAAAAAAAAGATAAATAAAACTCTCTACCGCCCACCTTGGTGGGCGGTAGAGTAGTGCCCACCTCTTGGAATATGTGGATTATTGAGACTAGTAGAAGTAGGGGGATTGCCAAAGTAGGGGTAGAAATGTAAACTCAAAAAGAAAAGAAAAATAACAAAAATATTCTCTCACTGCCACTGTGCTTTGAATATGTCGGCCAGCTCACTGGTGGCAATTTTTGATTCTGAAAGTTCGGACTTACCCCTACGTCTATTTTCAAATTACAAATCCGTCCCTAATTTGGTTTGCCAGGATTCCAAGGCAATTAAAAAACAAAATAAAACATGGTAAGAATTTTTTAATAAAAACTAATTTACAAATAAAATGGAGAGAAAAGTAGCAGCTGTGTTAAGGGCGCAGATGATTAAGCTAACCTGTCCACAACACACGCGCTTTTGAACTTTGCTGAATATGATACAAAGTAAAAAGTATGGTGGAGTGGCTAAGCATCAAAAGTGGGCCCACCCATACATCATTGGTAAGTAGTAATCAAGTTTATTCTGGCAAATTCTTGGGTTATTCATTTGTATCTTTGAATGCTAGATCTTATGTGGGTCCTACTCCCATCTCCAACCAAAGGTCCAGATGCATTCTTCTTCCATTAAGGAAAAGAAATGATAGATTCCATTTTGGAAAAAAGGGAGGAAAATAACAAGTTTGGGGGAAATAGCCCCTAAAGTGGGAAAAGAAAAGCCAGCCATGGTGGGCAGAGAATTGTCTTGTGTGTGACATCAAGATATAATAAAGTATTTAGGGACCCACAAACGTGATGGTTCCACATGACATCTTCACGTTTGATGAGTAACAGAACAAATCTTTTTGGAAGTATATACAAATATAATTTAACTATATTTCCACACTTATTTGTTGATAAAACTTAATATCAGGGAAGATTTCTGTTTCTTTATGTATTCTTAGTTCTGTATCTGCTATATGTTGCATTGTCTCTTTTGGTTCCAATAAGTGTCATGCTGGCGCACGTGACAAGCTATAGGCCTATAGTCATACCAAAAAGTGTTAGAGGACTAGGCATTTAACTTTTCTTCCCAGTTCCACCCTAAAATGGATTTTTTTAATAGTAATCTTTTTTTCCATTAGTTACTACGTTTATTCTATTGGCTTTTGAAAAAGATAACCCACTCAAACATCTGCTTCTATTTACAATGGACTTAAGAGACTTCTAGATTTAAATATTAATACAAGATAAACTTAACTAGCTAGATCTGAAGCACTTAACTTAGAAGACGAGTTTTAATAATTCCAAGACACTAGAATATTCCAATTATTTTTTCCACATACCCTGGCAAAGATAGGAATCCTGCTAAAGTCCTGTCTGTTTGAGTGGTAGAATATTTATAGTTGATTGTTTCATGTTTCTTAATACTCAGGTAGTCTTGAAAATTGCAAATAATATTGTGAAATTTATATTTTGATGTTGTGATGCTGTTGGTTCCCAAATTTGAACCCAGGACCCAACATTTACTACTATTAAGAATTGAACTTATACATTCCTGTTACAGCCCCTTAATTACCCGGCCTCTCAACTTATCAAAACAACACACTTGTGCTGCATAGTTTGACACGTATTATGTTGTTATTGATTTTGTTATTGGCATAGGTACTGGATTTTCCTTTTGTTTTTTGGCACTTTTTTCTGTTGAGTTCTCCTTTTTTTTTTTTTTTTTTTTTTTTAAATGTGTTTCATTTATTTATCTATTTTGATTCTTAATTAAGCACATCTACAATCCTCATAGTTCTCTTTCTTCTTCTAACATATCAAAGAATATATGTAAATCACAGAGAAGCAAGTTGATAAGTGGAAGCAAACATGGAAGAAGAGACACAAGTCATTTCAGAAGATTCAGTGACAAAGGTTGTGGAGGAGACTGATAGTAATGCTTGTCACACTAAGGTATCACTGTCTTCTTACATTTGTTATTTTAGAAGTTGCTTATTGTATAAAGTACTCTGAAATGAAGTCGAGTGACAACAAGTATGGACCTTAAGTCAAACAGAGTTCCCAAAGTTTCTCTTTAGCATTTCATTCAGTGGTACCACATTACCAGTAGAATTGTCAATCGTGTTAACTGTAATAACATGCATTCAGTTTAGTGATGCCGAAGAGAAATCCTTATTTATATGGTTAATTACATAACCTTCTGTTACAGCAGATGCCAGTTATCCATGATTGCTTATCTTCTTCCTTAGATTCTCCTGTTATCACTCCACTTATTTAACTTAAGCTCTTTTGTATTTGTTAAGCAAAAACTGAAATTAAATACAAAAGAAAAAAAATTGTTATCTTTTTATATTTACATCCTCACAGTATGACTGTATGAGTGGCCTACATATTCAAAAGCATAGAAAAGTTAGGCTACATGTATACATCTCCCGGAAAATTTATGGAATTGTCATTGATCAACTCTTAGCTACATAGATTGGATCTACAAATATGCATTTCCAGTTAGACTCAACTAATTAATCGAGAATGCTTTTCTCATAGAGAGATCTTCATGTGATGGGATGTGTATGATGATTTAGAGTGACGTAAAGTGAATTTGTGAGAGATAAAGTTTGTGAGAGTAGCATTTTTCAATTAAGCTGCATGTGCAGAGGAGTCAAGTTAGCTACTAGAAGGGTTACTTGCTGTCCTGTGACCTTTTGAAGGTTGTGTTATTATTTTGCAAACTAAATGGATTTAAGGGGGCATTTGGTAGGTGCACTGATTTTTATTCCGGCAAATATGATTCTCAGGAATGTCATTTTTGGAAAATATTATTTGTTGGAATATTACTAAAATTATTGGGTTTTCTCAAAATATGTTCGGAAATATTTTAGGACATTTTCATAAATGTTATATTCTTGGATTTAGTTCTGTCACAATATTCTTAGAAATCTTAGATAATTTTCTAAAAATACCCTTAGTTATTTTATTAAAAAACTTAATAATTACTTACGATGCAACATTATTTAGAACTATTTTATTTAATATTCAATCATTTATTATATTGTTTATGAAATTATCATATTTTGTGATTTGTTGGTTAAGTTATTATATTTTTTTTTATTCATTATTTTAGAATTTATTTATTTTTTACTTTTTTGTTATATATTTTTATAATAATATATTTATCATATTTTAGATCTGCTTACTTACTATATTATTTTTACTTTTTACTTATAATTTTTTAATATTCATTTTACTTTATAATTTATTTACTATGGTATTATTTTATTATAATTTTACATTATTTATTTATTATTTGATGATTCATTGTTTTTATATTTTATATTATTTTTAAACGTGTACGAATGGGCAAAATAGTCTTTTAACAATATAAAAAATATTCCCACCTTCCTCATGGGAATGAATATCATTTTTCTATAATGTTACATAATAAATATCAAAATATATTTGTTTTGAATAGGTTCTATTAAAACATACTACTCCTCTATTATCATTTTTCTTCTTTCTCTTTTATTGCATTAGAATTTAAAAGCATAAAACATCATATACATAATATTCTTATAAAATGTAATTACATTAATACAAATTTAGGTAAAAATATTAAAATAAAAATAAAATGTAATTACATTAATACAAATTTAGGTAAAAATACTAAAGTAAAAGATAGGAAATTATTTTGCACATATCACTAGATAATTCTTTCTTTATTAGTTTTTATTTTCATTTCTCAGGCACTCCAAACATAGACCTACAAACTATTCATTTATAAAGTTTCATTAAGGAGGCACAAATACATCTAAAAGAAAATACTAACTATTTAAATTAGAAAATACTATTTAAATACTAACTATTTTCTTTTATCTAAATTAGAAAATACTAACTATTTCAATCTTTTTATTTTTCAACTTGTTCATTATCCTTTCTACTAAGCTTATTAATTATCTTATGGAAAAGTGTTTCAAATTCCTATATATATATATAGGGGACATATTATACGAGGAGTGGTCTTTTGTGAGAGGTGAGTGGAATCAATAATCATCCTTAGATGACTAATTAAAGGCTGAAATAAAAACAAATCAATTGATCTTAAAATAAAGATATTTTGTTTTTTAAAAACTCATTGGTAGTTATTAGTTGATTTGTTTTAATATCAGCCTTGAATTATTCATCTAAGGGTGGTTATTGACTCCTTTCACCTCTAACATAAGACTATTCCTCTTATATGATATTTTTCCTATATATATATATATATAATTCCACTTACATACTATAATGGAATTAAACTGAAGTTTTAAGCTCTATAAAAGATGTAAGTTTAATATGTTATGATTCAACCTATGAATGATAAAGATTTTTTTGTTTCATTTATATACAATTAAAGAATCAGATTGAAGTTTTAAGCCCTATAAAAGATGTAAGTCTTAAGCTCTATACAAGATGTAACTTCAACAAGTTATGATTCAACCTAAGAATGATAATACATATAGTATTGGCCTAATTAGACAATTGTTATATGAAACCAGTTAGATACGGTAACTAAAGTCTGTATATACAATATTTATTTGTGTTGAGAACAGTGAATTTTAGAAGTTGTTTTTTAACTTCAAATGTTTTGTGAACCACATTTTTTTGGTCTAAATTATGTAGATTATAGTTGTTGATGCCTGATGCAACCAAAACTATTTATTTTTTCTAATGACGGGTTTATTCATACACGTTTTGGAATTTTTGAAACTGAAAATAAAAATTTTGAAGAACTAGATTAAAAAAAAATTTAACTGAAGTTTAGAGATTGTGGCTTATATGTCATGCATTGATTGGACGATGACTAAAGTTCATAATTTTTGCCACGGTTGCGCATTATATTGCGCCAAAATTATTTAACAATGTAACTATGTTTATATATTACTTTGAATGATTTAATTCAAATAAAAAAATTATCGATATCAAAATAATATTATATAAATTATTATTATGGGCTTATTCATACATATTTTGCAATATAGGACATAAAATTTTGGAAAGGAGATAAAATCAAAGCATTTGACAAGCTCAAACTGATTGTGCATCATGCATTGTTCACCTTGTATATGCCATATAAGAGACTGATGAAATTCTTTTTTTTTTTTTTTCCTTTTGACTTATCTTTAGGGATTGTAGCTTATAGAAATTTTTATATTTTTATAGAGCACAATTTTTTAAATTATTACACATAGCACAAAGTACAAACTGATTGTGCATTATGCATTGATTTCCAATTTATATGCAATATAAATTTTGTTTAACTTTTTCAATTTTTAGCTTAGAAATTGATAATGATTAAATTCAATAGTTTTATAGGTCATAATTTTTATAATTATCACACATTGTGATGCACTTATATAAATTCTCTAACAACGATGTGACTATGTTTATTATACTTCGATTGATTTAATTTAACACATTGTAAGTTCATAGAATTTGAAGCATTTATATAAGTTCTAACACATTGTGATGCTCTTTAGGGATTGTTCGCAGTTTAAATGATTTGCAATATAAAAAAATTCTCTTTTAGAACTTGTCAATCTGTATACTTTGACATAGAACAAGATGAGAAGCCTGCAGCTTTCAGTCAAAATGCTTGTTTCCTTAACCTCTTAGTGGATGGTGCCTAAGATATAATTGATCTAAAAAATTAAGCCGTCACCCAAGTGCTCAAGATTGGTGTTTGAAACTCTTAATAGATGGTATACAAATGAAAAGTGGAATCCCACCTGACATTTTATCATGTTTTACATGTTACATGATGTCAGTTACAATAAGTCAAAATGCATAAATATTTCAATAATTCAAGGGTGAATAGTCATCTATTGGTAGCCAATCATGTTACAAGCAATGTATTTGCAAAAAATTATGTGTGATTTACTTTTTCGTTGCTTGTTTCTCATGATTTATTACAGGCAACAAACAGTGACTTCCCTGAAGTAACAAAAGAAAGAAAGAAAGAAGAAGAAGAGAATGCCTTAGATGGAGAATTCATAAAAGTTGAAAAGGAAACAATAGATGTGAAAGAGGGTTCACATACAACTGAGACAGCATCTGCAGATGATGAGAAGTCCTCCACAATTGAAAGAAGCTCAAGCAATCAAAGCAGAGAATTATTAGAAGCACACGAGAAGATACAAGAACTCGAGTTTGAACTGCAAAGACTAGCAGGATGTTTGAAGACCTCTGAACATGAAAACGCTCAGTTGAAGGGTGAGATCTCAGTTACAGAAGGGAATTTGGAGGAAAGTGGAAAAAAATATGAGTTGCTTGAATTGAGTAACAAAAAATTGGAAGAGCAGATTATTGAAGCTCAGGAGAAATATAATTTACAGCTTAGAACTCTTGAAGAGGCACTGCAAACTCAAGAAGTGAAGCAGAAAGAGCTTATTCATTTAAAGGAGGCATTTGATGATATGAGCCTTGAGCATGAAAGCTCCAGGAAGACGATACAGGAACTGCAACACGAACTGCAACTTTCTGCAGATGAAGCACAGAAGTTCGAGGAGCTGCATAAGCAAAGTGGTTCACATGCTGAATCTGCTGTAAAGAAGGCCATAGAATTTGAGAGACTGCTTGAAGAATCCAAAATGAGTGCAAGACAAATGGAAGATCAGATGGCTTCTCTGCACGAAGAAATAAAGGGACTGTATGATAAAACTGCTGAAAATCAAAAGGTTGAAGCAGCACTTCAAACTACTGAAGCAGAACTGTCTGCCGTACAAGAGGAATTGACACTCTCAAAATCCCAGCTATTGGACATGGAGCAGAGACTCTCTTCAAAGGACTCTCTTATAGATGAATTGACCCAGGAATTGAACCTGAGAAAGACGTCAGAAACTCAATTAAAGGAAGATATATCAGCAGTTCAAAATCTTCTTTTCTCTACTAAGGAAGAACTGCAAGAAAAGATTTCTGAGTTGGAAAATACGAACTGCAAGTTGCAGGACGAAGCGAAGATGAGGGAATCAATTGAAATTGCATGCAAGACACAGGAAGAACAGGTTCGGGTTGGACAAGAAGAATTGTCTAAACTAAATATTGAAAAAGATGGTCTTGAAGCAACTGTGGCAGATCTAACCAGTAATGTGAAGCAGTTTAAGGAGTTTTGCACTGATTTAGAGGAAAAACTAAAGGCTTCAGATGAGAATTTTTGTAGAACCGATTCTCTTTTGTCTCAGGCTTTCTCAAATATTGCAGAGCTTGAGCAGAAGGTGAAGTCTTTGGAAGAACTCCTTAACGAGTCTGAAGCTACTGCAGTAACTGCTATTCAAAAGAATCTTGAGCTTGAGGAATTCTTCCAGGCTTCAAATGCAGCTGCAGAAGAGACAAAATCACAACTGAGGGAAATGGAAACACGCTTCATAGCAGCAGAGCAGAAGAATGTGGGGCTTGAGCGACAAATAAATTTAGTACAACTGAAAACCAGTTGTGCTGAAAAAGAAGTGACAGAATTCGCGGAGAAAATATCTCAGCTCAATGCTAAGTTGACAGAAGCTGAGCAAGAAAAGAATCTTCTTAATGGCCAAATGCAGGAATACATGGAGAAGGTAATTCAACTGGAATCTGACTTAAACCAATCATCTTTGCAGTGTTCACAGCTGGAGGAGGAGCTGAAGATTTTCAAGGACAAATGTGCTGAGCATGAGGATCGAGCCAGTATGAACCATCAGCGTAGCCAAGAACTAGAAGATTTATTCCAGACATCTCATTCCAAATTGGAGGATTCTGATAAAAAAGTAAGCGAGTTGGAATTGTTACTTGAAGCAGAAAAATACAGAATTCAGGAACTAGAACAACAGATAAGCACGTTAGAAAAGAAATGTAGTGATTCGGAAGAAGATGCCAAGAAATTCCTTGATAATGTATCATACCTAACATCAGAACTTGAGACATTTCAAGCACAGGCATCAAGCCTTGAATTTGCACTACAGACAGCTAATGAAAAGGAAAGGCAGTTGGAAGAATCCTTGGCTACAGCAACAGATGAGAAGAAAATGTTAGAAGATGTATCAAACAGTTTGAATGAGAAGCTTGCTGAAGCAGAAAACCTATTGGAAATTGTGAGGAACGAATTAAATCTTACACAAGATAAGTTGCGAAGCACTGAAAATGACCTCAAGGTTGCTGAACTGAGAGAAAGTGAGATAATGGAGAAACTTAAAGTTTCTGAAGAAATACTTGAGGCAAAAGGCAGAGATATGGAGCAGGTTGCTGCACGAAACTCAGAACTTCAACTGGTACATGAATCTCTAACAAGAGATTCAGAAAGTAAACTCCAAGAAGCTATATCAAATTTCAGCAGGAAGGATTCTGAGGTTCAATCTCTGCTTGAGAAAATTAAGATTTGGGAGGAACAGACAGTTGAAGCAGCTGAAAAATCAACTTTTTTGAAGGATGAATTGGAAGATAGTTTGAATAAACTAGCTTCTTTTGAAAGCGCAAATCAAGATCTGAGAAGACAAATTATAGATGCTGAGAACAAGAGTTCTCAGTCTATTTCAGAGAATGAATTATTGGTTGGAACAAATATTCAACTGAAAAGCAAGCTTGATGAACTTCAGGAGATGTTAAACTCTGCTGTATCAGAGAAGGAAGCTACTGCTCAAGAACTTGTTTCTTATAAGAATACTGTAGCAGAATTGAATGATTTACAATCAAAAGCCTCTGAAATTCAATATGCAAGTGAAGCTCGCATCCTAGAAGTTCAATCGCAGTTACAAGAAGCAATGCAGAGGCATACTGAGAAGGAATCTGAAGCCAAAGATTTGAATCAGAAGCTGAATACGCTAGAAGGCCAAATCAAGTTTTATGAAGAACGGGCACGTGAAGCGGTTGTAATTTCTGAAACTCATAAAGTTGCGCTGGAGGAGAGTCTCCTAAAATTAAAGCATCTTGAAACCGTCGCTGAGGAACTGCAAAACAAGTTGCTCCATTATGAAAAGGGGAGTGTGGGGCTAACTGAGGAAAATTTAAAGCTTAATCAGGAAATAGCCATGTATGAATCCAAAATAACAGATTTACAGTTCAAGCTCTCTGCAGCCCTTGTTGAAAAGGATGAAACAGTTCAAGAGCTAATCACCTCGAGGAATGCCATGGAAGATTTAGTAATAAAGCATACTGCTGAAGTGCAGACGCTACAATCCCAGGTTCAAATGTGACTATTAAATAATAATATGCCTTTGTTTTTCCTATCTTCTTCTACTGTTATTCATGGTCATACAATTTTATGAATTATTATTTATGGAAACAATAATAAGAAAAAAAATTATCTCTGAATGAAAATAATGTCAACTTGCAGATATCTTCAGTCACGGATGAGAAAAACCTGCTGAACGAGACATATCAGAATTTGAAGAAGGAACTTCAGTCTGTGATATTAGAGCTTGAAGCAAAGTTGAAAGAAGAAAAGGGAAAAGAAGATGCATTAATATCTGAGGTTGAAAATCTCAAAGCTGAGGCTACTGAGAAACCTATGCTGCAAAATCGGCTGAAGGAAATTGAAGAAAAATTGATAAAATCTGAATCTATCCTAAAACTAGAGGTACTACCAGAGTTCTATCTGTGTAAATGAGTGCAAATTTCAGAATTAACATACTTTCCAGTACTAATTTGTTGACTATAGAACTAAAATTGTAGTAGTCATTCTGATTAATCTGATAATTTGCAGGTTGAAAGTGTTCGAGCAGCTGCTTCTCAAAGAGAAGCAGAACTAAGTTTGAAACTGGAGGACTACGCAGATAAAGTCTATGATAAAGATATTTTGAATGAAAAGGTTGTAGAACTTCAGAAAGAGTTACAACTTGCACAGGCTGTTTCTAACCAGGTTTGAACATCTACTTTTTACTGGCATTGTGCAATATATCCTTACAAAAATTGAAAAATATTTCAAGATAAAAAGAGAGATATTAATGCTGAGTTCTGATATAATATTAAGCAATAATTCCTTATAGGTTTAATTTCGTATTTGGTGTAGTTATTTTTTTTTTCTCAATTTAGGTCATACCTTTGTGCTTTAAAATTTCTCCTAGTTTACAGAGATTGATATAAAAGATAAAAGGTGATTTCTTACCATAATGTTTTCCATTTTTGAAAAAAATATTTACGACAAAGCAGAAAGAAGCAGAATCTCATGAAGAGTTGGAACGAGAAGCAGCTCTGAAGAATGCTCTTGAACAACTTGAAGCAAAGAACAAGGAAATTTCTCTTCTACAAAAGCAAATGGTAGAGCTAGAACAGAAATTGCACCAGGCTGGTGGTAAATTCTCTGACAAGGTAATTTCCACTCTTAAAAGTCCCCAAGGCTACTTATGACAAGTGTGTCAGTGCATGTACATATGGAACTATAGAGGAAAAGAAGTTGGTGAAATATTTCCTGGCATCATATTCAAATTCCTCCTAGCACATTGGTTTCCTTGTTATTTTAATTTTTAAAAGCTAAAGTGACAAGATTAATAACCATTTCAATACCCATGCGACATAAATGAATTGGAGTTAGCACCACCTCTGTTCTGAGCATTATATTTTTTCTATGAATTAATCTTCAATTTAAGTGTTATGATATGTGGCGGTAATTTCCTCAGCTGTTCATATTGAAATACATGATTATTACATTAGTAACGGTCTGAAATAGATTCTAGTATTATTATATGTAACATATAGTCTGCATGTGAACATGGTCAAACTTGCAACCATAGTCTTCTAGTTAAAGTCGAAAGTGTGACTTAGTATCTCTACAACTTTCCTTGATGTGAAGAAAGCCTGTTTGGCTTCATGTGTGCAAATTTGTTGAAATTTAAGTTAGAGATTTAAACTTTTGACTGGGTCAAACTAGCTCCTACTCCTTGTCAAAGTATCATTAAATTAAAAAGTTTTAAATAATCAGGTAAAGGGTAGTGAATAACTTCTACACCTGAACATTTAGGTCCAGGATACTACTCATTATTGAGTAAATTGACTGATGTTTATGATACTACCCATTATTGAGTAAATTGACTGATGTTTAAACACTTCTAATGAAGTTCCAAGGAGATGAGGGTGATCCAATTGATCAGAAAGATGGGTTGGATGTTAAAATCAGGGATATTGGATCAAGCATTTCGACTCCATCGAAAAGGAGGAGCAAGAAAAAATCAGATGCAGGATCTGCTCAAACTTTCTCTTCATCGGAGACTCATAATTCCACTAGCCAGGTTTCGCCTTTCATGAACTTTAAGTTCATCTTGGGAGTAGCTCTTGTATCTGTGATCGTTGGCATAATTCTTGGGAAACGTTACTAGCATCAGTAGTATGCATATTGGTTTCGAGACTCAATGCCTTTTTAATTTTACTTTTTCCCCCTTTAACATAAATTATCTCATACAAGATTGAAAGTTCTGTTTGCATGCTTTCAAGCTCCAGTCTTAAGTTTGGTCAGGGAACTCGTTTTCATTTTATCCCTTGCCTGTGTGTAAAGAAATATGGGGTTGATTCATGTTTATTCAAGTTTGTACTTGGTTTATCAATTTGAATGCAGGTTTTTTTGTTTTTTTGTTTACTCTAGAGTACTGATTTTACTAATCACTTTAGATTATTTAGGTTAAAATGAAACCACAGAGGAAAATATCATATTAGCCGGCAGGTCGAACTTGAAAACTGGTCCTTCCACTGGTTTGATCAAACCTTAAAAGCTGTTTAGCAAAGCAATCGGTAAGAATAGTGAATTGGTCAAAAACTCAAAATTATTTATTTTCTTATGGTCATTGTTGCCTTGGGGCAATAGGAAAACTGTCACTCATTATGCGTGTTGGTTGCGTGCGCACAGACGTGGGACCCACGCACATAGTGAGTGCCCCGCAACCACTCTTTATAAGTGGATGGTGTGGGGCTGTAGGCTAGAATAATTATTTCTTATATTTAACACTAATTTTTTAATGAATTTTTTAGTTCAAAGAAATATCATTTGACAATTTTTAATATAAATGAACACTATTCATGTGTTTTATATTATTTTAAACTTATTTTATGTAATATTTAAGTAATTCAATTATAATATATATATTAGTATGTATTATTAAAGTATTTTCGTATTAAATTAAAGTAATTATTAGTATTTTCGTATATTATTTTTGTATTCAATTATAAAAATTGTAGAAAAATAATTTTTTTATCAATTCAACTACAATTTGACTATGATCAAATCAGTGAATCGTGAGCAACCCTCATCAGGTTAATGACCAGTTCGATTTTTAAAACTGAATGAAATCAAAATTGTAAGAATAAATATCTTCGTGTTTTGTTAACAAATTTTCAATTTGTCATCATTTTTTATTCTAAATAAAGTTATATAATTTTATATTTTCACTATAAAATATATATTAAATTATGTTCATAAAACAGTATTATATATAATAATACAAAAAATATTCATTATACATTTTGGTAATCGATGCAGTAGCCGAACACCTAATTGAATTTCACTTCAAATTTTAATGTTTACGAACATATTCAAAATCTATTTATAAAAAAAAGGGGAAAGCTTCCATCCCTCCTAATTTCCATTTTTTTTTTTTGTATGCTCTTGTTTTTTGGGTGTTTTTGGTTATTTATATTATTTCTTTATTTTTTATTTATAATATATTTTTAAATCTTTTGAGATGTTTATATATTTTTTAAGAATTCTTCCTTTTTCTTCAAATTTTTTACTTTTTTAATTGTCTAATTTTTTAAAAACTTTTTTGAATTTTTTTATTATTTTAAATTTTTTAAATTTATAATTAATTTACCATTATTAAAAAATTAAAAAAACACCGCCCCTTTTGGAACGGTAGGTGAGTATGACCTATAAAATAAATGGTCAAAAGATATTTCAAAGAGATTAACATTTGACTCAAACACAAACAACCTCCCTCCATTTAGCGGTTATACAATTTACTCTTAAATTTTAAAACTTAGTAATATATCCTAAAAGTTATTTTATACAATTTAACCATGTCGTTATCTATCTTATAATTAAAAATTAACGTGGGGCAATCACATGACTCACGTGGGTATCCCAAACTGATTCCCGCGCCTTACGTGTCCTCGATTTTCCCCCAATTACGAAATTAGGGTTTAGGGTATTTTGAAACAGTGAAATCACTAATAAAGGAAAACGAAGGGAAGAGATACCCACACTCTTGGTGAGCCTCCTGAGCACTACGATACGACTTTCGTCCACGAAGCAAGGATCTTGGAGGCTTGGAGCATTATTTTGTTTTGTGGTGACAGAACTGAAGAGGAAAGGTACACTCACTTGTCTATCCTCATGTTTTGTGCTTGAAATTTTATATTTGAATGGAACCTTTAAGTTAGTGTGTTTTGCTTCCTCTAAGTTGTATAAAACTATTCTTCCTTCCATTTGGTGTTTGGTGCATTTTGTGTCTTATATGAATAATGAAACATTCTCCAGAAATAATAAATCTCAAATAATTGAAGTAATAGACTTCAGGTAATGACATTATTAAATAATATGAAATCAAGTGAGATGTCAAGTTCAAGTGAATATTGTTACGTTGAACTTGAACTCACACACACATTGCAACCGCTAGTGGTAAAACCACAATCTTGATAAATTGTGGACTTGTGTTCATGACCATTGTGATCTTTGACATACTATGGACACGACTATCGTGTGACATTAATTAAAACTCTGTATGTTGGGCTCATAGTGGGAGTGAACATTCGAGAACATAAATCCAATAAATGAAATTCGTAACATTACATTATTTCTGGTGATTTAAGGAAGACAACTGACATATTTGGGCGCAGTGAAATGATGAATTAGCTACACATCATTTCTAGATAATTTTAGAAATGTTCTAAAAGGTTATTTGGTCACTTATTAGATGAAATCTGAGACTATGGGATAAAATTTGACATAAGGGATAAAACAAGTCAATGGATGGCTACGAGGGTTCACAAACTCTAGGTTTGCAAATTAGACAAATCAATATTCAACATTGACTTCTCGTGATTTTAGAAATTGTCAAGAGTGCAATCATGAGTCTCTGGTAAAGTGACTTCATGATTAATAAACTTAGATTATCTTAATGAGATCAAAATAATTCCAAGTTTATTGGAGCCTGAAGTTCTTATGTCTAAACGGATTCCCCACCTAGCTTTGGAATAGATTTAAGATGAAATTAATTAATAACATTTCAGCTAATGTCTTTATTAAGACAAGAGGTTGTCTTAATTTAGACAAATAGTTATTTTAGGACAAATGTTATCATAATCATGCTTGATAATGTGAGAAATATTTTTGTCACTAAAGAGACAAAAATAATTCTCACATTAGTTGTCTAATTTAAACAAGTATTGTTCTAATTAGACAATGAAATTTTAAGACAAAGAAAGGTTTGTCTTAATTAAGACAAGTGTTGTCTCAATTTAGAAAACTTTTATCTTAGTAATTATTTTTGGGTTTAATTACTTTAAATTAATGTTTAAATTATTCAAATATTTAATTTGAAGAAATTGATTAAAATAAAATTAAATCCCTATTTAATTAAAAATTTTGGCTATAGCATTTTATTAGGATAAAATTAATTTATTATTTATTTATCCTAATGTTGTTGCAATGTTTTAATTATTCAAATTTGTGAAACAATCTCCTCCCTATGTGATGGAAAGGTGTACGGTCAAAGGAAGAGAATTAGTTTTTGATATGGCTAAATATATTCTCTTCTAATTATCTAGGTGAATAAATATTGAAAATTAAATGAGTTTTAATTTATTGGATAACTTGCATTCATTAGGAAACTAAGTTGAAGAAATGTTATTAAGCAAAGTTTATTTATTTGAATTTTTAATTCAAGCATGACTAATTAGAAAGTCACACATATTTTATTTAATTGTTAAAAAAATATGTTATTATCAAAATTAATAATATGATTATTAATTGATAAATCATTATATAATTTGATTATCTAATATTCTCCTTTAGTAGGCATGTGAATTGCTAATGGCTAGGGAATGAGTTTTTGAATTACACCCAAATACTCTCACATGACCTAGCATACTATATATATGCAACCTCTCCTTTTGTGGCCGTACAACAAGTGAATATTTGTGAAAGAAAAGGTGAATTCTTTAGTGCGCTAATATAAAGGAACAAATGGGAAGGCTTTTTAATTTACTTTGAAAGCTATCAATTATTTTCGTTCATATTTTATTTATTCGCACCTCTAAGCTTATTCACCGTAAGTTCCGTGGATTGGTGCTTCTCAATGAATAGGCGGTCAGTACGTTTGATTGGAAAGTATATTACAAGATTAAAGTGACTACAAGGGGTATGTAAAATTCTTATGTATTTTACTTCTCTTTCTATCTGTGAGTTATTTGCCTATGTGTTTTGTTTTCGCCTATTTGTAAGCTTGAATGTTTTAATATATTTTAAAGCTCATGCTTGTACCATAAACACTTAAGATAAATAACTAGATCCAACATTAATTATACGGTCCTCCCTTCTATTATGAAAATATATATGGACCTCCATTGAAAGTTAAAAAAATACTACAATTTAATCTAATTTTGAATTTAACCTTAGTTAAATCATTTATATGTCTAAAATACCCTTTGTGAAAAAACAAAAAAAGCTTGTGAAACTTAAATCATTCATTTATTCATTCATTCTTGGTAATTTTGAAGTAGAAGAAGAAACAAAAACACATTGAATAATTTTCAAAAAATAATTTTTATAATCAATAATTGGCAAATTTAAATATTCAAATACATTGAATAAATTTTAAAAGCTTTTTATAATCAATAATATGCATATTTAAATGTTCTCAAGGGGTATTTTAAATATATAAATGACTTAACTAAATTTAAATCTAAAATTGGGTTGTTATAATATTTTATTAGCTTTCGAGGTAGGTCCGTATATATTTTCATAATAAAGAGGAGTGCTACCCATTAAGGCATCTCAGAGTAAAAGAGAGTAATTTATTCTTTTTTTTAGTGTGCTAGAAATGGAGAAATATTTTCAAAGGAAATTAACACAAAAGTCTCAAGAACTTATTGAAGGTGAAAATTCATCAACACTATTAGGGTCATGCATAAAAAAGAGATTCTTAGAAGTTGATTTGAAAAATCTTCTTGCTAATCCTGGAGAGTGGAAAAAAAAATAATGGTATCATCCTAATGATTGGGATGAAATCCAAAGAGCTTCTTTGCAAAAAGGTCCTTGTCAATCAAGAGAGCATGATTTCCCACAATGACAAATTGAGACTTCTTTTCGTAAGTTTAACCCTGATTAGTTTCTTGAATTTGGTAATTGGTTAGAATATAGTGGATCAAAAAATATTGCATTTTGTATATGTTGTTATCTCATAAGATCTAGCATTGGAGAACAAAAAAGTGGTGATGCATCTTTTTACTAAGGGATTTTCAAACTGGAAAAAAAGGGACAGGTTGAAAACCCTTGTTGAGAAGTCTAATAGTGTTCACAATCAAGCTTAGAGAAAATGTCAAGCATTAATGAATCAAAAATAACATATTGAAGTTAAATTCTATAGTTAAATTATGAGTTGAGAGTTTGATTCCACTATTTGTTGATGAACTCAAATTGATCAAAATTACATTCTCTTTTGCTTTTGGATTGATCATAATATTGTTATTGATCTATAATACCTCAATTTATAGTATTTGTTGTAATTCCTAATTTTATATAAATTTTATTCTGGTTGTCTTTGACTTAATCTGATTTGAAGTACATTATATTCTTGTCCTAAATGTTCCTATTTTCACTCATTTCTTATACCTTGGGTTTTAGAAATTTCATTTAAAATTTTACTATGTCTATTTTTGCAATCACTTGTGATATGAACCTCGCCAACAACATAACGGAACCCAACACGCCAACACCTATGTGAATTTCAAATCCCAAGCTCTTCAAGAATGTTGAGCCTTGACCTTGTTATCTAACAAGATAAGAACCAAGAACTCTGATGTTTGAAGACGCCACTCTAAGAATCTCAAGAACTACTCAAGAATCAAGGAGATAAGTCTGATTGTTTGAACGCCACAAGAATTAACTTGATAAGTTCAAGATTGAAGAAGGAAGCAATACCCTCTCAGTACTATTATTCTCAATATGATTGTTATAAACGTCCAAAGTTCAATCCTATTTATAGGAGTTTAGTCCTAATCCTAACATAAGGTAAACTAATGCTATTTTGAAATGAGGCTAACTCCTCTTAAAATAAAACAACTAATTCAGAAGTCCTCTTAAAATAAAACAACTAATTTAAACTCTTCTTAAAATAAAACAACTAATTCAGACTTCTCTTAAAATAAAATAACTAATTAACATGATCCTCAAAGGCTGAAAAATGTGTAGCCCTCAATTGAAATCTTCTAAAACCTTAATCATAGTGACAAGGTTCCCTTGAATCTGAGTTGGGCTTATGCCAGGTCTCCATGTGTTTGCCATCTCACCAACTTGTTGAATCAGCCCATGTAAAGTGTCTTTAAATCTCTTGGCTGTAAGTCTTGTGATTGGTCCGCTTGGCAAGCTTAATGGATCACATGAATGCTGCCTTTGAGTCCTTCTGAGCCCACGATTGAATTCCTCCTCTTGTATGCTTGATTGAGCAGCTTTTTGTGCATCATTCTCCCTCTCTTGAAAGGGATTTGTCCTCAAATCATCACTTACATCAAAAGGAGATAAGCCAGCAACGTTAAAGCTTACACCAATAACATACTCACCTGGTAACTCAAGCTTGTAGGCATTGTCATTGATGCGTTCCACCACTTGAAATGGTCCATCACCCCGAGGTAGGAGTTTCGAACGTCGTTGCTCTGGAAAACGTTCTTTCCTCAAGTACAACCAAACCCAATCTCCTAATTCAAACACTACCATTTTGTGTCCCTTATTGGCTTGATGAACATATTGTTCTATCCTCCTTTCAATGTGTAGCCGTGCTTTTTCATGAATCTGCTTCACCAATTTAGCCTTCTTTTTGCCATCTAAGTTTACATGTTCACTCAAAGGTAAAGGAGTTAAATTCAAAGGTGACAATGGATTAAAACCATACACAATTTCAAATGGTAAAAACTTAGTTGCAGAATGTATACTTCTGTTGTAAGCAAATTCAACATGTAGTAAACAGTCCTCCTATGTTTTCAAGTTATTTTTAATGATAGCACGCAACAGAGAAGACAAAGTTCTATTTACTACTTCAGTTTGACCATCAGTTTGTGGATGACAAGTAGTAGAAAACAATAACTTGGTTCCCAACTTTCCCCACAAAGTCTTCCAAAAATAACTCAAAAACTTTGCATCCCTATCAGAAACAATGGTCCTAGGCATGCCATGTAGCCTAACAATTTCTTTGAAGAACAAATCAACTATATATGTGATGCATCATCAGTTTTATGACATGCAATGAAGTGTGCCATTTTAGAAAATCTATCTACCAGCACAAAAATTGAATCTCTCCCCCTCTTAGTCCTAGGTAAACCCAAAAAAAAAATCCATAGAGATATTAGTCCAAGGTTCAGTAGGTATAGGTAAAGAGGTGTACAAACCATGGGGTTTCAACTTAGACTTAGCCTGTTTACAAGTGATATACTTTTCACAGATTCTTTCCACATCACATTTCATATGAGGCCAAAAGAAGTGTTCATGCAAAACTCCTAAAGAGTTAGCTACACCAAAATGACCCATCAACCCACCACCATGAGCTTCTCTCATAAGCAAATCACGCAAAGAACACATAGGCACATAGTTTATTCTCTCGAAACAAAAATCCATCATGCCTATAAAACTTACCAAATGCCACTTTTTCACATGCATTGAACACATCACCAAAATTAGAATCTTGTGTATACAAATCCTTAATGTATTCAAAGCCAAGCAATTTTGTATCTAAAGTGGAAAGTAAAGCATACCTTCGGGACAATGCATCAGCCACCACATTTTCTTTACCTTGCTTGTATTTGATCACATAAGGAAATGTTTTAATGAATTCCACCCACCTGGCATGGCATTTGTTCAACTTTTGCTATCCTTTCAAATGCTTCAAGGATTCATATCTCTATGAATTACAAATTCCTTAGGCCATAGATAGTGCTGCCAATTTTCTAAAGCCATCACCAAAGCATACATCTCCTTATCATAGGTAGGATAGTTTAGGGCTGCCCTACTCAACTTTTCACCGAAATAGGCAATTAGATGACCTTCTTGCATCAAAATAGCTCCAATACCTATTCCTGAAGCATCGCACAATTTCAAAAGTTTTAGTAAAGTTAGGCAAAACAAGCAAAGGTGCATTAGTTAACTTTTCTTTGATAAGATTAAATGCCTTTTCTTGTTCCTCCCCCCACTTAAATGACACAATTTTCTTGATGACTTCAGTAAGAGGGGCAGCTAAGCTACTAAAATCATGCACAAGCTGTCTATAGAAGTTAGCCAAGCCGTGGAAACTCCTCGCTTGGCTGATTGTTGTAGGCATTGGCCAGTCTTGGATTGCCTTCACTTTTTCCTCGTCCACTTCAATTCCCTTAGCACTAACAACAAAGCCAAGAAACACAAGCTTATCTGTGCAAAATGAGCACTTCTTGAGGTTAGCAAACAAATCTTCTTTCCTTAGCACATCTAAAACAGATTTCAAATGCACTACATGTTCTTCCAAGTTTTTGCTATAAAATAGGATATCATCAAAATATACAACTACAAATCTACCAATAAATGTACACAAAACATGGTTCATTAAACGCATAAATGTGCTCAGAGCATTAGTTAAACTGAAAGGCATCACTAACCACTCATACAAACCATATTTAATTTTAAAGGCAGTTTTCCATTCATCTCCCTCTCTCATCCTAATTTGATGATATCCACTCTTAAGATCAATTTTTCTAAAAATACAAGAACCATGCAATTCATCTAACATATCATCTAGTCTAGGAATGTGATGACGATATTTTACTGTTATGTTGTTGATGGCTCGGCAATCAACACCCATCCTCCATGTCCCATCCTTCTTAGGAACTAGCAGCACTAGAACCGCCAAGGACTCATGCTTTCACACAAATATCCATTCTCCAGCAATTCACCTACTTGCCTTTGAAGTTCCTTTGTCTCTTCAGGATTGCTCCTATAGGCAGGCCAGTTTGGAATTGATGCATCGGGTATGAAATCAATCTGATGTTCAATCCCTCAAATCGGAGGTAAACCATGAGGGACCTGTTCGGGGAAAACGTCATCAAACTCATATAAAAGAGAAACAATATTACTCGGCAAAGAACTGGCAAGATCATTAATGCATGAAAGGGCGTCCTTGTACATGAGTACTATGAGCAATGAAATTGTATTTTTCCTCTCTTGCACACAATAAAGCCACATCATTCTCTTTTTTGCACTTACCCTCATTCACATATTTACCTTTATGTTTTTCTCTCATCTCTTTTTCTTTTCTCTCAATTTCAGATTCACCCACTTTCTCTTTTCTCTTTTCACTCCCTTTTTGCATCTTTAGTTAGTCTTCGAGAACTTGTTTTGCGTCAATGGTACAAGTGATATAGGCTGCATTTTAATGGTAAAAGAGTACCTATTGGTGAAATCGTCATGTGTAACTCGTCAATTGTACTACCATGGTCTTCCCAATAGGATGTGACATGCGTGCATAGGAACCACATCGCAAAGCACCTCATCCTCATACTTGCCAATAAAAAATGCCACAAATATCTGTTTTGTCACCTTGATTTCTCCAGAATTGTTTAGCCACTGAAGTTGGTACAGTCGTGGACGCTTTATGGTAGGTAATGCCAATTTCTCTACTAATTTAGTATTGGCTACATTGGCGCAACTCCCTCTGTCAATTATGACGCAACAAACTTTGTTATTCACAAAACATCGAGGGTGAAACAAGTTCTCCCGCTGGTTATTATTTTCTTCCTTAACCTGCGCGCTAAGAGCTTATCTCGCCACTAATGATTCTTTGTCTACCCACACTGCCCTTTGTAGTCGTCTTCAAGAGGCGGCATGTCGTCATCTTCATCTTGTTCATCTTCTGACCCAATCTCCCCTTAAGCATTGATCACCATCACCCTTTTATTCGGACATTGGCTAGCTATATGACCCTTACCTTGACATTTGAAACACTTAATATCACGGTTTCTAGAAGTGGTAGATTCGGTGTTAACTTGTCCCAGTGCTACAACTTTTTTGGCATCCTTAGAAGGTTCAGACTTAAGCTTAATTGATGGAAATTCATCTTGTTTAAGGGCTGGTCTCCATGTGTTGTTGGTAGCAACAGGTTACACCCTCCTAGCTAGTCCCTTTCATTTGAGTTGTTCCTTCACTTTTATGGATGCACCATATCCGACTAGTGCTGCAACTCGACTATATCCGTAAGCTCCCTATTTAAGCCATGCAAGAACCTAGCCATGGTGGCTTCTCAGTCCTCTTCCACATTAGTTCGGATCATAGCTACCTCCATCTCCTTGTAGTAACCATCTACACTCTTGGAACCTTGAGTTAACCTTTGTAATTTTTGAAACAAGCCCCTATAGTAGTGACTGGATACAAAATGCATCCTTATAAGTGTTTTCATCACCTCCCAAGTGTCCATGGGTGGTTCTCTATTCCTCTTCCTATTAACCAGTAATTGATCCCACCAAACAATGGCATAATCGGTGAATTCAATTGCAGCCAACCTAACATTCTTCACCTTTGAGTAGTTGTGACAATCAAACACCATCTCCATTTTAGTTTTCCACTCTAAATATGCTTCAGGATCATTTTTACCATGGAAAGATGGGATTTTAATCTTTATATTCCCTGAGTTGTTATCTACCCAATTCTTAGCTTCTCTAAATCCATAACCATGCTCAAACCTACGTTTATTGGTGGTTCATCTATGTCCTTTGATCCTTCTCCATCTTCACCACCACCCCATTGTACTCTTAGTTGAATTCGCCTAGGTGGTTGTCTAATGGGAGCATTTTGAGGTTGTCCCCCTATTGTTTCTTCTTCCAACCTATCCATTCTCTCATGAATTTACTCTAATTCAGCTCTCATCATTCTCCTCATCTCCCTCAACAATGCCTGTAATTATAAGTTCGGAGTGGTTGGTTGTTGTACCTCTTCAGTTGAGTTTTCTTGTTGATTGTGTGACATATTTGGAATCTGCAAAAAAAAAAAAAAAAAACAAGGTTAAGACATCACAAGCTCTCTTCCTCACGTGTTTCATTCAAGAAAGATTTACTCATTCTCGTGTTTGGCATTCAAACAGCTTTTACTGTCTTATGTTCTCGCCACTCTTGCATTTTTCCACTCAGTTTTCCTTTCACTCGTAACTAGACTCAAGAATAATTGGGTTTCCATTGGCAATTCAAGGAGGTAAGCAATCAGAACAAACAAACCACAAGACTCAAAAAGCAATTCTCAAGAAACTGGTGTAAGAAAAACAAGAATGAATCACACGAGATTTCTTTCTTTTAATAAGGGGTCTAGGACTCTTTTTTTTTATCCTCTTTATCTTTTTTCTTCTTTTCTTTTATTTTCATTCTTTTCTTTTTTTTTGATTTTTTTTTATGTTGCAGAAATGAGTAACAAAGAAACAGAAGTCTAATTCAATTTTTGTTTTGATGTTGCAGAAACAAGTAACAAAGAAAAACAAGATAATCAAATTTAGACACCAAGGAAATAGAAATTTGACTAAACTCAAACTCTAATATAAATTTGACTCAACTCAAACTCTAATAGAATTTTGACTTAACTCATACACTAATAAAATTTTGACTCAACTCAAACTCTAACAGAATTTTAACTCAACTCAAACTCTAATAGAATTTTGACTGAACTCAAACTCTAGTAGAAATTTCACTCAACTCTAACTAACACACATGGATTTAGTGCAGAAATAAGGATAATCTTTTTTTTATTGCCCAAAAATGAATTCAAGGAGCAACCAGACAAGATCAAGAACCAAAACTAAGAAAAAAAGAAAGGAAACAATCTGGCCAGTTAAATATTTTGGCCAACTTGGAAACCTAAACCTAAACACACGACGTTGACAAGGAAACAATAAAGGATAGGCAAACCAAATGAACCTAGGCTCTGATACCAAAATGATATGAACCTCGCCAACAATGTGACGAAATCCAACACCAACGTGAATTTCAAATCTCAAGCTCTTCAAGAATGTTCAGCCTTGTCCCGTTATCTAACAAGATAAGAACCAAGAACTCTGATGTTCGAAGATGTCACTCCAAGAATCCCAAGAACTACTCAAGAATCGAGGAGATAAGTCTGATTGGTTGAGCGCCACAAGAATTAACTTGATAAGTTCAAGATTGAAGAAGGAAGCAATAGCCTCTCAATATTATTATTCTCAATATG
>JASKGM010000009.1:9468409-9494633 GCA_034509205.1 Ceratonia siliqua | reverse complement strand
CTATTTAATTCATATGGAGTTGGTTTATGGTTTAGTTTGATGTGAGAGAATTATGTTGAAATCCAATAGGAAATGTTAAATTAAATAGGAGTAGATGTAAATTTTTGGTGATGTCATTTTGTTGGGGCTTTTGTTGCTTGATTAATGTATAGTGTTTGGATGATTTTTCTTCATGTTTTGGTGTTATTTTGGATGAATTTAAATTTTATCATTTTTGGGCTTAATTTAATAAATTAATTATGTATGATATTGATTATATATATTTAGGCAACTTTTTATGGGGCTAGCTTTTGTTGTATGGTAGATGTAGAGTGTTCGGATGATATTCCCATATTAATTTGTTAGAATAAATATTTGGGATGAATTTCAATTTTATATATGAAATATTTATGTATGATATAGTTTAAAGTTTGGCAAAATTTTTTGGGGCTTTTGTTGTATGATGTATGTTAATTAGCAATTTGTATATTGGTGGTTATCTTAAGTTTGTATGTCTTATATAATTAATTGTTGTATTTTATGATTAATTTCTAATTGTATTGTGTGATTTTGTTGCATAGGAGCAAAAGATTTTAAAAGAAGCAATTCAACTTGGGCAAAGTCATTGACGTCCTTATTGAGCACATGCATCACGAGGTATAATATTTTAGTGTAGTTTTTTCACAATTTAACACTAGGTTTGATGCAATTTGTGTACATGTGTAATATACTTTATACTTTGAATTTGATACATTATGTTCTGTTAATGCTATTGGTTGTGTTTTTTTACTGTTAGTGGTATGTGTTTGAACGCCTACAGTTTAAGGGATATGAAAGGGGCATTTCAATGTTTCAAAAATTATAGATTCCCAAGGAATAAGTCCGTCAGACTTTTCGTGAGACAAACACAATCCTATTGGAACCAGATCTAATAGCAACTACACCAGACCCAGTTACATCATGGGCATCCAACGTGCGTTGGATGTTCACTAGAGTTGGTAAATGGCCCTGCCTATTGGGTTGGCTGGAAAATTCAGGCCAGGCCAGTTTTTTATCGGGTTAGGAACATGCCAGTCCATAGGATTTTCAACTTCCTAAATTATATCTTTGGGTTGTTCAAATTAAAACAATATTCTAGAAATTCCAATTTCAATAACTACTAACCAAAAATTTAATAATTTATAAATATGATGATAACTTCACTACTATATATCCCATATTTCTGTTAGATCAAATATCAAAATACTAATTGCATTATTATATCTTCTGACCTTAACCAACTTCATTTATGTATATTAAATAATAATAGTAATTGTTTGCACATGTATTATTGGTGGAGAAAATTACAAAATTGTAGCCATATGTAATTGGACAAGTTGAGGGGAAAAGGGCAAAATGCAAATCTCTGAAATTCAGTATGCTTGTCATAATCAAATACAAAGCACCAACCTAGATAATAGATATGAGCAACCCGTAACTCCATGCATCAAGAATTGGATTATCATAAAAAAATAATTCAAACTTAAGCTTTTGCAAAGAGCAAATTTATGCAAAGAATCCACAAATCATAAAACAATACTTCACTGTCATAAAAAAATAATTCAAGCCATATATATGAGCCTATGTTTGTTTATAATTATGAACAACAGGCAACAACTCCATGAATTGTTCTTAAAAAGCAATAAAGCATACCTGAAAAATATCAAGCTTTAGCTTTTGCAAAGAGCAGATTATTGAAAGAACATGTAATTAATTGATTTCCCTATTAGTTGGAAAGATCAAAGAGTAGATTAATTGGATTCAAAGATAGCCAAAATAAATAAATAAAAGATGCTAAGTTCAAAAATAATTAATAAAGATGTCTAGGAATAAAAGGATGTATCATTAATTCTAAGATGTCCAGAAATAGTATAGCTAAAAATAGTGAATTCCATAATTGATTCATTGAACATTAATAACCAATAAAAATAAAGTCTGAACATCCAAGTCTAAACAAAGAAGGGCCAATAGGCTACATAATCATCATTCATAATCAAGAATTATATTTGAATCTTCCTTGAACAACTAAATATTCTCTATGTCGTGCACATTTGCTATTCATAATAAAAGAGAAGTCAAAAAGTAAGTTGATTACAATTTGCAAGTAAGAAACAAAGAAGGCTACTACTGTATTAATATAGGAATTATAATTACCACAAGGTCCAATTTCTTTGAAACCATGTAACCAATTATGAGTGCAAATGAGGGATGGCTTGCATAGTTTTAGGGAGTTTCAGGGAGCAAACAACTTCTATACTTGTGCAGGATACAACCACTTATACTAAATGAAGATTCTGAAGCTACTATTGTGATAGGACAACTTAAGATATCACAAGCCAAAAATGCAAGATTAGGGAATCAATGTTTATGCATCTTCCAACACTGGAGAACATCAATCTCCTTTTCAACAACGCATGGTTCATCCAAGTATATATCAAGTTCCGTCTCATCATAGATGATTTGGATCCCATCCAATTGCCACCTAACTGGATGGGATATAGTTAGATGAATCTTGGCCGTCTATTCATCTGGACGGTCAAGATTCTGACACGTGACACATTTAATTAAAAAAAGTTTACTTTTTCCCTTTTCCTTCTCATTTTCCTCTTCAAAAAGCTTTCGTCCATACTTTCCTCCTTTCCACCATGCACCACCGCCCATTCTCTCTATGCCCAGATAAGCAAATCAAATAATCATGGGAAAGTTAGAAGAAAAATTAAAGTTTTGATCATTGAACAGAGAACCCAAAAACATATATTCCATTTACTGATTCTAGATTATTGTTATATCAAATTGTTAATAAAAATGATTAAGACAAAGTCATTTTCCTAGTTTATTATAAGAAAATGGAAGACTAAGATTATAAAAGGACAAGTGAGTTTGTACTTTGGCTTTTGTGAATTTGGCGTACTTCATATTTAGAATATGGAAAATGATTCAAACTTATTAGTTTATATTACCAGCAAAGCTAGGCATTTGTTGGAGGAGATCATGATGGCGAAAAAAAATGTGAGAAAGAAAGAGTATTGTTGCTACTATACCACAGGGATAGAGAAATAAATGAGAGACAAATTATAAAAAGAGAAAAAGAATCTTCATGGAGAAAGTGGAAGAGAAAGTATGGAGGAAAGAGAAAGAGAAAGAGGAAAGTAGAGAACCGATAGCGGAAAGGAGAAAAGAGAAAAATAGAAAATTTAATTAAATGTTCCACATGTCAGAATCTTAGCTATCCAAAATGAATGGACAACCAAGATTCACCTAACTGCATCCCATCTAGTTAGGTGGCAACTGGACAAGATCCAAATCCCATCATGGCAGTTCAAAGTGTACTGGACGACCACAATTGCGTCAACTAAAAGAGGTGTAGTTGCCTAGCAAACTAACCAAATGTTTATGGGGGGCAAAATTTTATTAAATTTCAAACTTATTTTTTTAAATAAATTTCATAGTTTAAATTTCAAAAATACCATTCAAAACTATTTTTATATATTTTAAGATGTGTCCTAGGTGTTAAACTAGAAGAGAACATATACTATTTTTATTTCTTATTTGTAGGATATTAAATAAAATAAAACTGAATTTCTCATAATAACCACCCATTAAAAAATGAATTAATTATTTATTACCTTTAAATAGTAATCTATATATATTCCAAAAAATTTTAATAAATAAACATATAGGTTAATACATATTATAATATATATATATATATATAATATATATATAATTTAAGATATTACCCAAAAGCCATCCATCCAAACATATTATATTTAAAAGTTTCAAATTAACATCTATACAACCCAACAAAATATCACATGTCCAAAAAAATTACAACTTCAATCCTTGCCCTCCCTTCTCGTCCTCAATCTCTTACTATGGTGGTGCTCCCCTTCGATGGCATTGTTGGATCTGGTGGCTGAGTCCTCTTCATCGTTGAAGGAGGAAAAGGTAAAGGTAGTGCACATCTCCTCACAGAAGTCTAACACAATGGTCAAAATTTTGTTGAACTACAAATTTTTAATAAAACAGTTTTAATTAGCCATATAATAAGTATAACATAATATAAGTAATTAGAAGGCAATGAAACAGTCAATATTTGTTGACAAATGACAAGTATGATTCATTACAAAAAACTATACAACAGTAACTAAATTCCTCTGTTTTAGCAATGCAAAAAACAAAGTAAACGATGTTTCAACTCTTCAAACTTCCAAATATCACACCAAAAGAATTTCTTTATAAATAATATTAAATAATTACCTTCACCTCTAGTTTAGTGATGCGTGGCTCCATCTTCTGAAACTACTCTTTAATTTTCCCCTTCATGTAAATTCTCAAGACAAAGGAGGTTGGAATGGTCGTTATGAATATCTCTACCTCCTGGAGTCACTACTCCATCTCCTTCAACCTTTGTTCCTGCGTTATTCATTTAGCAACTATCGTTAAGAACAAATAAAATCAAAATCAAAATGGGAAATGTAAAAAATTAAAAAACAACACTAGGAACTTACGAGGGTCTTGCTCATTGGGTTGGTCAAAGGGAACGCCATTAAATGTAAGGGTAGGTAGTGGATGGAGTATGTGGGAAATTGGAAAGAATGACAGTCTGGCATGACAAGGCACTCTAGAGGAGGAGAAGAAACGATAGACAGGCGAGGTGTATGGTCAAGTATAATGAGTACTATAGTAGAAATGTGCTTTGGAATATGAAGCAGTGCGATTTAGGCATATGATACTCCCTCCATTGGATATGCACCAAGTAGCAATTTTGACAAAAATTGCCACATAGCATAGATCCAGCAAAGGAAGTATCATATTCCTAGGAATACTAAACATTTTTTCGGGATTTAGACAATTTGATGGACAAACACATCGTTTGATTCATACGGTGTGTTTAATTGTTAAACAAACTATAAAATCCCACGAAATATAACAGTGAGAATTTTTGTTAAATCTATATAAATAATTATTCTAATTTTATTTAAAAGAAAAAATTGTTGTGAAATATTTTTTTAATATAATATTTAAAATACATTTAAATTGTAAATAATTAAGTAATTGAAATAAATATGTTAATGTAGATTGATTAATAATTAATAATTAATAATTTATTGTATTTTAAATATCATTATCAATATATTCATAAGATGTAATCAACTAAAGATAATTAAGAGTATATATAAAGTGGTTGCTATGCTACAGACCCACTTTTGGGGCTATAGCAACGCTTCCGCACCTCCTATCACTCAATTTTTTGTTTTTGTTTTTACTTATTGTATTATTCAACCATTTTCTACATATGATATTTTTTTGAAATTTTTTTTGAATCTTTTGAAATTTTCTACTTAAGAAAAAGTAAATTCTAAAATAACTATTGAATGAATAGTGCAAGAAGTGTAGAAAATTCCAAACAAAGTAATTGGTCAGAATCTAAAGATGATTCTGATGAAGTCATAGCTGGTACGGATTCAAGAGTTGAATTTGAACTAGTAGCACCTCATCGTAGTGGGAGTTGTTAGATAACCTGAAAAATACATAGGTTTAGGAGAGTAGTTAGTGGCTCTTTCATATGAACATGAATCAGATCCCGTTACATATGAGGAAGCTATTAATGATATATGTGAACACCTAGTTTTGTCTAAGGGTTTATTAAATTAATAAATTTCTCTCAAAAGAAATATTCAAAATAATAATAAAAATGGAAAGAAAAAGAAATAAAAATAGGGACAAATGAAAAATTACAAAAAGAAAGCAAAATGATATATGGTAACAATTAAAATATATATGTATATAAATAAAAAATAATAAAATAGAAAAAAATTATTACTATCCAACTAAAATTATTTAAAAGAAAGAGACAAAAGATTTAAAAAAAATTGGGGGGGGGGGGGAAGATAACAAACAAACAAAAAAAGAAGGGGGCCAAAATTCATTGGCAGCCCATTTAAAAGAAAAGGGACAAAAAAAAAAGTAGTCGCCCAACCCACTCAAACCGGACAGCCAAAGCCACTTGGTCCGACCCGCTTGACCCGGACCGACCCGTCTGACCCACTAGACCTGGATCCATCTAAATCCCTAAATCCCCAAGATTGTATCCTCTCCCCGGTTTCCTCACCTCTGCATCGTATCACTATGTTAGTCACACATGCCATTCCTTTCACTTCTTCACGCAATCTGTTTCTCCTGCAATTAGCCCAGCCTTGATCTTTCTCCCTCACGCCCCTTCTTTATTCCATAACAACCCCGACAAATCACGCAAACCAATTCTAATATCTTGGTACTCATTCTCTAAAATCTCTTATTTCATGCTCTCAGAGAGATGGTGAGGCTTTACTGATCTCCTATAAATGGAACGAATCCGAGAGCATTAGGGAAGGAGCTAACAGAAAAAATGAAAACCCAACAGTGAACTGACCGAGAGCCAAAGAAAAGTCTGATTCTGGAAGAGGAGTTTGATTATGGAGGAGGAAGGGAACCAACCATCCGAGAGCATTAACAAGAGAAGAAAACCGAGGGCCTTTTGAAGGAGAACTCGATGAAGCAGGGAAGTACAAATCCAGAGAGGGTTTTTATCTGAAACCGGAGAATCACCGAGAAGGAAGAGAACCAGCCGAAGAGCATTGATCACGGAGAAATGAGACTTTGAAAACTAGCCAAAGAGTTAGAGTAATCGACGAGCTTCTGGAGGTTGAAGATAACGTTTTTGGGAGCCACAGCAAGGTACCTTACCCCTTTGTTCATGCGTGAGTTATTTCAGGGATAAGATGCCGATGTCCTTAAGTTTTGGGGTATGTTTTCAATGAAATTTCAATGGGAACCCCCTAATGTTTTAATCACTTGCCTTGAGTGGGAATTGTGTCTCTGTTATGTGTTTATTGAGATTTAATTTTCGAGTCAATCTCTGTGGGAGTCTAGATGGTTTAAATTAGTGAATTTCCTTCTAATTCTTCTACTATGGCAACTCTGTTTTATTCCTTCTTATTCTCTGTTTGGGTCCAATTTCATATGTGGAGGTTTGGAGGGTCGTGTTGTCTGGTTTGTGCTAAAGTAATGCCTAGTGTTTCTTTTATCTCCAAATTGTGATTTAATCATAATCAAAAGGGTGGTTTCGAGAGGATGAATGCTGATTATACCCCAGATTTTCCTGTTTATCTCTTGTTGTTGACATTGGCTATTTGGGTTGTATCCTGAACACATCTGGTTGAACAAATTGGCGTTAATCTTGATCAGTTTGCATCTTGTTGGATTATTTAAATTTGTATTGAGTTCAAGGTTGGTTTGAGCTCCTATGATCTGGGATGATTGGTGTATTATGGATAAGTTAATTTTCTTTTACTTTGAAAATTCAATTCTTGGTGGGAATCATGAGCTTGGGAATTTATTTGAGTTTGAGTACCTTTAATGTTCTTGTTTTAGTAATAAGTAGACCGTTAATAAGAAGGTTGATTCAATCATGTCCAGTTCACTTTCCGTACATCTCATTAATTTGTAGTCATTGACATTGTTGAAAGAATTCTACTTCTTTTTCTCTCTTGATCTGGATCAAGAGCGTTTCACTGTTCAAAATGGCCATTGGGAACTTAAGGCATCTGGTGAGAAAAGAAGAGGCCAGGGACTTTTAATGGTGCATGTAAACTGGTTTTGTTTCTCAATCTTCGAATAGTGATATTCTTATGTATATAATATGATTTTTTTTTTTTTTGCAGATACATTTATTCTTATACTTGTAATTTATTTCATACCTTAATCCTTTTCTGGTTTACTCCTTTGATTTTTTCTTGTTTCCTGCTTTATATTCATATTTCATACTTTGTTTCATACTTTAATTATTTCTTATTTCATGCCTTTTAATCTACTTATATAAAAGGTGAAGGTTCAAACTTGAATCCTTTGTGAGGGTACTGGTTTATTTGTTAAACTCATTTCAGTTTCTTTTGAGTTCCAATACAATAGTGCTAATGTATTTAATCTTGAGTATCATTCAATTACCATCTGAGAGGATAATAGATGAGAGCAAAAGTTGACTCCACAATTAGGTTACCTTGATGTTAGATTGTGCTTGACTTATGGTGATAAGTGAAGGTCTTCATTTTGGGTTATGGGTTAAGGGTTCCTTTAAGCCCATTCATGAGTCTTAAAGCATGTCTCACTCCTTGGTTTGAGGATGATTTACCTCCTCTAATATTAATCATTGTTAATTAAAATCAAATTTCAAAAAAAAAAGAAAATTGTTTTCTAATAATTTCAAAAGCCCAAGTCAATGGAAAATCCAATAGTTAATGAAGCATTTCAAAGGCCCAATAAAATTAATATGAGGCTTCAATGATTTAATGAAAAAAATCAATCTCAAAATATGGGTCAAATGCCCAATGCTCCAAAAATGGCCCAATGGATTTATCAAACATTTTCAAAATAAAATTTGAATATTCTTATCAATTATCTTGGCCAAAAATGAGTTTTGCTTTAATATTTTTGAGAAATACCTTTCTAGCCCTTATACTTTGTATAAATCATTTTGACCCCATTGTTTACATAAATTGTATCTTGGCCCCACTATTCACATAAACTATATTTTGGTTACAATATTTGCAGAAATTATGTTTTAACCTCAATATTTTAATAATTTTCATTTTAACTCTTATACTTTAAAAAGTTCCATTTTAAACCCTAATACTTTCAGTAAATTACATCCTTACCCCATTATTTTCAGAAAATTTCATTCTTTTAAACATAGGTAAATTAAAATTTAGCTAAGAATGATAAAGTTCTCCTCACTTTCAAGGGACTTTTAGTAGAAGTTTACCTTCTCCAAAGTCCTAAATCTTTGTGACATACAGTGGAGTTACATACTCCCCAATGTCCTAAAATCTCACGGGCTTTCAGTGGAAGTTCATATTCCCCGAGGTCCCACTTATTCCTTTTTCTACACTTTCAGTGAAATTTTATTTTCCCAAAGTCTCAATTATTTTCGGGCATTCAGTGGAAGTATATTCTTCCCAATGTTCCATTCCTAATTCATTTTCCAGGCTTAGTATAATTTTATATTCCCCTAAATGTCTTAACATTCTTTAGGCTGAGATCATACATCTCATTCATTCAACTTATTCAAATGATCCAAACTACATTGGCCTTGATCCCTTTCGGGGTACGTAGGCACTTACTTGGTAAGGCAGGTCTAGTTATTTATTTCTCCATCTTTCTCCGCTATTTTTTTATTTTTTATTAACAAAAAGGGGTAATTTAAATAAGTTAAAATTTTTAAAGCACGAACAATTTAGACTCCCAAACCCTTCCTCTAATTCCAAGGGCCAGTTTTCCTTTATTTTTTAGGATCCCAATTATCCTTCTAATTAATTGGTGGTGACTCTCATTTTCTCTGCGTTTTCCCTTATGCACCCAAAGTTATAAAACGATAGCTTTTCATCGGCCGTCACATTGTGACAATATAGATGTTCTTCATTGACAAAAGTAATGAAATTAGAGTTGAAATCTATGTATTCCAATAAGGTCTAGACTCTTATAAAAGCACCCGAAGGAATAAAACCCATTAGGTGCAAATCAAAGAGAAAGAGAGGAGATGATGGAAAGGTAGAGACCTTCAAGGCTAAACTAGTAGCCAAGGGTTATACCCAAAGAGAAGGTATTGACTACGAAGAAACCTTCTCGCCTGTTGTTATGCTTAAATCCATTAAGATCTTATTATTTATCACTGTGTCTCTTGACTATGAGATATGGTAGATAGATATCAAGACCACATTCTTGAATAGGGATCTTGAGGAGCATATCTAGGTGGCTCAACCAGATGGTTTCATTGAAAAGGGCCAAAAGGATAAAATCTGTGAATTGCATAGGTCCATCTATGGATTTAAGCAAGCCTCGAGATCTTAGAATATAAGATTTAATGGTGCAGTCAAGTCTTATGGATTTCAATAAAATGCAAATGAACCTTGTGTCTATAAAAAGATACAAGAGAGTAAGGTTGTCTTCATGGTACTCTATGTAGATGACATTCTACCCATTGGAAATGATGTGAGAATGTTATCTATGATAAAACAATGGCTAAATTAGCAGTTTTAGATGAAGGATTTAGGAGAGGCTAGCTTGTTCTTGGGATCCAAATGATAAGAGATTGGAAGAATAAGTAGATATTTGTCCCAAGTGACCTACATTGACAAAGTTTGGAATACAGGATTCCAGACGAGGTTTCACACCCTCCAAGCATGGAATCAAACTTTCTTAGGAGCATTCACCTAAGACTCCTCAAGAAGTTGAACAAATGAGATGGATTCCCTATGCCTCCACAGTGGGAAGCCTTATGTATGCTATGCTTTTCACCAGACTAGACATCTGTTATGCAGTTGGTTTGGTTAGTAGGTTTTGATCAAACCCTGGCATGGAACACTAGATTGCGGTCAAGTGTACATTAAAGTATCTTCGTAGGACGAAGAATTACATGCTAGTGTATTCTAATAGTGACCTAATTTTGATTGGGTACACTGACTCATATTTTCAGTTTGACATTGATTATAGAAAATCAACATCAGGCTTGTTTTCACTTTGGGCTGCGCAACCATTGTTTGGAGGAGTGTAAAGCAATCTTGCATTGTTGACTCTAACATGGAAGCGAAACATGTTGCAGCTCGTGAAACTGCAAAGGAAGCTATTAGGTTGTACAAGTTCTTTAAGGACCTTGAGGCAGTTCTAAATGCAGATAAGGCCATAACTCTTTATTGTGATAATAGTGGAGCTAATGCAAATTTGAAAGAACCACGGAATCATAGGGCATCCAAACACATTGAGAGGAAGTATCATGTCACATGGGAGATAGTACAATATAGGAAAGTGGTTGTCACCAAGATTGCGACTAAAAGGAATCTGGCTTATCCATTTACAAAGACTCTTTCACATAAGAGTTTCAAGAGTCACTTAGAAGGATTAGGGAATAGAGATATGTCATACTTGCTTTAGGGCAAGTGAGAGATTGTTAGGAATAGGTTACCCTGCAAAGTAAGCTATATTCCCCAATTTGATGTAAATACATTTTAATATTAATGAATAAAAGAGTTTATTTTTGTAAGCTTCATTTTCTAGGTATTAAGGTTCCTATATTCTAATAAACCAAGATACATTTACATAATAGTTATGAAAAATGAGATATGTATCTTTGGATGAATCTAAAACAATATTCGTAGTCATTGAATAAAGTCGATCACTCTATTCAATTAAGACTATAGTAGACTTTAGCTAATATCATTGCTTTGAACTTGAACTCACACACATTACATCCGCTAATGACAAAACCAAAAACTTGATGGAATATGAACTCATGTCCATGACCATTGTGATCTTTGATATACTATGGGCACAACTATTGTGTGACATTGGTAATACTTTATATTTTAGGATCATAGTGGAAGTGAACGTCCAGGAACATAAATCCAAGAAATGGAGTTCACATCTGGGCCCAGTGAAATGATGAATTAGTTACTTATCATTTCAAGATAATTTTAGAAAAGTTCTAAAAGATTATCTAGTCAATTATCGGATGAAATCTAAGACCAGGAAACAAAATTGATATAAGAGGTAAAACGGTAATTTGACCTTGTGTCAATGGATGGCTACAAGGGTTCACAAATACTAAGTTTGCAAATTGGGCAAATCAATGTTCAATATTGACTTCTCATAATTTTAGGAATGATCAAAAGTGTAATCACGAGTCTTTGGTGAAATGACTTCATGATTATTAAAATTAGATTATCTTAATGAGATTAAAATAATCCCAAATTTATTGGAGCTTAAAATTCTTATATCCAAACGGATTCCACACCTAACTTTGGAGAATTCAATGCACATTAAGTTAGAATAAATTTAAGATGAAGTTTATTAATAGTATTTCAGCTAATGTCTTTATTATGACAAGAGTTGTCTTAATTTTGACAAAGAGTTATTTTAGGACAAATAATGTCCTAATCATGCTTGAAAATGTGAGAAACATTTTTGTCACCAAAGAGACAAAAATAATTCTCATATTAATTGTCTAATCTAAGCAAGTGTCGTTTTAATTAGATAATGAAATTTTTAAGACAAATGTTTGTCTTAATTAAGATAAGTTTTGTCTTAATTTAGACAACATTTATCTTAGTAACTATTTTTAGTTTAACTACTTTAAATTAGTATTTGAATTGTTCAAATATTTAATTTGAAGAAGTTGATTAAAATTAAATTAAATTCCCATTTAATTAGGAATTTTGGTTATACATTTCATTAGGATAAAATTAATTATTTATCCTAATGTTGTTGCAAAGTTTGAATTGTTCAAACTTGAGAAACAACCTCCTCTTCATGAGCTTTAATTTCTTAGGTAACCTACATTCGCTAGGAAACTAACTAAATCAAAGAGATTTAATTAAGTAAATTTCATTTATTTGAATTTTTAATTCAAGCACGACCAATTAAAAAGTCATATAAGTTTTATTTAATTGTTAAATAAAATATGTTATTATCAAAATTAATAATATGATTAATAATTGATAAATCATTAGATAATTTGATTATCTAATATTTCTCATTAGTAGGCATGTGAATCCCTAATGGTTAAAGATTTAGTTTTTTGAATTACATTCAAATGCTTTCACATGACCTAGGGTTAGCATATTATATATATACATCCTCTCCCTCTTGTGGCTGTACAACAACAACAAGTGAATATTTGAGAAAAAGAAAAAGTGAATTCTTTAGTGTGCCACTATAAAGTTCTTCACGCCATACTAAGTGGAAGCAAGAGGAAGGCTTTCTAATTTATTTTGAAGGTTATTAATTATTTTATTTTATCTTTTGTTTATTCCAATTACTAAGCCTATTCACCATAAGTTTCATTGATTGATGCTTTCCAAAGAATAGACAGTTAATACGTTTGGTTGAGAAGTATATTACAAGATTAAAGTGACTACAAGAGACATGTGAAATTATTATCTATTTTACCTCTCATTCTACTTGTGAGTTATTTTCTTATATGTTTTGTTTCTGTTTATTTGTAAGTTTGAATATTTTAAAAATTTTAAAACACATGCTTTTATCATAAATACTTAGGATAAACAACTAGATCAAACATTTACCACAATCCAACTATGGATCCCAAAACCATAACTTCTAAAACAAAACTCATAACATAGTCGTGCTAACACATAAGCATGCTCAAAACAAGATATGCTATGATTTTCCCATAAAGTTCATCCATTTGGAATGAAATAATATACATTTTCTCAATTACATAAAAGTGATCAAAAGAATAAATTTTCAAATGTAATGTGGAACAAAAAATATTAAACATAACATACGTAGCATGTTATAACCATATCATGTACAACCTCACCATGCAACTAATGCCCTCTCTCCTGGTATCCATGCTCAAACTTATTTCATCTATACAAGCGAATGCGCTCATCTTTCCTAGAGCTCGAAACCATATACAATGTAGCCATTGCTTCCTAATTTAGTAATTTACCCGCATATATCCCCTGATATCGTTTCATTCCGTATTAATCCTTATATTCAATATTTAAGGTTATTCATGGGCTATTATCCTTACCTTGCCCTCGTCCTTCCTAGAGCTCCGTTAATACCGTTAGCTATCTTTGTTAACAGTGCTAACGAAAATAACATTTTATGGAATGGTTTAGGAGTTGATTAGAATTAAAAAAGTTAAGAAACTAAAGTAGGGCCCAAATAAATTTAAGGGATCAAAATAGCAATTTTCTTTTATATAATACAATACAAGAGATAAAAATAGATAGTAAAATGATACACAGGAGAAAAGAGGGTCCCAATTGATATCTTAACCAAATGGATAATTAAGATTAAAATAAGTAACTGAGCGAGATAAACATAATAATTACTTATGATTTTAAAATTACTAATAGAATTTCCTATTGATCATAAATTGAAGCCACTAATTATACAATTGTGTTAACAACGATCAACTTGAACAATATATATATAGATAGGAGGAATTAATTGATATTGGTATAAGAATTGATGGACTAATTATACTTCTCAATATGTCATTATAAGATGTGTTTTTTATTGATCCAATTGTTCAAACTAAATTAATTATCATATTGATATTATATGTTAAATTTTAAAAATACCGGATAAAAATAAAGTATGTGATAAATAATTTATTTCTTATATTTAAACATTATATTGTACTTTAATTTTATAATATATTGATAGGATACAAAACAATTTTTGTATTAGAATAAAATTTTATGTGTATGATCTTCATGAAATAATTTTTTATTCCAAAAGTGAATTTATAAATTAAATATATATATATATATATACACACACACACACGAAAGGAGAGATCAATTGATACTAATGTCAATAAAAATTAATCTTACACAATTACATAACTCGTTATAGGATGAGTTTTTCATGAAATCTATTGTTTAATTAAAATTCATATCATGAAGATTATATACATAAAATTTTGTTCTAATACATATTTTTTTTCCTATCATTATATTATAAAGGCTTAAATACAGTTTTGGGTCCCCTAATATTATAAAAGTTTTAATTTGATCCATTTTTTTTAATTTAAACAATTTTGTCCTTCTATATTTTAAAATTTTTTAATTAAATCCCTATCTCATATGTTTATCAATTTATAAATGAAAAATAATGACATTGCTGTTAATTAGTATACGTAGACCTCTTGTTGTTTATCTACGATAATTATTTAACAAATCATCAAGTGAAATCATGTCAAAAAACATTAAAAGAATAAGAGGAAAACAATGAAATCACATGCGTCTAACGTGATTTCACTTATTTTTTGTCAAATAATCACACAATATAAATAATAATAAGACTACATATATTAATTAACAGTAGCATCATCGTTTTATAGATAATATTATGATAGAGGAATTTAATTAAAACTTCTTAAAATATGAAAGGACGAAATTATTGAAATTGAAAATGGGAAAACCAAATTGAAATTCTTACAAAATTAAAGGAACTAAAAATGTATTTAAGCCTATTATAAAATTAACCTATAATATAATATTCAAATATAAGTAATAATAAACTATTTGATCATACATTTGACTATTATCTAATTTTTTTAAATTTAACATATAATATTAATATGATAATTAATTTTGTTTCAATAGCTAGATTAATGAAAACATGTCTTAAACTAAGATATTAAGAAATATAAGGGTGTGAAAGAACATTTCTATCTACGTTTGTTATTCCAGTAAACAAGCCTAGTTATTTACTAATCAGGAGGCTTTGCTTATTGATATTGCAATTAATTTTAAGATTGAGGCTCCAACTAGCAAAAACGGGAAAGAGAGAAATCACTATTTGTATCCAGAATTAGAAGTAGGTAAAAGATAAAGACATGGTGTAGTTTAATAATAAAAGGTTGGAATACAAGAAATATCAAATTCAAACTTTTCATTATTGTAAAATGAAAAATTGCATGATACTATACAATATATGCTCAGACCAGTAAATAAAAATATTTAAATTTATAATAGTATAATTTAAATAAAATAATAATATATTTGAGAAAAAAGTCCAAAACTAATTATGGAAACGTCATTATCAGTTTATCACTATTATAGTATTATAGAAAATAATTTAAATTTATAAACAACATATCATTGTCATGCTACGTGGGATAACCTTTCATCTCATAAAATTTGGCACAAACAATGCCCCAATTCGCAAGAATCCAAAGATGTCGAAATTAGCAAATTGATCTTCGTTAATTAATCCCTTAATCACTGTCATTAGCCCCCTTATTATATTCCCACAATTTTCATAAAACACATTTCACATAAAACGAACGTAACGACACCCAAAACGGAGCACCTAACGAGGATAACACCCAAATCGTCCTCCAACTTCTTTCAGCTACAAAGTTATCAACCTTTCTGTCCCATTCTCCCTCTCATTTTCCCACATTTTCTCTCTCCTCCAAACACATTCTTTCTCTTTCTATCTGACAAACCTTCTCTCTGCAGCATAAACTTTCCCTGTCTTTCTCCCACTTTTGTCCCTTTTATCCCAAAAGTTTCCTCCAAAGCTTTCGATTCTCTCTCGCGAGTTATCTCTGTCTTCATCGATCATGCTTCAAAGCTTGGTCCCTCGATCCTCTCTCAGTGCGAACCCTAACGGTAGCTCCTCCATGAAGACCAAGCGCGTGGACCGCGAGCTCGACGACGGTGATGATCCTTCATCATTCAAAAGGCCAAGCTCCGTTAGAAATTTATCCGGTGAACCCACGGTGTCCGGTGAAAAGACGGTGGAGGAAGGCGAGGGGCAAGAGGAGGAGCCACCCTTCGAAGGTACTGAGTCAACCGGTCTCAGACTTCTGGGGCTGTTACTACAATGCGCTGAGTTTGTCGCTATGGACAACCTCGACGACGCCAGCGATCTCTTGCCGGAGATAGCGGAGCTGTCAACGCCGTACGGGACGTCGCCGGAGCGTGTCGGCGCGTACTTCGTACACGCGCTGCAGGCACGCGTCGTCAGCTCCTGCATCGCCACCTACTCGCCACTCACCACAAAATCACTCACCCTTACTCAGTCTCAGCGAATCTTCAACGCGTTCCAATCCTACAACTCGGTTTCGCCACTGGTGAAGTTCTCGCACTTCACTGCTAACCAAGCTATCTTCCAAGCCTTGGACGGCGAGGATCGCATCCACGTCATTGACCTAGACGTCATGCAAGGCCTTCAATGGCCAGGATTGTTCCACATCCTCGCCTCGCGCTCCAAGAAGATCCGGTCCATGAGGATCACCGGGTTCGGGTCTTCCTCCGAGTTGCTCGAGTCAACAGGTCGGAGGCTCGCTGACTTCGCGAGTTCGCTGGGGTTACCGTTCGAGTTCCACCCGCTGGAGGGCAAAATTGGAAATATAACCGACCTGAGTCAACTCGGTGTGAGGCCTAACGAGGCCATAGTGGTCCATTGGATGCACCATTGCTTGTACGATATCACTGGCAGCGATTTGGGGACGTTGCGATTGTTGACTTTGCTGAGGCCAAAGCTGATCACAACCGTGGAACAGGATCTGAGCCACGCGGGGAGTTTTCTCGCTAGGTTCGTGGAGGCCTTGCATTATTACAGCGCGTTGTTCGACGCGCTTGGGGATGGATTGAATCTGGACAACATGGAGAGGCATACGGTGGAGCAGCAGCTGTTTGGGTGCGAGATACGGAACATTGTGGCCGTGGGTGGGCCCAAGAGGACCGGGGAGGTTAAGGTGGAGAGGTGGGGGGATGAGTTGAGGCGCGTCGGGTTTAGACAGGTTTCTCTACGGGGCAACCCGGCTGCGCAAGCCAGCTTGTTGCTGGGGATGTACCCTTGGAGAGGGTACACGCTGGTGGAGGAGAATGGGTGCCTCAAATTGGGGTGGAAGGATCTCTCTCTTCTGACCGCCTCTGCTTGGCAGCCGTGTGATTAGATTACTTTCCTGAAATCAAGTTGGTGGTTATTGGGTGGTGATCCAAATAATTCATTAGATCCTCCAATTCAGAGGTCGTAAAATGGTGGTGAAGAGTAACAGTTGATCCTTTCTCTGATACGGCGAGGACCTCTGCTTCTGCCATAGATTCTTGGAGACAGGGCAAGGGATTCTTTTTGGTAAACTGGGTTAAAATGGGAAATGATTGCAACTATGATTTGTAATTTATATTTTCAAAAGAATGTGGGTTTCAGTAATTTTATTCTTTTCTCAGACCAAAAAGAAATGTTATAATATTATTAAGGGATTAAAAAAAGGGAGATTGCTTTGTTTATCTGGATATAAAACACGAGTTCCTTCAAGTTTTAGAAGACCAATTCTTCTTTCAACACTTGAATAATTACAGCCAAAGACCAATGTCTTCATTTTTTTTTGGTTATTCTATTTTATGAATTCAGAAGCTTGAATATTAACGTTATGGCAGAGTTTAATAAGAGAGGGAAGTATCTGTATGTCTACAGTTGAATAATAACGTTATTAAATATTTTAATTTTAACAACGTTATGGCAGAGTTTAAAATATTTAATAACCTTATTAAATATTTTAAAATTAAAATTCATATTCAGATGAATAATGTAGCTAACATTGTTTTTAGAAACAACGGAGAGCGATTAATTAGAGGTAGAATATTTTAGGCAAAAAGTTTTAGCTAAATTTTTTTAGGTGTTTATCATTATATTTTTTAATAATGATTAATATATTATGAAGTTTATCAATTAATAAAAGATACTATTAATAAGTTTTTTCATTCAATTAACTTAATGATTTTGATATTTCCACTAATAACTTCTAATATACATACATATCAGATATTAATTAAAAATTTTATAATAATAAATAACTAAGAAATTTTACTTAAGTTTTATTTATTATTTTATTATAAAAAATCTTTTTATATCATTATATTTAAACTTTTTATATTTAATTTTTATTAGTTAATATAAAATAAGAAATAATATAAATTACATTCAGTAAAAACACACAAATTATACTTTCTTTCCTTATATTTTTTGAATTTTTAATTTGGTCCTTTAAAATTTTTTGGTTTCAATTTGATCAGTTAATTTAATTTCACGTTGCAACTTTTTTTTCAATAGTCACACCATTTGAAATGTCAAGAAGGGTTAGTATACCTTTTAATCATTATAATTTCACTTAATTTTTAATTTAGTCTTATAGTTTAATTTTGTCAAAGTGAGTCCTTATAGTTTCAATAATTTACACTTTGGTACTTGTTGTCAAAGATCCATTTAACACCATTAAGATAATTACTGACGTGGCAAAAAATTAATCACATAGCATGCCTGCGTATAAATTTATCTAACTCAACAACCAACTCAACAATACACCATCCAACTCACTTTGGTCTTTCTTCTTCAACCTTTATATTTCCAAATTCACTGATTTTCCTAGGCACATTCCAAGCTCACAAATTCATTTGTCTAAATTCTCGAAAAATACTATATGAGAAGCCAAGCAAGAAGATGCTAATTGTTTTGGATTCTCACCAGTCGTAGACCATTAATGTATAGTGATGAAAGGTGGAAAATCTGGAGCCATTGGGTAAATATGGAAAAACAGAGGAAAAACTGAAATATACACCTCCAGCCGAGAGGGCACACAAGGGGAAGAAGATAACATCAACTGGAGAAACACGAAATAGGCAAAATATACACCTCTAACCGATATAGAAGGTCTAACGGATATTATTTGTTGGAAAATATTTGAATGCCAAGAGAAAAGAAGGAGGAAATCGTGGGATAGTGTCGAATTATTCTCATGAATTTTCTTATGGAAACATTATCGTGGGAACTCTCTCACGGAAACATTCCGTGAGATTTAATAAGAGAGGAAACAAAAAATTTATTTTTGTAACATTAACTAAATCATGGAATCACACCATGAGACAATCTATCAGATAAATTAACTGTCTCACATATAAAAATCGTGAGAGTGTTCGTGAGAGACGTGTGTTTCACAAAAACAATACCGTGAGAATACACAAGAGAGAAAAACAAAAAAAAATTTTCGTGACATTCTCTCACGGAATGCACACGTGATACATTTTGCCCGATAAATAAATATTCTCACAATAAAGTACAGTGTGGAAGAAAGATTCTCACAGATTCAAACCATTAGAGAATCCGCGAGGGAAAGGTCAAAAAAATTTATTTAAATAGAAATTAATAAAATAGAACATAAATTAAAATTAAAATAAAAAGTATAGATAATGAAATAATTATAAATAGTTTTTTATTTATAAAAAATTATTTTTTTATACATGAAAATTCAATTTAAATTAACAACATAAACAATTTAAACAGATAAAATAAAATGTATATCAATTATACTAAATGTCATTACAAATGTTAAAAATTAAATAAATCAATGTATTAAAAAAATGAAAATTTGTTTAAATTGTATCAATGATGACCATCTGACTCACCAGAAAAGTCAGTGACATCAGATAAAGGGGCTTGGGGATCAATCAGAGGGAGAAGGGAAGGGATCACTGCAGAACGATTCATTTAACGAACCAACTGGCTTATCATTTGTAGATGCTCAGCCCAATAGGCCTTATGCTGTTTGATTCGGGCTTGCTGTTCTTGGAATGGCTCTTCAAAGCTGCTCAAAAAATTAGCAAGTTTGGGATCCTAGGTTGCCTACGTTGGCTGGCTTGAGGGAGGCTTGTGACTAGGCAAGCCTTAGAACTCATCCCATACATCCGACCCCTCTTATTCTTCTCACTGACAGTCTCTGTCCACAGACAGGTGTTATTGATGGAAGAACTAGTCGACCCCGAGGTACGTGCTCTGTGCTCCTTGTAGGATTTTTGCATGAGTTAAACCATAATTAGTAGGAAGTTATTTTAAACACAATTAAACATAAACATATATTGTTAAAATTTAATGAAATATAATGTAACTCACATAAGTGCTCTCAACGTTGTAAAAGGAAGGTTATGGATGTTCCGAACAAACATGTGTTGTTTGTCCATAATTCCCAAACTACAAAGACTTTTTACATCTAATGCATATGCAAGGGACATGAGATGGCATCGGGAACACTAACGTGAGTCAAGGGTGTTGTGCATCCATCATATGGAGAGACATAGAAGCAGTTTGATAATGTTTACCCGAATTTCGCTCTAAATGCAAGGAATGTTAGGTTGGGTTTGTATGCGGATGGTTTTAGACAATTCCAAATGAATGCCAAGACATATTCTTGTAGGCCTGTGATCATTACTCCTCACAATCTACCACTTGGCATGTGTATGTAAAGGAAGTATATGTTCTTAACAGTGATTATTCTTGGCCCACATAATCCAAAAAGTAAAATTGACATCTTTTTGTAACCTCTAATTAAGGAGCTGTAATTCCTTTGGGAACAGGAAGTGCTTATGTATGACATTTCATTGAAATTTTTTTTTTCATGCAAGCTGCTCTTTTGTGGACCATCAATGAATTTCCAACCTATGGATTGCTATTGGGTTGGCAAACCTTTGGTAGGTTGGGTTGCCAGATTTACATAGGCGGTTTGAAGGCATTTTATTTGAAGCATGGTTAGAAGATTTGTTATTTTTTATTGCCACAGACAATTCTTGCCCATGGAGCATCCTTTTTGGTGAAATAAGAATAACTTTTTGAATAATAAAACTGAGAAAGGCGGGAGATAAACTCTATGTATAGGCATTAAGACATGTAAGAGTAATAGAAAGTGGAGGGAGACTTCTATTGGTAATGGTCTAACACATAATTGGATCAAACATAGCTTTTTTTTTGGATTTACCATACTAGCCCACTTTGTTAATCCCACAAAACATAGATGTAATGCACATAGAGGATAATGTGTTTGATAAGTGCATATTTTGTCATGTTTTTATGATGATTCTCTTGCATTTAATTGCTTTGTCCTTAAGCTTATTGTGTTCTTAGCTTAATTTCATGTTTTGTAGGTGTTTTGAAGTGGAAATGCATTTATGTGAAGAAGTGAGTCATGTTAGCATGCTTTGGAGCATTATAAAAGCATGTATTTGGGGAAAAGAACTCAAACTTGCATAATTTCAGGCCAAAGTTAGAGAGTCCAGTGCCCCAGCACCCATCCTTGGGAGCTGCGATGTTCAAATTCGAAGAAAATTGGCTCCAGACCTGAGAGTTCAGCACCCCGACGCTCTGAGCCAGCGTTGCGGTGCTTAAACATCGAAGAATCTGACCCAGGGCTTAGAGCTGAAGCGCTTGCCATCCAGTGCCACAATGCCTGCATGCACTGATTCACTTTAAAGACATGATTTTCATTTCATTTTACCAATTTTAACATTTGGGAAACAAGAGAGAGAGCTTAGAAGAGAGAGAAGAATAAGAAAAAGGCTGAAGGGAGTGAGTTTAGAGAAGATTCAACCATTTGGAAGTCTTCAAAGAGTTCCTTCTTCACCTTTTCTTCATTCTTCTTGTATTTTCTATAGTTTTCATGGATTATATTATCGTAATAAGTAATTTCCTATTGTTAAAAGGCTAAATCGCTTTGGTTGAAGGTGAACTCAATGCCTTAGACATGATTTTGTGATTTTATTCATTGATGATGTATTCAACTTATCTTGAATGGTTGTTTATGTTCTTCCACTTGATATGTTCATTATTATTACTTGGTTTTGTTTGGGTAGCCAACTAAATAAACTAGGTAATCATCTAATGCTAGGATAAATGATTGAATATGTAATAGTTTGATTCTCATATTCATAAGTAGCATTTTGTAGTGATTAGGAATGTCCAAATCCTTGAGAGATATGATGTAGAGCATAACATAGATTAAATATTCCAAGCATTTTAGATTGTTGCCTAGATTAACATATCTTTCTCACCGTAATGCTTTCATTGGATTAAATGTAGGAAGCATTTTCTAGGTTGTTCATTGGATAGGGAGTAAGTAGGGAGCGTTCTTCTATTTACTAATAATTAAAGAAAGATCGGGATGGCAGAGCTTGTTGTTATCTACGATTAATAATTAGGATAGAGAGTTGAAAATATTACCTAGTTTATAATTATAATGAGTGATTGTTTATGATCATTTACCATTATCTAAAGGAGAATAGTGAATCCTCAACCTATTCTTCATCTTAGTATAATTTTCTTGTTGTTGCTGTGTCCTTTTATCTAATTGTTCTTGCTCATTGTCATCTTTACTTTAAGTACTTTATTATCACTAACAACCCCCTATTTACTTTTCAAGCATCAATTTATTAATTTACTTAGTAATTAATCAACTAAACCTAATCCTTTGCAGGAAAATGAGCATTGCTCATAAATCGAAAAATACTTACCACTATACTACAAGGAGATTTATATTTTAGTTGTATTTTTGACTTGGAGGGATTTCAAATTGAGGCTTTGTTGTCGAGGTTTAGAGTTCAACTTTTATCTACAACAAATTTTGGCACCGTTGTCGAGGTTTGGATTTCAACTTCAATTCTTTCATTCTTTATTTACTTGTTTGTTTCTTTATTTCGTTCATTCAAGTGTATATCCGAAGAGGACCTTGGTTTGCGACTCTGAAGAATCAAAGATTATTGTACAAGTCACGAGTTTGCAAGATATCCAATTTCACATATGCACCACCCTATCCCACCTTCTGAACCAGATTCTGAGGTTCCCACTGATCTTGAAGTTCATATTGCATCAGCTTCGCAATCAATTTCATCTGAACCGTCTAAGCTGATTGTAATGGTGGGAAATAACAGGATTCTAAAATAGTTAGGAGCCCCATTGTTAGATCAACAACTGCTGCGTATATAGTGTCTTGAACCTGAGGTGGTTGTGAGCTTAAATTAGGACTAATACATCTCCTACCAAAATTTCATGGTTTGGCAGGAGAAGGCCCAAACAAGAACCTTAAGGAGTTTGAAGTAGTTTGTTTAGGGATGGAATTGCAAGGTGTGTCACTTAAGCAAATCCAATTAAGAGCTTTCCCTTTCTAATTAGCACACTCAGCTAAGGAATGACTCTATTATCTTTCATCAGGAATGATAAATACCTAGGCTGAAATGAAGAGTTTGTTCCTTGAGAGGTATTTTTCTACATAAAAAACTTCCTATATTAGGAAAGACATATATGGAATAAGATAGTTTAGTGGAGAATCACTATATAAGTATTGAGAACATTTCAAAAAGTTATGCATGACATGCCTCAACCACCATATAAGTGAACAACTCCTGATCCAATATTTCTATGAAGAGCTAGCGCTTCTAGATAAAAGTATGATAGATGATACAAGTAGGTGTGTGCTAGCAGATAAAACACTTGAGGCTGCAAGATATCTTATAGCAAACATTGCAGCTAATTTTAGGCAATTTAGCACCAGAGACGTATGCCTACCCAACAAGTCAGTGGAGCTTCAACCTCCTTCAATGAGCAACAAATGAATTAACTTGCGTCATTGGTGAGCAGGATGACAGGAGGGAACACACAACAAGTGCATCAGTGTGGAATCTATTACACACAAAGCCATCCATCAGATATGTGTCTCTCATTACAAGAAGGTAACTCATAACAAGTCAATGCTATGGAAACTTTCAAGAACATCAGAGAAAATATGACCCCTAAAATCTAGGGTGGAGAGATCACCTAAATTTCAGTTATGGGGGCAATCAGCCAGTCGCAACACAGTTAAGGCCTCCATGTTCTCAAGCAAGACCACAGCAACCGTACTAAGTGAGTCCTCCAATAGCTCCTCAGACATCTGGAGCATCAATAGAGGATCTTGTGAAAACCCTTGCTTCCAACACTATCCAGTTTCAAAATAACTCCATGCAGTTTTAGCAGGAAGCAATGATAGGTAACTAGAAATTGGAAATCCAAATGGTACAATTAGCAACAATTGTAAGTCGTTTGGAATCCCAAGGTTTAGAAAAGCTACCCTCACAAACTGAGAGAAATCCGAGGGTAAATGCTACTATAGTAACTTTGAGAAATGATAGAGAGATTGAACGCCCAACTACTACATTACCATCTGTGGTGAACCAAGAAAGAACACCCATGAACAATGAAAACACCATATGCCTTTTCCACCTACCCAAGAATCATCATCCACCAAGGTTGATCCAAAGCCATCATCCATACCCCCTCATATGTGACAAAACCTCCATTTTCTAGTCGTTTTGCAAAGAACAAAAAGGAGGAACAGGAAAGGGAGATAAGGGAGACTTTCAAAAAAGTTGAGGTTAAGTTACCTCTTCTTGAAGCCATCAAGCAAGTACCTAGATATAAAAAATTCTTGAAGGAACTGTGTACTTCCAAAAGAAAGCACCAGGGAAATGAGAAAATCAGTGTGGACAAGAATGTCTCAGCCATTCTTTAAAGAAAGCTTCCACCTAAGTGTAAAGATCCAGGAACATTTACAATACCTTGCACAATAAATCACACTAGGTTTGACCATGCTATGCTAGATTTTGGAGCTTTTATTAATGTCATGTCATTTTCTATGTATGAATCCCTAAATCTTGTCCCTTTACAAGAAACTAGTGTGATAATACAACTTGTTGATAGATCCAATGCTTATCCGAAAGCAGTGGTTAAGGATGTTTTAGTGTAGGTAAATGAAATGCTTTTCCCAGCTGACTTTTATGTGCTAGACATGGAAGATCAGTCATCACCCAACCCCACACCACTATTATTGGGAAGACCATTTTTGATGACATCTAGGGCAATGATTGATGTCCCTACTAAGACAATCACACTGGAGTTTAATGACGAGGAAGTAAAATTTCTTATCTTTGAAGCAATGAAATATCTAGCTAATTGTAATTCTGTTTTTGCAGTAGATGTTGTGGATTCTTTGTCTTAATAGGTTTTAAACTTACATGGCTTAGAAGAAGTAGCCATGATTAACCATCTAGATGAAGATGACTTTGAAGAGACCACCAACGAATTGGTTGTGGGTGGTCAAGTTTATGAATCAGTGGTAGCATTACATGCTTTCCCAAAAATTTTAGGAACCTTTAATGCCTTTTTCATTGCATTACCTATAACAAATGAGAAACTTCTTCCTTCAATTATGCAGGCACCTAAATTTGAGTTAAAGCCATTATGGATCACCTAAAGTACATGTTTCTAGGTGAAGAGGACACCTTACTAGTAATAATAGCAAAGGGCCTCACAAAGCTTCAAGAGGACAAGTTGGTTTGGGTGCTAAGAGATTACAACATTTAGTGCACTTATGCTTTATACTTTGTAATGCTAGAAAAGTGATATGCACATGAGTAGAAATTTGTTGCCTCAAGTTGTCATTGAAAAGAAAAATAAAAGAAAATAAAGGTAGGGCTATACTTCGATGGTTTTATGTGCTTAGTAATTAGGCGCTCACACCAAAAATGGATGGCATTCACGTCAAATGGCACTTAAACTATGAGCATGCAAAGGATGCTAGTGATTGTGGTTGACTAAATAATTGGGGTTTTGTACCAAAAAGTATGAAATCCTCACGTCAAAAGTTGACCCACATCTTAGTACCAGTTACCAAAATGAAAAATAAAAAGAACAAAAATAAAATAAGAGGCTTGCTTGTAATTGTTACTTGTTTGCATATGAAAGTACCAAAAAAGTATGAAATCCTCACGTCAAAAGTTGACCCACATCTTAGTACCAGTTACCAAAATGAAAAATAAAAAGAACA
>JASKGM010000009.1:9435374-9461601 GCA_034509205.1 Ceratonia siliqua | reverse complement strand
TGTATCTATTATCTAATCCAACAAACTTTACATTCAAATTGACAGTAAAATATTTACTCACTCAGTACCACCATCCATAACCATTGAGAGATTCAAATATAAATCAGAATCCAAACCTAAGGTACTAGATGCAAAGACTATCCAACTCTCTCTCTCTGGGATGATGGGAAACAAAAGATAACAACCAAAACTGTACCAGCTTTCTAATTCACTTGTAGACACATGAGTGGGTTAAATTAAGACGTTTTCCTAGTTTGTTGCCATGTAGAGTGACAGAACATCTGATTCTTCGATAGAATTTAGACCTAACCAATCTTCCCAAGATGTAAGCCCTTGATCTCATCACAAATGTCAGGTTCAGTGGCAATGCAACATTCTCCTTGTGCTGCCTAGCATCCCCAAGACCTGACACACTTCCATAAAGGGGAACTTGGTATCCTGACACCACCACCACAAAATTCTTCTCACTCTTTCGGGACTGATAGAACTTCTGCATCTACTTTTCATTCAGAAAAGTCATTAGATATATAACATCCAAATTCTCATTTACTTAAATCTACCAAAATGATTCAACCGCAGAATACATGTTACTAAATGTCTAACAAAACAATTAGTAAAGAGAGAACGACATTTGTTAACAAAATCACCATGAAAATTAGGACAAGACCCAGCTCACACCATGTCATCCACATAAGGACTTAGTAGCAACTCGTATCTCTGTTAGGAGTACTATTACTGTGACAAAGTAAAGATCAGTACCCCAAATGTACATGTACCAAATATGTAGCTAAAACATTATGTAGACCGGTTGCTCATCCAAGGCGCTTCATAAAAACTTTTGTATAAAAAATCTAAAGCAGTTAACCTGGAAAACTTTACTTAAATTATTGTCTCTTGATGAAGATTCCTTTCATCCCATCCTCTTCATTCTTTTGTCGGGGATTGGGGTTGAAGGGTGATAAGGGGGGTTCATAGTTCAATCTTAACGCTAGTCTCCGTAAGGCTAACATTATTAATGCAATCAATTTATCAGATACGACAGAGAACGAGGAAAAATGTTTCCATGACTGGTAAGGGGGAACGAAGTATAAACTATGCAGTAGAAAATCATATGTTCGTATGCCCTGGTCTCAAAATTGTTCAATTGTAAATAATGTTCGCAAAGATTACTTCGTTTAATAGTCACATATCCAACACCTCCAAAAATTGTACCCTGTTATGGTTAATAGTCACATATCTTTTATGTAAATGATCCATTCTTTTCTATGGCGATATCAAATACTTATCAATCGATGATGAACCTGACGGAGTCAGAGTTATAACGGTGGCAAAAAGTAGATGAATTCTATTGTAATCAATATGCATAATGCTAATGGGGACTGGGAAATCCTGTGGCGTTGAGATGGGCTATGGCCCATGGGAATTGACCATTGAAGCGTGTCTGAGCAGTTCAGTGCGTGAAAAGAAAAAAAAAATTTAGACAATAGAAAAGAAAATTTTACTAAATGGATGGAACGAATAAATTTGGTGGGGCCAAGCACACTTGTCAAGGAAACTGGGATTATGGTAGAAGCAGAGTAGGGTGGCAGGAGCAGCAGCTTTTGGACACAATCCAATAAAGATGGCCACTCAAATTCAACCGATTCAGTATGTCTGTAGCTTCCCGAGCAACGCCGAGTCGCTATTACCGAAACACACGGTTTGACCCCACCCAGCCCGAGAACCACGCTAAACGACCATCCTGGCCTTCCCTACCCTTAATTCTAACATGACAGCGACACCTTTCTTATATTCTTTTCAATTTGCACATAAATCAAATCAAAATAGAGTGATAACTGTCTAAAAAATACGAAAATCAAAGGCAATTGAAGGATGATACCTGGCCAGACGCAATGCTAAGTTGGTAGTAGTGAAGGTGAAGAGGGGTCGAAGTAACGTGGACGCCAAAGAATGTGCCAGGATTTCTGTATAAGATCATCACGGTTGAGTTCAACGACAGCATATCTGTTGGTACCCCAGTTGCATCATTCCCCGCTTGGATATTCATGTCCTTGAACACTATGTTCTGCCGTCCCCATATTTCATTTTAAATCATTTCGTATATAAAATAAACAAGGACAACGTCAGGCCCCAATATTAAATTCTGGTACTAAGACATGTTCAAACTCTGAATCATTCCTACTAAAACTAAAACCTAACCCCAAATCAATGGGAAAAATACTGAAATGGAGTACTTGTTTAGGATTTTAATCTGACCTTAACGATGACTTTGGGGTCGTAACTCTTGCTGGCACCCCAGAGAATCAAGGAGAACGCTGTGAAAAGGAGCAGAAACAGCAAAAAGAAGCAAAAGTACAAGCGAATGTTGCGACCGGAGTCTTGAATGGTAGCGTCATCGTCATCGTCAGCGTCGTCATCGTCGGACGCCTGGGTTTGGTTAAGTTTCTTCCAGGAGGAGAGGTTTCTGGGGTTCTTGAGGGAGGCGGAGAAGCGTGAGGTGGAGGACTCGCGGGAGTGATGAATGGGGGAGCAATGGTAGTAATGATGGGGGGAACCCAATGGGCTGGAGCCGTATGACATTTTCTCGACATCGTGGTTGGATGGGCTCTGAACGTAGTAAAGGGGCCGGCGAGGGGAACGGGTCGGAGACGACTGGTCCACACTGGTGACCTCGGAGTCGGACTTGGCGTGCATTCTGGTAGCTGCCATTCCACAGCAAATTGAAGATGCGATTATTGACAAAAAAATTAACAATATAAAGATATGGTTTTGATGATATTTAATGTAGTGTGAAAAAGATTGTTTTTGAGAAAGAAAAATGAAAAGGAAAGAGAAAAGTTTGAGAAAAGGAATGAAGATACGAATATTACCCAGAGATGAAGTGACAGGGAGTGCTGACTAAGAGAGACTCAAGAGGCAAACACAGGCATGAACCACAACGACAACATTTGTATACAAAGTTTGAAAGGAAAGGCCCGCACGGTTTTCTCTTGTCTAAAATACCCCTGGCTTATTGAAAGACCAGCAGCCAGCTGGTGTCCATTCCCAAATGCGAATGCCTAAGATGGAGTTAGGAATGAATTGTCTGGTTTACCCTTGTTGGCCAAAATGGATCCATGGGAGGACTGAAGGGTCAAAGTCAGGTGCCGTTCGGATGAATGGGCTCTCTAAGTCTATAGGATGGAGAGTGGTGAAGGTTTAAATGTTTTGAAAAAGTTGGGCATTATGATTCTTTGAATATAAAGGAATCAAATTGGGGCCACCATCCCCATGCACTCTGCAGTCTGCACTAAATAATGGGATTGGAACACTTCCTTGCGCCGGCAACGTAATATCCGAAAAGATGGAAAGTGAGCCCATAGGATCCTGCCCCTACTGGAGTCCCTCCCACCTAATTCATTTCCTCAGCCCTCAGGCCATAGTACGCTGTGTTCAATAATAAAGGCTCCGTTGGGTAGGCTTGTTCCTTCCAAATCCTAGGGCCTAACCCACTGCTTGTGACAACCAACTGCCAGCTGTCCTTTCCTTAATTTTTGTTTCAACTTTTGTCACTTTCTAAAAGGGAACATGGTTTGGTAACTTTGGTTACTCATTGGCCAGATGGCTAAAGAATTGCATAATAAGCCTTTTATGGCATTTTGATACTTATAGCTCAAAAGGAAAACATACCATTGTATTTCAAATAAGAATTGAAGGCACTAAACCCCATTTCTTTTCCCTTTTTTTCAATCATTACTCTAAACAATTATTCCTTTTTTAAAGGCCAAGTAATCCTCTTTTAAAGAATTCATTAATGTAGACAAAAAATTTAAAAATTCTAAAATACAACACATCGCAATTCACTATAGACACTAATAAAATATTTGGGGTAAAATTATAAATAGTAATATGAGTTGCTTGGTAATCAATATAGGATTTTAGCAGGGGTGAATGCAACCTTTATTATCATAGCCACATCACGGCTACGCCTTTAGTCTAATTTTTTGGCTGCTACCTGCTAGGCTGCTACACCTCTGCCCATAGACTACTTGTCACCACCGAATGCTTTGCTTACTCATAACCATTATCTATAACATTTTTTTTATATGTCTTAATGACATAATTTTTTTATTATGAATAAAATATATATAAACAAAGTTTAACTTAACATAATTTTAATTTTAATTTAATTATCATTTGTATCTTTAAAATGTTTTTTAAAAACTTTAAATTTGCTTATGATTATAAAAAGTTTTTAAAAAGTATTTTATGTGTGAACATTTAAATGTATTTATTATTAATTGTAAAAAATGTTTCAAAATTATGTTTTTATTTCTTCTTCTACATTAATATTAATAAGAGAGAATAAATAAATAAATGTTTTGAGTTTCATAAGTTTTTTTGAATGATATTTTACACATACAAATAATTTTAATTGAATTTAAATTTAAATTTAAAATTAAATTAAATTATAATATTTTTTAAATTTTTAAATAAGATTTGTGTTTATTTTCATAATAGATAAAAGAATGGTAAGAAACTCATATTATTATACATAACTTTGAAATCTTTTAGTGTCTTTATTTATTAAAATTATGTAATAAAATAAATATCTTTTTTAAGGAAAAATAGACTAATAAAATAGATACGCTACAAATATACTACAAGTTTTAAAAATAGTAAAAAGATTTAAAATTTTAAAACTAGTGATCATTTTAAAATAAAATCAAGACTATTTTTTTAGGCTTAATTGTATTTTTAATTTTTAATTTTTATCATAAACAATATAATCTTCTTAATTTCATTATGAGAAACCATAACCATGACTTTGATGAAATTAAAAGATCATATTATTTATGTTAAAAATTAAAAAACTAAAATTATAATTTTAACCATCTAAGAAGATAAAAAATATAATTAAATTTTTTTTTCTTTTAGGTATTTTGGTATTCTTAGTGGCTAAAAAAAACATACATCTAGACACCGATCTTATTTACCGTTGGCTTTTAGCAACCTCGTAAAACCACACCACCAAGCAATTTTTGCTTAAAATTGATTCAATGAACAAATCTACAGTCTACACCAATACTCTACAACAATTGTTCGTTTTTGAAAGCCCAAGTATGTATCATGGGCTTTTCCCGTCTTTCAAAACAGGACTCCCTTTTTGGGTGGCCTCAAACTCCCTTATGAGTTCAAGATCAACATTGTTCTCAGGCTCCCATGTGGGCTCTTCCAAATCGGCCCATTTTACCAGGAATTCTGGTTTCCCTTCATCCCCAACTCTTCTTCCCACCACCGCTTCCGCCGCCGCATACTCCAACCCTGCCTCGTAATCTCTAACCAAATCCTCTGCTATAAACCTTGCCTTCACCCATTCGTTACCACCTCCATCCTTCCATCTCACCAAATATTCAAGATTTTCACCCTTCCCCCTCTTTTCCAAAATCTCCTGCACCTCCGCGTACTCGAATATTGCCTCCTCCAAAACCCTGATCACACTCTCCAACCCTATCCTCCTCCCAAACTGCATTGGGTTTCCCTTAGGCGTCACCTTCAGAATCTCCTTCGCCAGTTCCAATGGTGTCCGTCCCCTATCGTCCACCACCTCTGCCTCCGCACCCTTCTCCAGCAGAACCTTCACTACCCCTGGCTTCACGTATCCGGCCGCCATGTGAAGTGCCGTCAAGCCGCCACTATTGTCGCGATGATCCAAATTGGCTCCTGCTTCTGCTAGCAGTTTCACGCACGCCTCCGACCCAAGTCCTGATACGAACAGAAGTGCAGTTCGCCCATCGCTATCTACGGCGTCGATGTCACGGCCGTCATCGGCGTTGAGGAGATCCTGAAGAGCTGAATGGTCGGCTTTCTTAGCAGCAGTCCACCACGGAGTCTCGTACTCGGCGACGACATCTTTGGCTATGAAATCGGAGGGCACCCAGGAAGGGGTATGGCCGTCTTTCCACTCGATCAAATACTCCATGCCGGTACCACCCTCGAGGGCTCTGCTACCAATGATCCCTTTAACTTCACCGAACGACTCATCTTCATTCTGAATGGAATTTGTGAATTGAGCGGGCGCAGGAGTTTCCTGGAAGATTTGTTGTTCTTGGTTTTGGAAGGCGCAGACAGTGAATAGGGAGCTGTAGGTTGATTTTAGGCGAAGGGATTGAGGGTGAGCAGAAGGGAAGGAATGTTTATGTTTGGATGAGAGATTGAGGTGGGAAGCAGCAGGATTGGGGAGGAACACGGCTTCCATTTGTGAGGCTCTGGTGCTTTTGATTGGAAGGTGGTTTTTTCATTAAAAGGCAGAGAAAGTAAGAGTGATGAAGATAAGGAATCACATCCATTTCGTGGTTGCAGTGGATTCGATTGTATATACGACAAATTTTGGCATTGAAGGTAGTCCTATTTTTTACGGTGGGATTTATTTTTGGTGATTTCTTCCTACCTGATTTATTTTTTTTAATTTTTATTTTAAAAAATAATATAAAGGAATTAAAAAATTTTAAAAAGTAAAATAAAAGTTAAAAAAGATTTTATAACAAAAATATTTAAAAATAAACTTATAAATAATAAATCCTACGGAACAAGATCTGAAAGGCTATAAAAAAGGCCTGATTCCAATATTTTTGTCCTGAATTTTCCACCCAAATGATATTTAGCCAAAAGTGTGTTTTTGTGTCTGAATTTTCTACAATATGTTGTGAATTTCTTGTTCTTTGAATGCTATACTTTAATTAGCTAAGAAAATACAACATTTTTTTTAAAAGACGCTAATAATCTATATTTTTCTTCTAGAGTGAATTATTAGGCCTTGTTCAAATATCCATCTCAAGCGTGCTAGTTCTTTATTTTCCAAGAGCTCCATTTTAGAAGCCCAAGAAGTAATTGAGGGGACAAAAAGTTAAAAAGCTGTGAGCCACTGTGTCAAGCAGCCCATTCATATTGGCCCCATTCACAGGCCCATTAGTATCCAATGCAAAGTCAACGTCGTGTTTAATATAAATTAACAAAAAAAAAATTAATTATGTGCCACATTATATTTATTTATTTACTTCAAATGAATAATATGCTTTTTTTATTTTTTTTCTTTCACTTAATATATTTATCCAAAATAAATAGAGGATGATAAATTTAATAACATAACTAAATTCACATCCGAAGAACGAGGATCAAATGCACCATGTCATTTCGTGCCTATGATTGGCTTGCTAATTTAAATAGCCATTTGCATGGTTTGACATTGTTTAATTGGTTTTGCGAATGGAATATTCACGCGTCTTCTATCCCCAATCCCTCTGCTCCTACTCTCCTACAAATTCAAATATATTTTTGTATCAACAACAACATGTGGGTGCTATTATTTTCCAAACTATAAAACCAAAAGCACATGAAGTGGGTCCTATTTCTACTTCACCACTTCTTAACAACAAACCAATTAATTTACGTCAACCACAACTGTTTTCCTATTCAAATTCATAATTAGTCAACTCCACCAGTTCAGCTCTCTTATTTTCTTTTCGTTTTTGTTTCTAATTTCTTTCTTTCATATACACAACTGGAAGGCAAAAAATAAATAAAATTAAAAGAGAATGCAAGTAATGTATATAATTAAAAGGGAAGACAAATTCATAATAATAAAAAGAAGAAGGAATAGGAAGGGGGTGGAGACCGGAGGGATGGGACTGGGAGGTTCCAAAATCCAAAGACAATCTGTCAACAGCCGAACAACGACAAAAAGGGCATCCTCGTTTAAGTTTCCGCGTATAATGGTTGGTCGCTGCTAGGATGATGGGCAATCATCCGCCGCCGATGAGGACACATGAACATAACGTGTGCAGTGCGGCGTCTGAATTCACGGGCAATACCAACATTAATTGTTCTTTTTTTATTATTATTAATTATCATAATCCAGCTCATACATTATGCATGTTAATGTGAAAACTATGGTTAAGTAATTTAACGCGTCTCTCACTCCTCACTTTCATTCCTCTCAGTCTCTCTCCAATCTACACTATAGACGCGTCATTTCTTGACACCTCACTTTCACAACACCTTTTCCTTTCCTGGGATTTTCTTCTTTCCTTGTGTCGCACCCTTAAATACTCCTCCTACTCTCCAACCTATGTCATCATGTATCATTCACTTGCCTCCCACTCTCCCTCCTCTGTATGCTTTAACTCTCTGCTTAATTCCTCTAATCCGGCTCCTCCTATTCCATTCACAAACTGTAAGCTAAAAGCCTCCCTCTTCCTCCATCTCTTTCTAGATCTCCTCAACTCCATGAAGCCTGCCTTCCTTCACTTCTGCTCTCTATTGCTGCTACTGGGGGTGGTTGCTGCTGAGGACCCTTATAGATTCTTCGAATGGAATATCACCTACGGGGACATCTATCCCTTGGGGGTTAAACAACAGGTGTGTTTTTCCATTCTCTCTTCATTGCGGATCGCTTTCCTGCTTCTCTGCATCATTTCATGGTAAGCACATTAACTGAGCTTGGTTGCTTTGTTTTGGTTTGGTTTGATTTTGCAGGGCATTCTTATCAATGGCCAATTTCCGGGACCTGAAATATACTCCGTTACCAATGACAATTTGATCATAAATGTATACAATAACTTGCCTGAACCGTTTCTTCTTTCATGGTGACAACTCTCTCTTTCTCTCTTGCTGTTTTTATTTTATTTCTATATCTTATTTTTTGACTTCATCACCTTTTAATGCATTTGTCAATATTGAGGTATGGGAGGCATTCATATTTGTTGGAAAATTCTTAGTACTACACATAAGTAGAATTGTTCTCCATTAAATAAATAAAAAACGTTATTCTATTATTATATGAAAAAGTATAAATTCATGGGAAACAAAACACTCAACCATATTTGCACTTTCATTCATCTAAAACTTCCTCCTTTTGGTGCATACTCTGTAACCCCATTCACGCATGTATTACATTAAATGGCACAAGACAAGACATTGAGAGTTGTACGCTTTGCTTTCCTTTAGTCTTTATCAAATGCGTAATTGAAACGAAAGCATGAACAGCTTAGATGCAAATACGGTTTGTAACTGAACCAAAAGGTGATAAATGGGATATTTCTTTGTTTCGGTAAGCTTAGAAGCTTCACTTTTTTGGATAAAACGACCCCACATTTTTCTTTCTTTCTCTCATGAAGCAGGGATGCCAACCTTGTTTTTCTTTTTTGGGGTCATAGAGATGCCAACCTGTCCCTTATTGAATTCGATCATAACTAAAAGGTTGGGTTTTAACTTTTAAGGACCGAAAGAGAAAGAGCATAAAAACATGACTGGATTTAATAAATGATTGCCCTCACCGTTACGTCTGAGTTCGGCCCATTAAGTCAAGTCACGAACCAAACCTACCCAACTCCACCAGCCCACCTCCCCAAACACGAAATCCTAAATGACCTTTTAGTCCCTCCTCCAGTAAATTACCATATCATCATTTCCTCATTATTTTGATATTGAACAGGAATGGTGTTCAGCAAAGAAGAAATTCATATCAAGACGGAGTTTATGGAACCACATGCCCCATCCCTCCTGGCAAGAACTTCACCTACACACTTCAAGTCAAAGATCAGATTGGAAGCTTCTTCTACTTCCCTTCTCTTGACTTCCACAAGGCTGCCGGTGGCTTTGGGGCCATCAAAATCCTCAGCAGGCCAAGAATTCCAGTCCCATTCCCAGACCCAGCTGATGATTTCACTGTTCTTATTGGAGATTGGTATAGCCTCAATCATAAGGTAATCAACATACAAACTTGAGTGCAAAAATTCTCCCTAACTTGTCACCCATTCTTTGTTGTAGCCTCTGGCTCTTTACCTGCTCATTTTATTTACATATTACTAAAATCATATGTATATGATCTCAGACACTGAAGACCGTTCTAGATCTCGGTCACAGGCTTCCTTTCCCTCAAGCTGTTCTAATTAATGGTCGTGCAAATGGCACTACATTCACAGTTGAGCAAGGTAGGCTTTTTATTTCCATCTCCCCTCACCCTTATTTTGTTTTTACCCTCAAGTTATAGACTGAATGTGTATCATATCTTCTAATAAATTGCAGGGAAAACCTATAGGCTTAGAATATCAAATGTGGGGCTTCAAAACGCACTCAACTTCAGGATTCAAGGTCACGACATGAAATTGGTTGAAGTTGAGGGAACTCACACTGTGCAGACAACCTATTCCTCATTGGATGTTCATGCGGGACAGTCTTATTCAGTGCTCATCACAGCTGATCAAGCACCTCGAGACTATTGGATTGCAGTGTCCACCCGTTTCACTGACAAAGTCCTCACTAGCACTGCCAACCTTCATTACAGCAACTCTCAGCAACCTGTTTCTGGCACTATTCCTGGGGGACCAACCACCGCGATCGATTGGTCTATTCAACAAGCTCGTTCAATCAGGTGACTCTCCTTTACGTTTCACAGACCATTTTGTCACTTCCTAAGCCAGCTTTCTCATCAAATGTGCATTGACTCATTTCTTTATATTATTGCAGGACTAACCTGACGGCGAGCGGACCCAGGCCAAATCCTCAGGGTTCTTACCACTATGGTCTTATAAACATCACCAAGACATTCATACTGGAAAGCTCAGCAGCCCAAGTGAATGGGAAGCAGAGATATGCAGTTAACAGCGTGTCCTTCATTCCAGCTGACACTCCCCTGAAGCTGGCAGATTACTTCAAGATTGGTGGTGTTTTCCAAGTTGGAAGCATCCCAGATAGCCCTTCTGGTAAACCAATGTCTCTTGGCACATCAGTCATGGATGCTGATTTCCGAGCCTTCGTTGAGATTGTGTTTCAGAACCACGAAAACATCGCTCAAAGCTGGCACATTGATGGATACTCATTTTGGGTTGTAGGGTAAGTATTCCCATATTGACTTTTCTTGTAATTTTGTTTCTACAAATCTTTATTCAGAGTGAAATTTTAATATGGCATTCTAATGCAGTATGGATGGAGGTGTGTGGACGCCTGCTAGTCGTAACCAGTACAACCTCAGAGATGCAGTTTCCAGGTGCACTACACAGGTTAGTTGTTTAATTGTTTTTGGCTGGCACATTGTTGTAATTCCGAATGTTGCAGAAACTTACTGTTAATTTTGTGTCTCAGGTATATCCAAAGTCATGGACTGCAATTTATATGGCGCTAGATAACGTGGGTATGTGGAATGTGCGAAGTGAATTTTGGGCACGACAGTACCTTGGACAACAATTCTATCTGCGAGTTTATTCACCAGCGGAATCGATCAGGGATGAATATGCAATTCCAAAGAATGCTCTTCTCTGTGGCAGGGCTGCAGGAAGAACAACTAGACCACTGTGAGGGTGAAATTGCTGAAGAACATACAAAATTAACAACATATATCCGCATCGTCCGCCTTAGTCCAATTCTTTCGAAATTACAAATAAAACTTATTTGTTTGACTACAAAAACACCATTACATAATGATAATAATTTCCCCCCACATCCCAAATGATTTATTTTTTCATGATGTATTTGTTAAATTGTTACTCTTCATTACCAGAAATAATTCAATCACAAAGTGCCTAATAGTCAGCTATTTTACTCCTTACTAGAAATTATTGTTGACGCTTGTAAGCTTTTAGATTTGGTCATCATGTCCCCATCAAACAGATCAGGAACAAGAGCCGATTCTGGAGCTCTCCCTCTGCGTTTGTTTCCAGCACTGTGGCTTCTCAAACACCCCTTAATTGATTATAGATTGATTTTTTTTATTTCCAAAATGAATTTAAGTTAAACTTTAATTGGGAATGAAGGTAAAGTACTGCCAATTCAAAGGGGAAAACGAAAAAAGCATACAGTTTTCAAATTTGGCATTCTAGAAGACAGAGGCACAAGCCAGCGGTTAGCTGCAATCATCACCATTTTCATATCTTCACCATTTTCAAGCATAAAAGAAGATGAGGAGGAGGAGGTCTGTGTCCCCCATGATATAACTTTCTCGAGAAATATTGGTTTGTACCTTTTATATACCAACTTGAGTAGGTCAATATGTGTCCATTCATGTTCGTCAAACACAATGCTTATAGTACCACTCTCATTCCTCTCTAGCGGGTTAACAAAGATAACAATTGTGATCCAAAACAACCAATTTTTCATATATCATATGATTAAAAAAGGTACAAAGGGATCACATTAATAAAGGAATTCAAATTTATAACATACACTACAGGGATGCATGCAATGAGTTCACAGGGCCACCAAGAAAAAAAGATAAAATAATTATTGAATCGAATTTTCTAAATTTCAAGAGGATACCCAAATTCTGAAGGTGAGAAGTCGCATATAAATATGATATTTATGAACTACACATGCTCCGCCACATTATGAAAATGCCCAAACGAATCCCTCCTCAAATCACACTGCAACTCAGCTTTCAGTAACAGCCATTGATCATTCACTCAGCAATCTGCCCATGCAAGCAACAAACTAACAGAGTAACCACTCAAAGTTCTCAGGCAATAATAGGAGGTTTTATAACACGCACACACATCATAATGAAAGGCAGGCGCAACATAATTACAATTCAGCATCCTCCTAGCAACCAAAAAAAAAAAAATCAACATTCTAAGATAACCAAAAGACCATGGCCGAGAAAAACAAATCATTACTTACTTCATTAAGAGGATTGTCAGGAGATTTCTTCCTTAACTTCCATATCATTTCCTTGTATTGAGTGTGAGTAAGGTCTGGCTTCTCTGCCTTCAATATAGGGGGCTCAGCTTCTTCAAAGGCATGCAACATTGTAAAAATAATACAAGAGTGACAAAATGTCAACAACAGCTCAGGGATACAACTCAAGCATATAAATTAGAAAATTAGATAGATACAATCATTATTCTCACCCAGACTCTGCCTAAAAATGCAAGAATGAGAAGAAAAAAAAAAAAGCGACACACATAGATTTTCCAATCAGCCATGTCCATTACTCTCCAATTTTAAAAAGGTGTTTTATCAATCTCGCTTCACAGTATTGCGTCATTTTCTATAGCATGATTGCTTTATAATAGGTTTCAAATTTTTTGTTCCTGCTGAAGTTCATTTCAAGATTTTGTATTCTCATGTATCATTGTTCAAAAATTACATACATCAACAAGCAAAAAGTCTTCCAAATTTAATGCTCCACCAAGACCATACTCATCACTGTATCAAAGGTTTCATTTGAAATATCCGGCCTGCACTATAAAAACACTAATGTATACATACTCATCCATACTATTTAGCCTTTAAGACATTATTAATACCACACAATATCCATTACCGTACTTAATCCAAAGAGTTTCTAGCATATTCAGCAACCACTTTGGAACCCATCTCACATCGATGGTAGTAATAATTAGGAGCGTCTATTAGGGCAGGACTTGGTGGGCCAACCCTAATCCTGCAGGTTTTAAAAAAAAAAAAACCTTACAAAATAAATATTGTTTTTAGTCCTATTTGTTTAACATAGCATACAAGAACAGTTGTCGAACATGTGGGGGTGAATAGAACATGTCAACAACACAGTCAGCATTATTACAACATAGTCAGCAAAGAAGCTCTGCAAAGACTCGTCGTTGCCTTTTTTACATACTCGCATTCATTGGCCTTCCCTTTTATTGTCTTTAAATTGTTGATTGCATTGGAAGAATTTATAAATTACATTGGCTGAATATGATGAAAAATCAGGCGTCATGGTTTGCTTTTATTGAGGCTTTTCATTTGACATTATGTTTTACATAAGTCCTTTCATAAGCATTCTGGGTAACTCTGCTTTCAGGTTGAAGGAACAGAACACCAGAAGAAGCACCGTTATAGTGGTTCAAAGCTTTCATCACCAAGACAGCAGTCCGATTCAGAAGATGACACTGCTAAAGGGAGAAAAAGAAAGAATGGTAATGGAAGTACTTCAGATTATAAGCAAAGTCACAAAGCCCATTCAGATCCAGAGTATGATTCCAGTGAGGGAGAGAGGAAAAGAAGGAAGAAACACGGTGAAGACAAAAAATACAAAGAGAGGTCCCCCAGTCACCGCTCAAGGCAAATAAGTATGAAAGATGGCTCTGTTTCTTTCCTGTTGTTTCTATGTAGAACTTCATTTCTCTCATCTTCGTCAATTGAACGGTAAATTTTATAGAGAAGGCTGGGAGAAGAGATCAAAATAAAATTAGAAAAAAATATTAATGAAATTAAAGAATTAAAACTGTGCTTTTGAGATAAAAATATAATTAAATCAGTGTAAAAAATAAATAGAGATCTATTTACTTTTTGTGTGCTGTATTATATTGAAAAGTGAGTGGATTGTAATATTAAAACGGGGAAAGTTATTACTTGAATTATTTCTTGTTCAAAATGTTTAAATAATTTTCATATTTTTTTAAAAATAATTATTGCTTTATAAAAAATTATTATTGTTATAATTATAACAATAATTAATTTTATAATTTTATAATTATTTTTTATCAAATAATAATTTTGCCTAAGAAAAAGACATTATTGTAATTCCGCCTCTCCTGTATCAAGATGTATCCTTCGCTCCTGAAGGCCTGAATTCAGTTCATTTCTCCCAAATTTCTCGAGAAAAGCAGGCATGGCAAACTGGTCTCAGCTCCCCGAGGAACTCCTACAGTTGATCGCCGAACGCCTCCGGTTCCCTTTCTATCTGATTCGTTTTCGATCCGTTTGTTCATCATGGCGATCCTCCATCTCCATCAAGAATAACCCCTTACCAGCTAAATTCCCCATTCTGTCGAATAGCGCCACTTCCGATTATTGGACTTTCAGCCTATCCAGGCGCACACTATTCCTCGTTAATGCACCCGACACCCTTCCCGACGACATCCTCTCCGACTCCGTATCCAATCCTGGTCCCTGGTTGCTCAAAATGGAAGATGTACGTGGTACAATGAAGCTCTTCAACCCACTCTCTAGGTTTCCTCTCAGACCCTTCTCTAAGGATATTCCCAAGGTATTGAACGTATATGACCTTCCAATCGTCGAATTGGGTCAAGAATATGTTCTCAATGATTTGGGTTTCCACCCTCGTAATTCATTTGCTGATAGCTTGTATATGGAAAAGGTCGTATTTACGTGGTTGAATTCCAAAAGCGAAGAATTCATTTTGCTCACGATTCATGTCTCTGGTAAATTGGCTTTCTTTAAGTCTGGTGATAAGGAGTGGACTATAATCCCTGACATGCCCTCGCCCTACGATGATGTGTTTGTTTTTGAAGGCAAGCTTTATGCCGTTGATCATACGGGAAGGACTGTTGTGGTTGGGATGAATTCAAATGTGAGTGTGGTTGCTGAACCTGTCTTTGGCGGTGACAAGAAGTGCTTGGTCGAATCCAATGGTGAACTATTGTTGGTCGATAAGTATTTATCCTTCGACTATCAATGTCTGGGTACCTATGATGAATTTGACGATGAAATTTATAGTATTGGGTGTGAGAAAACAGTTAAATTCGATGTTTTTGAGCTGGATAAAGAAGGAAAGAAATGGCTGAAGTTGAAAAGTTTGGGGGATCGGGTTTTGTTTTTGGGTGATGACTGCGCATTTTCTGCCTCTGCTTCTGATTTATCCTTTAGTCAAGGGAATTGCATAATTTTTAGAGATGATTTCTTCAACACTGATGGCACAGAAAGTGGTATCGGCGTTTCTCACTTAGATGATGATTCAATCTCTCCTTTATCTGATTACCCTGGGTATTCCAAGTTATTCTGGCCGTCCCCAGATTGGGTCAGATTTCTGAGTACAAGAGTAAGTATTTCATTTTGGTTTCTGATGTTTTCCTGAACAATTGCCCAATTAATGTCAACATCACTTGGATGTGTTATTTGGTATAGTCTTTCTGCATTCTCATAATCCAAATATACTTTCTACAAAAGCATATACTGTCAACTTTTAGAGATCTCTGAGCTCCCGGCTAGTGTAGCTTCCATAACAACTTATAAACGAAATATTGATGAGTTCAGTGATTGATTTATGGGAAGAGAATCTATTGCTTTCCCCTTTGCTGATGCTACAAAATGAAGAACCATAAACATAATTCATCGATTCGAAGAGCCGCAGAAGCTAATATTGCGAAATATGATGGTCACGATTAGTTTGAATAATCACATCTAGGAAAAGGGGGTGACATAGAAAAGAACTGTGCAATTGACAGACATTGCCTTCTTCGAATGAAAAGCAGTTGACCGATCTTAAATATGAATCTACAAATTAATTTTGAGTACTTCTTAGCAGATAATCTCAACTTAGATTTTATTGTACATCCATCCCATGATGGCCGAACTTGGTTATTCTGTAAACTTGGATACCATGAAGGACTTTGAGAAGTATTAGAATAAGGGAATTGGGAGATGCTCATATTAACTGTTAGTTTTCTTACACCCCATCCACAAATGTTTTCTCCTATTTTGCGATTTTAGTCGTGCTGGAAATACTTTGCGTTTTCTCAAATTTTCAGAGGGTAGCTTATATATGCCATGGTGCATACTGCATAGTTTCAATCTTTCTGTAGTTTGCCGGCAATTTTCAATAAAATTTCACATAATATAATTCCTTTGCTGGTAGCCTGGCGTGTACTCTCTGAAGTAACAACAGGTGTATGCCATTGAGTGCTGAATGGTCATATGGGGTAGATCATTATCAATTGTTTAGTTAATTCTTTTTGCCAATATAATATATTTCTGTATAATATAGGGTCAGACTACATTGCTGATATAGTATGTGCAACTACTGCAGGATCAGTTAGAAGAACTGACCTTGCTGTGAAGATCATGTTCCTAGTAACCTAACCTCAATCAAGCAGCAGGCACGAATGCTCCAGCTTTTTTTATTTGTGTCTTGTTTATGTGCTCCAGTGGTGCTGAATAAAGAGGACAAAAGACTTATTTTCATACTTTGGGTGAAGTTTTTTGCGCTCTGTTGAGATTGATCAGTGTGCTATTACCTATTGCATGCTAATCACATGAATTCAGACTCATGTATATAAAGAAGCTTCATCAGGCTCAACTTTCATCACTGCAACTCCTCGAGGCATGACATGCTACTCATAATTGTTGGTTGTTGCCAATTGTTTTCTTGACAAGTAGAAAAGTGTTACTGGAAATATATTGATTACTAGTAGCTATTTGCAGAATTCTCTCCAGATGATATATTGTTTCTAAAATGCAAATAGTAAATTTGGTGACTTGTCCATAGCTGTTCTAGCCTGATTCAATTTCATTAACTGTTAGGGGAGTGAGGAGGGCGACATGCTTTTAAATCCTAATTGCAGGTACAAGAATAATGCTGAATCTTAAAGAATAGATATACAATCTAGAACTCTTAACATTTGACATTTAGGTGGAGTTTGAGAGAAAAATTTCTGCCCAAGAAATTCTTTTTTTAACGAATATTCCAACATTTAGCACCTATCCGTCGCTATTTGTTTTGAAGAAGAAATTCTCGCCACTTCCCCTGAACCCTTCAAGATGTACATGGACGCTGCTAGCTAGATAACTCAAAGACACTTGGGAAGTTTATAACCGTCTTCCTTTTCTCCATTAGAACATGACAGGTAAATGCTTTAACCTTCTTAACATTTTTGCCTTCCTTTTATCCGTCTGGTTGTTATGTAGATTGGTCCTTTTCTCTCAGTCATTTTATGTTACTTTTGGTTTATCTACAAACATAAAGGGGCTGTTTGGAATGATTTTTGTTTTATTATTTTTAAGAATAGTTTTTGAAAACAACTCTAAAAAATAGTTTTAGAGAACAAAAAAACAAAAAACTTGTTTGGATAAAAATATTTTTCATCCGTGTTTTTTCTTATTTTTTAGAAAACAGATGACAAAAACAAGCCAAAACACAAAAAAATTGTTTTTGTTTTTTTGTTTTCTAGTTACTGTTTTCGGAAAACAGTTTTTAAAAACAACTGACAAAAACAGTTACCCAAACGAATTTTTTTGTTCTCGCAAAACAAAAAAACAATAAAACTGTTTTTGAAAACGATTCCAAACAGGGCCAAAATATCTCATTAATCATTCATGTGCATGCAAGCTACAATGGAAAGATGCCTGGTTATCCAAATCCTTATTGGGTCGTTATAGCAATTATTCTACCACCATATTTGCACTGGATTACTTGTACATAATTGGTGCTTTACTAAGGTCCAATTGGAAAATACGGGCTTTTCAATAATTTTTGTGCCAGAAATGTTGTCAAGAAGTTATTGTAAAAAAAGTTTAAAATATTATTTGATTAAGATGTGACAAACTATTTTGAAATATTTTTTGATTAACAACATTATCTATTTTTTTTGGAGAAAATTATTTTTACACATTCTTTCTTAATTATTGATATATTATAATATGATAATAAATATAATTAATAATTAATTAATAAATAATAATAAAATAATATATACAAGAATATGTGTGAAAGTTATGTAAAAAAATAGTGTGAGATTAACATTACTTTTTTTATCCGACAATGGCAATCGATAAGTTTTGCTTTTTACTTGTATACTCTTTAAAAGTTTGTGACTTGGTAATACTAAAATGGTAAGTTAAAAAAATGTTACGAGTTTAAATGTCAATCCAAACTAAATGATTATGTAAGTCATAATCTTATATTTATATCTAAATAAAATTAGGGATTGGTCCTTAAAAATAATTCCTTAACATTTATACCACACAAAAAAGAAACAACAAATAAAACCAATCTGATCATCTTCTCATCGTAGTCGTATGTGTGCGCATGGAAGGCCATGATAGGGCACCTTTTTTTTTTCGTGCACATTTTTTCTGTCAAAATCATCATAGCTGTCTATGCGTGCACTATAACATCTCGATTTATTGAGATCGTTTCTTAGAACATATTATCTGCTCTGCTAGTTAGAGTATCAAAATTTTACAAGGGCTTCAAGACTCTTCATTGCCTGATGATTTTCTTCGCGTCCTTAGGAATCGAACTGACAACTGCCCCTTAAGACTCGTCACTCCTATGGATACGAAGAAAACCGTGAGGCAATAAAGAGTTCTGAAAATCTTGTGAAGTTTTGATACTTTAGTTGGCAGAGCAAACATTATATTTTTGAATAACAATCCCAATAAATTGGGATGTTACACACGCAAACGGACACAATGAACTAAAAATTATAAAAAATAATTGAAAAGAAAAAAACCAGATCCGCACACAAAATGAAAAACATATTTGTCATTTTTTGAGGTGTTTTTATAATCAAACTAACTGAAATACAGAAGAACAATTCTACTATTTTCATCATTCTCTTTATAGGATATTATTAAATTACAGTAAAGAATAGTAATTATAATAATACAGTCACACATAAAAAGATGTGAGGCCCATAATAAAGTTGATGAGAATCACAATAAAATAGATAAAGTATTTTAACTTTTAGGAAGCTGCTAAGCTACATCCCCTACAATACGTACTGTAGCATATTCACACCGTAATATAACTTGGCAAATCTCTCAGTCCAATTCTGTTTACGTTTGGAAACATTGACTTACACTTACACTCTCGTCTTACCAGTTATCCCAATTCAATGTTGAAACTTGAAAATGCAGCAAGGCTATGGTGGAAGAAACCCATATACCACAGCAAGAAGACGTGAAGAAGCATCGCGGTCTTCTTTATTACATCAACCCAAATTTGATGGCCAGCTAGTAATGGAATTTGAATCAAAATATAGTAACTTCTTTTGCAGTTGGAAAAGGTGATGTTTAAGGGAGATTCAAAATATCAAAATAATTCGTTAATTATAATTTATTATTTTTTAGGTTAATACGTAAAGAATACTAAATATATTATTATATTCCACACTCCAACTCGAGCGCCTGCTTCCGAACAACACCACAGTGCTTCCTTCCAATTCCTAATAGTCCAAACTGGCCGGGACCTGTTACCCAATTCCAATCTATGCTGAAAGGGGATGGAAATGGCGAAAGTCGAGGGCAGCCTGATGAGCCTGGATCAGCTTCCTTCTGCTCTTCTCGCCACTATCCTCACCAAGCTCGACATCGCTTCCATCTGTTCCGTGGCCTCTACATGCTCCACCTTCAAATCCTGCGCTTCTCATATCCTCTCCTTCCTTGCCAACTTTCACCTCCTTGTACGTAATCTTTTCTCTCCCACCCCTACTTTACTTCCTCCTCAACTATATTTCTTTGGATCTGACGATTGTTTCACACAAAACCTAAGCCTCTCCGAGGATCCTATAAAAAGTTCTCATCTTGTTTGCCCTTTATTGAAATTTGCTTGTTCCTAACACAAATAATTAGATCTACAACGGGGGAATTGGTTTCTTGTGCAATTTAGTGACTAGTGTTAACCGTCAACTTATTTGATTCTTTTCTGAAATCCCAATTCGAGATTTTTGTTTTCCTCTTTGACTTTCTCAGAAAGCTAATTTTCAAATACCGGAATGGAATGTGTATATTTACAGGACATTGCGCCAACTCTGGATTTGCTGAGGCCGTTGCTGCCGCCAAATCCATACCTCAGTAGCGTCAAACTTGATTGTGGTCGGCTTGATGATTCAGCAATAGCCCTTCTGGTTAAACCATCGCTGCACGAGCTTTGTCTGCATAATTGTGATGATTTTAGTGGGAAACTGCTTTCTGAGATTGGGAGCCGATGCAAGGACCTAAGGTTTGCTGTCAATTTGATGTCCCACCTCTGGTGGGGATGAAGCTAAATAACCTAGCTGTGGCATGCTTGATCATGAAAACGTTGTTTGGTGATTGATCACATACCATAGTTTGTAATTTTTGTGCAATATGTAGTGCTGCTATTATTGGGTCTGCTTATTTGCTTCCATCAGGTCTCTCTACTTGGGTTCGGTAGCAGAAAAAAGAGGGAGGGCAATTCATATTTCTGATCTGGAGGAGCTACTCAGCGGTTGCTCTCAGTTGGAAGTAAGGCATAATTCCGAAAGTTAACAAGACGTATGACTAAATATTATTAAGATTCTTTAAGAATTTTAAGTTAATGCATTCCTGTACATCATCTACAGGCTATGGTCTCCATATTCTGATGGAATAATATCTAAAAAAAGTTTTTTTTTTGTTTCATTGAATAATCTTCTTGAATCTGGAGAATCCTATTATCATTTATCATCCCCTTCTTGCTTATTATGGTAAAAGCTCTTTACTTTATTTTGAGTTTGACTGACTTAGAAGGGAAAAGATATTCAATACAATTTCAATTTCAATAAGTGGTTTCATCTATGCATTTTGCATGATGAAGTTGTTATCTGCCAACGGTTAGCTATAATGTGTCTGAAAAGTGTTGCTTGACTACTTTCTGAACGCAGTATTTCATTGTTGTTACATGCAGAAAACAAAATGGCATGTACATCTTTTCAGTATTGTTTGAAGAATTTGATCACAACATCAATAATTATCTTGTTATATATATGCAATTTAGTAAATTAGCCTAGGAGCTCACAAATACTTTTGGTTTTCTTCTCCTGTTAGGGGGTAGTGCCATATGTAATAGCAATACTTGGATGTGTTGTCCAGTTAGGCAATACTGCTGTATGTGATAACTCATGCTGGGAATATTTTGAATTACTTCACATCTATTTATCTTAATTGACTCTATGAATTGTCATCATTGTGTTTCCTTGGATTATTGGCAAGACCATAGGATATTTGTTCAAATGTATTCCTATTTGAACCTATACTGAGATCCTTAAAAGTTTACTTGAATGTTTATATTTACTTCGAAGAAGGGGAAATTCTGAGACTTTGGGAGAATTATATTATGTGCTGACCATAATGATTAAGATATTGAGTGGCGGATTTTATCATTACAGCTCATTCATAACAATGCCTATTGCTGAAAGTTTCCTTATTGTCATCCTTGAACTTTGTTTTTTATATGTATTTTTCCAACTATCAAATATTGAAACATTTTTATTTATTATTAGTTCAATTAGATCTAATATGCTATGTGAAATTTTTTGGTAGGCACTGATTCTGATGTTTGATGTCTCGCTCTTTCTACGTCATAACCTTGCTCGAGTTTGGGCCTTGGCCTCAGAGAAACTCACATCTCTTGAGATTGGCTACATTTCTTCAGTAACAGTGACTGAACTGCTTAGCCCAAATTTGGGATCCTATCATTCCCTAAATCCTGTCCAACCGTTCATATTGCCAAAAATTCAGAAACTATGCCTTTCAGTGGACTATATAACGGATGCTATGGTTAGTACAATATCCAAAGGTCTCGTCTTTTTGACCCATTTGGATCTTCGAGATGCACCACTCATTGAACCAAGAATTTCCTTTGACCTAACCAATGCCGGCCTTCAACAAATTAATCAACATGGGAGGTTAAAGCATCTGTCACTGATCCGGAGCCAAGAGTTCCTAATTACCTACTTTCGAAGAGTAAATGATCTAGGATTACTTTTAATGGCTGACAAGTGTGAGAATATGGAGAGCATATGCCTTGGTGGCTTTTGTCGTGTCACAGACACAGGTTTCAAAACTATCCTGCATTCATGCACTCGCTTGTACAAGCTCAGGGTCTCTCATGGTATTCAGTTAACTGATCTGGTTTTTCATGATATTTCTGCGACATCCCTTTCCTTAACACATGTATGCTTAAGATGGTGTAATCTATTAACCAACCATGCGGTTTTGAGTTTGGCATCAAACAAGGATCTTAAAATTCTTGACTTGAGAGATTGCAGGAGCCTTGGGGATGAAGCCCTCCGGGCCATTAGCACCCTTCCTAGATTAAAAATCCTACTATTAGATGGCTCTGATATAACTGATGTGGGGCTTTCATACTTAAGACCACGGGTTATTAATACCCTTTTTAGATTGTCTCTTCGAGGGTGCAAGAGACTTACAGATAAATGCATCTCAGCTCTATTTGATTGCTCTGGTACGCTGGAATTGCGAGAACTGGACCTATCTAATCTTCCTAACCTCTCTGATAATGGAGTTCTGCTGCTGGCAAAAAGTCGGATTCCCTTTTCCGAACTCCGGATGCGACAGTGCCCTCTAATTGGCGATACTTCAGTCATGGCATTAGCTTCAATGCTGGTTGATGAGGCCAGATGGCATGGAAGCAGTTTGCGTTTGTTGGATCTTTATAACTGTGGTGGCATTACGCAGCTGTCATTTCGCTGGTTAAAGAAACCATATTTTCCCAGGCTTAGATGGTTGGGAGTGACTGGAATTGTTAATAGGGATATGGTAGATGCTTTAGCTAGAAGTAAACCTCTCTTGCATGTGGAATGCCGTGGTGAGGAGCTTGGGGCTGACCCCTATGATAGCTCAGATAGTTTATACATGCATGACTATGGTGAGGTAGATGAATTTGAGCAGTGGCTTCTTGAAGGCGAGGTTGATAGTGATGATGAAGAAATGGGCGATGCTGAAAATAATGAAGGACTGGTTGACTAATTTGCTCATATATGTATGTTAGTAACTTGTACTCTTAGTTAAATATCATTGTCTGCCTTCATGGCTTCGTTATTAGCATCTTGAGACTTTTTTCTGTGCTATGTTGTAAAGGATATGATGTATATAAAATTCATGTTGTTTAGTTTTGAACTAATCGGTTAGATATCACCTTATTCTGTTTTTTCATTCTTCTTGTTTATCTTTTGTTCGTGAGAGAGTAACAGCCTGGTTTCTTGTGGTGAACTTGTGCCCAAGCCATTCAATGATGTTATTTTTTCAGCAAAATATTGCATTTCAGATACAAAGGCCTAGAGATATAGAAGTTCTTGCAAGTGACAAAATTAAAAGTTAGCTTCAGAACGAACCTGAATTTTAGAAAAACAGATACAGAAAACATAACAAAAGAGGTAATACACCTCCTAAACACAAAATATAACTAACGTCGAAAGAAAATAACAACACTCAATGACTTGGAACTTGGGAAGTATAGGGACCACATAAGATTTAATTATTTATGGGCTAAGACTCTCTGTGAATACGGATGGCAATTTGCATAGCCAAACATTTGTAAATTGGGCCTTACTATTTTAGCACATGTGACTGTAAAATAATTATAAATTTTTTTAAAAATAAATTTTATTAGTTTTTTAAAATTTTAAAATTTTTTTATAATAATAAACTAATGATAAATTTTTAAAAAATTTAAAAAAATAATAAAAACAATCAAAAAAATTTTTAAAAATTTTTTGAAAAAATATACATTTAAAAAAATAAATATTTAAAAGAAATAAAAAAATTTCAAAAAAAAAATAAAATCATTTCAAAAAATTTCAAAAAAATCACTATAAATAAAAAATTAATAAATAGTATAAAAAAATTAATAAAAAAATTGAAAAAAAAAATTAAATAAAAATAAAAAATAAATTTGGGGGAACTGTAGCTTAGTCCCCCTTGTAAATTATATATAAACCCAACCATTGTAAAATGCTAAAACATGAAAAATATTTTTTATATTATATTTTAGGAGTGTTTGGGTATTGTATATTGTGGATATCTTTCACTTAATACCCATTACACTTATACAATTTAGATAATTGAGATTTTTTTTTGGTTTGTTCAATAAGAGTATTTCTAGATCAATATGTGCACAATTGAAGCTAAATCATTTTACAATGGTCTATAACTTTGTATAAGGAAAGATGGATTAAAAGAATTATAAATAAGGAGTTAACAATTAAGATTTATTATATTTAAAGATGAAATAATTACATAATTTGACTATTCAATTCAATATTCAAACTAAATAACTAAAATAAAAGTATACAAAATTGTTCCATGAAATCTTCTTCATAATTTGTTTTTAGAAAAAACAAATTGTCTAGTGGAACTAATTTACGCACGTTCAGTTTGGTATGCACCCTTTTTTATTGTCATTTTCTTCCACTTTTCTTTTCTTTCTCTATTTTCATTCTCCCTAATGATTAATTAAAAAAATATTTTTTAAAATTTTATAAGAATTATTTTTATAACTAATATTTTTTCATTAATTTATCACACATCATATACCTGCTTTCACCACTAATTTAATTTGTTTGATCCATTAAAATAATATTTAAAACAAAACACGATCCTGAAACGTATAAAGACGACGTTGGAGCAACAGCAAGAATGTGTGTTTTATGTTTAATTAGCTATAATTTGATAATTATATGTCACATTTATCATCCAGTTTTGAAAAAGTTCAAATCAGTGATATCAATAAAAAGATATCAGTACGTCATTCAACTAAGGACGGCCCTGGCCCCTCATTCCCTACTAATATTTAAAATCATCAGAGACTTGCTACCATCAACATAATGGGAATATAATAATCAATTATAATGTGTATTATTTCATTATTTTTTTAATAATTAAATTAATGTATTATTTAATTTTCATTTATTATCTGAGTAATAAGTTAAAATCCCTTCATAAAGAAAGAGAATTAAAATCTTAATTAATCTTCATCATTATAACTATAAATATTTTTTACCAATTAGATAAACATACTAATTATGACCTGCCAAATAAATCTCCGATCTTTAGTTATGGACTTTTGTACCATGGAACAAAAGAATATCCTCAACTCATATAATTTAATTAATGAAGTAATGAAATACACACGTAATAATTATTGATTCTTATTTATCTAAATTTGAATATAAAAAAATTATATTAATATAAACGATCATGATTGATCAAATAAATTATAAATATTTGTTACCAATTAAATCAAACATACTAATGTCAAATAAATATCGGACTTTGTACCATGGAACAAAGGAATATCCTCAAGTCCTATAATTTAACTGGTGAAGTAATGAAAAACTACATGATTATTGATTTCGATCTACCTAGATATGGATTCCTTTATATATATGAAAAGATTATATTAGTATGGATGATCATGATTGATCGTTTATGCTATCTGCATCTTATCCAGATTATCTGCTCCCTCATCCAAGGATTGTCAGGTAAATTGCATAATAAATTTTGAATATATCAATATAATCATCCAATATAACCTATTTTTGGTGGACGATTCATAGAACTGACAAATGGGCTGGCCATCATGTTCGGGCTGGACTGGGTCGGCCCGGTTTTGTTTCGGGTTAGGAACATGCCAGCTTAACCCAGCCTTATACCAGCCCATCGGGTTTCGGGCCAGCCCAGTACTTTTTGACTTATTAAATTTAAATAAGAAAAAAATTATATTTTTTTATATAAAAACATAAGTTTAGCT
>JASKGM010000009.1:9414488-9435274 GCA_034509205.1 Ceratonia siliqua | reverse complement strand
ATTTATTAAAATTAATTAATATGAGAATATAAAATTATTATTATAAAATATTTATAATGATAGAATTATTTATAATGGTGGAATTATCTTGGTATAAATATTATTTTACTTAATTTCTTTTAACTTAATTAAAGGGTATTTCTATAAAATTTAGTTACATTCCTTATAATATGTTATATGAAACAAATATAAGAATATGAATGTTGCATTCCATTCTCAGAAAAAATGAGTGGTAACCAAACATATTTTCTGAATTTTCCTAAAATCTCATTTCAAGAATAAAACATTCTTAAAATGTAACTTTCAAAGACTTAAAATATTTTTGGTACTAAACGCTCTCAAAGTGTAAAGTGTGGCATCCTACATTTTTGGAAGGTACGGACCATGATTTTCAAACTAGTTGCCAACTTTTGACTCCATGTCAGTACATTCTTCATTTGGTTCTAAATTACTATTATAATTCGCACAACGGACAGAAAAAGGATGTTATTCTTACTTTCCGCCCACTTTATTATTTTATTTTTATGTTTTTTTAATTTTTTAAAATTAATTAATTATTTTTTATATGATGTATTTTTTAAGAATTTTAATTTTAAAAATTAAAAAAATAAATAATAAAACATAAAAATAATAAATAATAAAAATAAAATAAAAAAATAGGGTGTAGGTGGAGGATAACCACACCCTATTCTTATTTTTTATAATATTTGACGAACTGAAATTGGTATTTATTACTTCAGCTACCATTCTGTCTCTTATTGATAGTGTTAAAAGTGATTTCCGTTATTAACTGCATGAGAGTTATTCCCGTACCACCCACACAAATTTTATTTTTATTTTTTTAATATTTTTTTTTATTTTTTTAAAATTAATTAAGTATTTTTTATATTATATATATTTTTTTAGAATTTTTTGAAATGTTCTTTTAAAATTTTTTAAACTTATAAATGAATAATAAAAAAAGTTATGGATGAATAGTATAAAGAATATAAAAAAATATTCTAAAATATTCTAAAAAACATATATGATATAAAAAATAATTAATTAATTTTAAAAAATAAAAAAAATTAAGAAAAAATATAAAAAAATAAAAATAAAAGAAAAAACCAAAATTAGAGGGATGGTAGCTTAATCTCCCCCTGACTGCATACCTAGCTTGTACATGAAATTTTGAAGAAAAAATGGGTGGAATACATATAACAGCAAAAAGTTAAAATTAGCTATATATTTCAAGGGGTTTTCTAACCTACTCATGAGTAGGAATACTCATGAGTAGGTTTTATAAATTTTAAAATTATTTATTTAATTTTTATTTTTTTTTACAATTTTAATTTTAAGAAATAAGTTAAAAGAATTAAAAAAAGTAAAAAGTATTAAAAAAATTTACCTAACACATTAATCAAAAAACAATTCAAAAAATATAATAAAAAACAAAAAAAGAAACTTTTTTTATTCTTTTTTTATTTTTTAAAATTCTTTTAACTTATTTCTTAAAATAAAAATTATAAAAAAATAAAAAAAACTAAAACTTATAATTTTAAAAATTAAAAACAGCTCCCCTACTCCTGAGTAAGAGAGAAAGCACCATATTTTAATGTTTAAGTCTACAATTGAATTACAACATAATTAATTAATTATATTAAAAAAATTTAAGAACATTTGTATATATAGTTGTTAGAAACATATGCTCCAAAAGTCATTAGCATAATAAATATAAAATTAAAAAGTGAACAATTATATAATTACTGTAGAAATATAAATTATTAAGTATTATAGAAAAAATAATCTAACAATCATAACGACAAATTATGTTTGAACTTGAATTTTGGGCTATTTTAGCTTTTTATAATATGTTATAGAATTTTATTTTTTAAAATTATAATTTTATCAAAAAGAAAAGGAGAATAATTTTTAGCTATGATTTGCACTTAATTAACACTCAGATTTTGAAACTAACTCACTACAAGAAATAAACAATGTTCTCATGGAATTTCTCACGAACTTTTTGTTCGTGAGAAATGTCTCATGAAAATCACGCATCTTTTTCACGGATATCTTGCTGGATGATTTTTGTGTAATTTTCTCGCGAAATTTATCACAGCTAGTGCTGTTAAACGGGGCGGGCCGGGTTGGCCCACCCCGTTTGACCTTAACCCGCCCCTTAAACGGGGCGGGGCGGGCCAGCCCGCCAACCCGCCCAAATCCCTTCTTCTTCCTTCATTTTTTGGAGGGTTGGCGGGCCAGGGCGGGTCAACTCGTCATTTTGGCGGGTTGTAAAACTACAAACCCAGCCCGCCATTTTTGGCGGGCTGGACTGGCCAACCCAACGGGCCCGACCCGTTTTGACAGCTCTATTTAAATTTAGAATAGAATCCGTGTTGCAGTAGGTAAATGTTATTTTTCTATTTCAATTGGTGCTCCAATTTGTTGACTCCTCTTTAATTCCAACGTTGCCCAATAAAAGAATCTCTCCATTCTTGCAATTTAGTTGCTACGATTTGTTTTCAAAATTGCTAATTTGACCATATTTATTTTCATTTTATTCTTTTGCCTTCAAAATTCTTACAAAACACAAAAGAGTAATAAATACTAAAAATTATTAAGAAACTAACAAGTAAATATAAAGAAATTTAAATAAAAAATATGTAAAATTATGTACTTATCATGACCTTTTTCTAGGACACTTTGGTAGAACATAATGAGAATGAAAAATCACCGAGTCACAATTGATGTATGATCTTATTGGATTATTAGATTTATTGGCTTTTTTCTAGGGTTTTTGCCATTGGAGATTGTTTATTTGTTTATCGACACAGCTAGTAAAAGATTGGTTTGCTGAAAGCACAGGTAAGACAGTTGCAAACCATGACAATGGGGAAAGTCCATATCAAAATGGTATTACAAACTAAACTCGAACCAAACCTTCACCAAACAAGTAATAATATGATCTCCATGAACGCCTTGCTTCCCAACTAATCCACATTATGGAATTGTCACGCCAGAACTCCCTTGGCAATTTAACGTAATGAACATGCCTAGGAGGGTTATATATATGAGTAGTTCTGTTTTCCTCTCTGTGCTGAGGAGAAGATTCATCATTACCAGGGCAATTGTGAGCATCAAAAAGAAGAAACATGGGAGAAGAAGATATTTTGAAGGGTGTAAGAAGGAAGGCCAACCCTCGCAAGGCTACAATTTTAGGTCTTGGCAAGGCTTTCCCTCATCAGCTTGTCATGCAAGAGTATTTAGTTGATGGATATTTCAGAAACACCAATTGTGATAATCCAGAACTCAAGCAGAAGCTCACTAGACTATGTAAGTCCATCAAACCCCCTGCTAAGTCCATCAAACCCCCTGCTTTCACATTACTGTGTAAGAAACTTGGACAAGTACTAGAGATTAGCGGATGAGATTATTGATCCTCTTAATTGTTTATATACAATGCCAATAATTCTATCTATGAATTTTATTTAGGAGTAAATAATTAACACCCGACTCGTTGAATTCCTCTATCACCAGTTAGCTTTGAAAAATCCAAATTTTAGACTTGATTATTAAACTTAAAGGATTGAGTTTGGACAAAATTTTAAATCCCTTTTATGCCTTTGTCCTATTTTAGTCATAAATTAAATATTATTAACAAATTTTAAACCAATAATATTTACAAACACCTAGATAGATAGTTTATCTACTTTCACACCTAAGCCATCTTATATATGAATAGTTACAAATTATTTCGTTTATTTACTAAATAATAATTAATAATTTCTTATTCAAAGAGTTTTGAAAATTAATTTTTTTGTAAATAAAAGAAAATAAATAATTAATGTGTTGTTATTAAGAATAGATCAGGCCAGACTAATTTTTGCGCGCCCCTCCTAGTAACCATGTGACTGCTCGTCACTATCTATGTTCATGCACAACCAAGTAAAATTGTTTATATAAATTCTTTATGCGTCAGAAATCGCCATGATATAGCCACACCTAGCTTCATCTTGAGTGGACTTAACTTTGTATCCGTTTGAACTTAGTAAGCATCAAATTGCAGTGATGGAAATGGAATTGATATTGCCCCAGCCAGTAGTTACATCTCATAGTACATTCTGTCCAGTGCCTTCCCTTGTTACCCTAACAGTGTTCGATGAATTATCACTTTGGTTTTATGGTATAAACAGGCAAGACGACAACAGTTAAAACAAGGTACGTGGTAATGTCTGAGGAGATACTGGAAAAGTACCCAGAACTTGCAGTTGAAGGCCTCCCTACTGTAAAGCAACGGCTAGAAATATGTAACGAGGCAGTAACACAAATGGCAATTGAAGCTTCTCGAGCTTGTGTCAAGAAATGGGGCAGGCCTTTGTCTGACATAACCCATTTGGTTTATGTCTCTTCCAGTGAAGCTAGACTACCTGGAGGTGACCTTTACCTAGCCAGAGGGCTAGGACTCAGCCCTGAGACTCAAAGAACCATGCTTTATTTCATGGGCTGCTCTGGAGGTGTGGCTGGCCTACGTGCTGCAAAAGACATAGCTGAGAACAACCCAGGGAGCAGAGTTCTGCTTGCTACTTCTGAAACTACAATTATTGGGTTCAAACCACCAAGTGCAGATAGACCCTATGACCTTGTTGGGGTGGCCCTCTTTGGGGATGGTGCTGGTGCCATGATAATTGGCTCAGACCCAATATTGGGAATTGAAAGGCCTCTCTTTGAGCTTCACACAGCTGTTCAGAAGTTTCTGCCAGACACTGAGAAGAAAATTGATGGGAGACTAACAGAAGAGGGAATAAGCTTCAAGCTAGCTAGGGAACTTCCTCAAATAATTGAGGATAACATTGAGGGGTTTTGTGAGAAGTTGCTGGGAGTTGCTGGGTTCAAGAACAATGAGTACAACAAGCTATTTTGGGCTGTCCATCCAGGTGGTCCTGCAATATTGAATCGCATAGAAAAGCGACTTGATTTGTTGCCAGAGAAGCTGCATGCAAGTAGACGAGCTCTGATGGATTATGGCAACGCTAGCAGCAATACCATTGTCTATGTTTTGGAGTATATGATGGAAGAAGGTCTGAAAATTAGAAGGGATGGTGGAGGAGATGCTGAAACTGACTGGGGCTTGATTCTTGCTTTTGGACCAGGGATTACTTTTGAGGGGATTCTAGCGAGGAATCTAATAAATGCCTGACTGATAACCTGTTTCTTCTATCTCTGAAATAAATTTGATTGTAACGCTCACTATTATCAAATATATATGGTATCTTTTGTAATAAATAAGCATGTGATAAATCTGAGTCTACGTTTCTGAATATTGATATTAAAGAGAGGAATAGAATTAAGCTATCAAATAGCCAGCAAATAATATATTTCAAGCCTACAAAAGGGTTGAATTTAATATTAACATCAGTCACTTTTATATAAGTATATATAAAGTGTATGTTACATTTATAAATAATAATTGAGGAGTATGGAAGTCTACGAGATATTTAGGAAATTTTCATGTAGTTTGGTATTTTTATTTTTTTAAAAGGGAATAAACAAGAACTGTGCATCAAGCAATCCTAACATACACAGATTTCACATTAGGAGTTCCAAGAAGAGTTGCCGCGAAGCTACAAAGTGCACTAAGAAAGTTTTGGTGGGGTTTGCCTCAAGGTCAATCTGTAAAATATGTCAACCAATATTAATAACCCGTTTGAATCAGAAGATCTGAATAGACCTCCGCTTGGGACAGATTGGAAAGTATCAACAGAATGTCAAGCTCCATGGGTACAAATGCTTAAAGCCAAGTACTTCCAATATTCCAGCTTTCTAGAAATTTTGTTTTATGCCAATTATTGGAAATTCTTGAATACTCCAAGTACCGGCATGTCTTTTGATTGTGTAACAAGTCATGGATCTGATATTGCAAGGACTTTCCAGGATGAACATCTGAGTTTTAAAGTACTGACCTAAGTTGTCGAAATAACTTACTGTTGAGTCTTGAGTTTACAAAATTTATCTCTGGTTTTGGACATAACTTGTTAGCTTCTGGACAAAAATGAAGCAGGCCTTAAGCTGCTGCAGTGGGAGTTGAATAGACTAATGGCCTTGCTCTGTGGCAATAAATTCTAGTTGACTTTTGTTGTCCTGTTGAGTTAATATTTCCAGGGAGCAGTAAGTAACTTGGTAGGACTTAATTTCTAACTCTAAGCAATGACCTGCCGAAATTAAGTTACATAACTTTTACTTCGTCTTCATTTCAGTCTCATTTTTATTGTCACAGATGCACCTGAACTTTATGAAGTCTTCCTCGCTGCAGTGGGTATTACATTAAAGCATGAAAAATAGAAAAGGAGGGGCATACGCCTTTGCATTGTTAAGTTTGTAGCGAATATAGCATGGCAATAGAGACACTCTGCATTGGAACAACAGTATCAGAATTTAAAACTCACCAAGGCCAGAAAAAATGCAGAAACTTACTGCAACTGGTTCAGCAGATCAGTACCTACGTCAAGGTTTAAAATGAAGTTTCGGGCCTCATGGCCAGCATTCTGATTGTGATCATTCAGATTTTCAACTATAACTGTTAGAGCTGGAACACTTCGAGTAGTTAAAGGAACTGAATGTCATTGCCAAGAGCCTAAATAAATAGAGATACTTTATAGAGAAAGTATACCATACTTCAAACATAAATATTGAGGCTTTCTTCATGCCCAACTTTACAAAGAACCAGCTTCTTCCAAGGAACCAAATAAGTGTCTCAACAACACAAAAAGGACTCCAAAGAGGATGACCAACCATAACGCCTGATTAAGTTATGAGGGAGCATGCAACCAAGCAGATCATCAGTCACACCACTCCAGAGGGCAGACGAAGTACAAGTTGTCCCCCAAAAACACTGCAATAAATTAAAAACCATAAGGACAATACTGATGTTGGAAAGTTCTTTACATACTCTCACCAAAAAGCTGCAAAAGAAAGGGGCGCAAAGGGAGAACTAACTAAATAATGTACTCAACCAACCTTTTGACATAGTAGTAACAGAAATCTGCTAGGATGAAAGTCTGGACAATTTCAGAGATAAGAACCATTGGCGGCCATAAACCATAGCCCAGGGCAACCAACAACTGTCCACGACTATCCAATACCTGTTGCAAGAAACAAGAAGTTGGTAGCAGACTGGCTCTTAGTAAATCCCAATAAGTTATGCCACTAAAGAAATTGTGCTAAGAAAGCAGCAAACTGTAAGTGTCATCCACAGGCTACCAAATCAAATGAACTATATTAAGTTAAAATACACTAACATAAAAAGCAAAATGTGATAAAGGCAGATATCCCTAAAATAGTTCCTCTGGAGGAAAGCTGACTTTGTTATACCATCTAGAATGAACGCCAGACTCATATTTATAGAATTATGTTCATATTTCACTGATTCACTCCATGATCAACAAGTAGCTATCCCCAAAAGTATCCTCCTACCGACACTGATCAGCAGCACACACCAGAAAACAAGGCCAATTTGCAAATGAATCAAAGATGTAATAATGCAATGACAAGTTTAGATGAACAGAACCATACCTGAAGAACCCAATGAGCACAGCTCAGGAATCTTGCAACACCCAGTGCAAATACGTAATGAGCTGTGAATGGCTCAACAATCTGAAAGTATATAATGAAACAAGTTATGAAGGAAAGCAATAGAATTAGATCCCATAAGAAATCCCAGGAAAATGATTCTTCAATTAAGAAATTATACTTTGGTATTCTGCATGACCCGCAGTTGGGGCAGTACGGAAACAGCTTCTAGATATACACAGAATGCCCAGAAAATCCTGTTCAAGAAATGATGAGAAGTTGATGGATGAATAAACAAGGCTAACACAGCACAGGGTATCACCTGCATTCAATATCAAAAATAGAGCATATCAAGCTAACTGCGATAGAAGGCAAATGTACAAGTTACTAGCAATCAGTGACAACATTGCATGATTATTTAGAAGAGAAAGAAGTTAAAATCTTTCATGTACACAGACACACCAACAAGAAAGGGGGAGGAGAGCGACATTTAAATAAACGTCGCAGTTTCTATATGATGCCATGGCAATTGGTTCTACTTCAATAAGAGCATCATAATAAATCATGTAATATATAGAAAACCCTAAACCCCCCTTTTTTTTCTCAGAATCATGACCAGGATTAAAAATGGTAATAGAAAGCCCACTTTGCAAGAGACATGTTGCCAACAATACTGAAGCTTCTTGCCAATGGAAACCAACCAAGAAGTTGAATTGCCACAACACATGATAATTCATACAATAGGAATGCAATTAAGTAGCCAGAATTAGTGTAAATACTAAGGAGTTCTAAAAACTAGGCAAGGCTACTAGAGATCCACAATTTTTTATCTTATCCAAAAACTTCTGAAGAGGCATGGACTTTGCCTGGTTAAACTTATCATCAAAAGAGAGTTTCACTATAGAAGAAAATCAAGGAAAAAGTTTAAATGTCAATATGATATTTTAGTGTCAGGATCAAATAAATCTCCATATGTACTAATATCTCGAAACATATGAGGCACTGAAGTTGAAATGCTTCATTCATCATGTCAACCATCTAAAGACACTACATGAAACACTCAAGCATATAAGAATCAAACTTCCAATGCAAAAAAAAAGGGAAAATATTTACAATGTCACCTTCCTTTTGAAAAAAATATAGATGGAGCTTTTAATTATTGGATAGATATAAATGATAGAAAACTTACAACATAGTATATTGTAAAGTTGTCCTTCTCCTCCATGTAACTGGACCTCAATTTGAAACGAATCATATATATAACCCACAGTGTAGTAGCCACAGTAGCTAAATCAAGTAGGGTGTGTATATCATATTCCATGACAAAACTGCAGTACAGCCTAACAGCTAAAAAGATAGCTGTTAATTCCTGGGATTTAAGCGACAGTCCTGTAAACCATTGAATATAAAGAGTCATGATAAAAGGCGTGAAAGATGAGACAAGAAGAATACGTAGTATTTGCTCACAAAGATGATATTAGTACACAAGTCAGGTAACATTACCGCCACCAAATATCAGCAAGGTAGAAGTACTGTTATCATCAGAAAAATAAAACAACATAAATAGATACTGATATCTGCCGCTTTTATCAAATAACAAATGTCAAGACACTGATTAAGCCAAAGGAAAAAAGGAATTCAGCCAAACAATATCATATCATGGTCCAACAATTTCATTCTGAATCTGACAAGCTCTTGATGCTCCATCAAGTTGCCAAAAAATTGAAGGGGAAAACAAAATTTGGAAAGTGTGCTCTGTATAATGGAATCAATTATGATCCGTGAAAATCCTAAACTTTCTAAAGAAAAGAAAGCCTGGACATAAAAATATTCAATTTACCACAGTCTGTTGTATAACATGGCCCAATCTCTAATAAATTCAAGAAAATTTCAAGGAAATTCTAGACAAAATTAAATTAAACTGGAGAAACTCAGAACAAAAAAACAACTTTGACTAAAAAATGAGAAAATAGAATGGAAAACATGTTATCTGATGTTTGTGTACACAAATGAAGAACTGCATCTTGGTTCAAGCATGTAGAAATAGCATTTTCAAGCGTAAGAAACAGTATCACGAATTAAAACTTAATCCCAAAAGGATTGATATTTTCCCTTCCCCATAATTTATCTGATTATTCCAACTAAGCATCAAGGGTATTTAAGATTCAAAAGAAGTCCCAAAGAGAGAGAGAGAGAGAGAGAAAGGCTCAAGCTGGCAAGTGAAAGAAGAAGTTTCATCAATCAACCAAATTCACAAGACTTGTTTAAAGCACTGCCAATTGTCGATTGACATTATAATTATAAACAATACTTGAAATCTCACCGCTGCCAATTCGACCAGAACCATTTACTAAAAAAAACAACAATTCTACGATTCACAAGAATTTCTCAAACAATCAAATAAATCCAATCATAAAATTTAAAAACAATGCTGTTTACCGGCACATGTCTTCTCCTTCATAAGCTTATAGATGAGGACGGAAATTCCTATGGAGTGCACAGCCTCGGCTGCTACAAAGAGGTTATCATGATCGTGAACAATGAAGCGAAGCAACGCTAGAGCCGCCATACCCGAAACCACGGCTAGAAAAGCCTTCACCTTGGGTGGTTGTCGCCTCACCCATGTCGACATGGCTTGGATCGGATTTCTCTGAGGCCTCATAAGGTCGTCTTTTTTTCTTTTCTTTTCTCTCTCTCTGCAAAGGAGAGATATGGCAGCCAGAAATTATGGGCAACTGAAGAAAACAGAGTTTGCACTTGCTATGTGGAGATGGAGAGTGGAGACTTGGTTTGAGCGTGGGGCAAGTTTTCACTTTTCGGGTCCCCAATTCTCAAATAGGGTGGAATTTTGAGCCTCTGCAATCTTCGACCGAAACTGCGACGCTGAAAAGACGAAAGCCCAAGATCAAATAAACTATATTAAATTAGTTTCTTAATATGCATCATCAATTTATTGTTTAAATAAATATATAATTTTTTTAAAATTTTAATTATTCATTATTTTTAAATAAATAAAAATTTTAATTTTTTAAAAATATATAAAAATAATATTAACTAATTATTTATTACTTAAAAATAAATTAAAATAATTATTATTATTATAGTAACAAATTTAGTGTAATAATTTAATTCCAAACACATATATATTAGAATATATTTATTTTTAAAATTTTTTTTCAATTATGTAAATTATTATATTTTCTATTATAAAATTTTTTTAAATATTATTTTAACTTCGTTTGGAATAACAAAAAATAATTTTATAAAAAATAAATAATAAATCTCCAAAAATTATCAAATCCATTATGACTTTCGATTTTTTTTATATATTGAAGGAGATTTAGCACATAGGATTGAAACTATTCAAATAGAAATTAACTACAAAATTAATTCTATATTTGTATTGATATGAATTTGAATTTTCTAATATACAAACATAATACATATGAATTTATAAATAATAAATATAAATAAAATTTATTAATTAAATAATAAAATCTTATGCATTATATCTTTTTCCAAACTTAATAATATCATATTCTTTTATATCATAATCCTAAATCAGAATGAATTCACCCAGTATAAGAGTTTAACTGCATAGTTAATTTAAACTACTGAATTTTACTTTGATGTAATGACTTTTTTTTCTAGTATTCTCCCTTTGAAGAACTATTAATTTTCTGAAGCTTTCAATTGTTTGAGGAAAAATCTAATTTATTTTATTTTTAACACCTTTTGTATCTATAATAATAATTAATTAAATAGATTGAAGCATGAAAGTAAGGATTAACACCTTTTTTTCTAGTATTCTCCCTTTTGTATCTAATAATAATATCTTTTTAATGTAAGGATTAACACCTTTTACCTAAACAGATTGAAGCATGTCATAAATAATTAAATATGTAATCTCAGTTTTAGGATGGTTTCCCATAATTGACACGGCAATCTAATAATAACAATGCTAATGAAAATTTTAAGATCCACAACACATCAGATCCTATAAATTTATCTGTTTGTTTCAGCTTCTCTCAAAATGAAAAGTAAAAAATTAAGAAAAATTTCTCCTTCTAAATAAAGTTAAAATTTTTAGCTTATTTTAAAAAAAAAAATTGATAGATGAAAGAAAATATTATTTTATTTTTTGATTCAAAATTTTTTTTAATTAGTACATCTAAATACAAAATAACTTTTATTTTTAAAAAAAAAAATTTTCTATAAAAAAACATAAAAAACCTTTTTTGATGAGTCTAAACAAACAGGTTCTTAATAACTCATCTAAACCATATGGTAGATCAAGTTATGGACTTTGAATTAGTGTTACTCTCATAAAATGTGTTCATCCTTACTTTTAAGAATCGAACCCATAATTATTTAATTATGGGATATCTTGTAACAATATAGGCTCCAATAAAATAATGGTGGAGCCAAACAAAATTACACTTACTTTTTGGATTCTAGAAATCAACTCCAGCCATGTAGAATTGCAATCTTGGAATAATCATACAGATTTTTTAATTTATATTATTATTATATGATTTTAACAATTGTGTTTCTTCAACATTTCTACAATGTTTCCGATGGGACAAACGCATATTATATATAATTGATGTCGATTCTTCCAGACGGTTTTTATCTTTATTTTGGTATTGAATTTTAAATTCGGAGTTTTGGGATTGATCAAGTATGGGTGGTTGGGTCATTCTTCTTTTCTTATGGAAAAATTAACTATGTTTCTTCCTTAGCAAAATGTGACGTTGACTTGTTAAATTCAATCAATTCGTGTCTACTTGATAAAATGGGATTTCTGCTCCATAATAGTGTCAATAAAGTAAGTGACATGTTCATTTTAAAAATAAGAATATTAAATTAAAATTTTATATAAAATAAAAAATACAAATATAATTAAGCTTAATTAAAAATATATAATTTAATATTTACATTTGGTTATTTTCACGATCATTTGCTCATCATAATCATTTGTACATTTATAAATGATTACAATGTGATATTCTTTTTTTATACATATTTTTTTTATTAAAATAATTATTTATATATATATAAACAACCACGAAACATTAAAAGTAATTAAAAAAAAAAACCAAATCAGCATCCTATAATTTGTCTCGTACTCTAATTGAGAGCGGCCTCTGTTGTTGCAAGACATAAGGATTGTTTGAAATGATTTTTGTTTTATTATTTTTAAAAATAATTCTAAAAAATAATTTTATAAAACAAAAAAATAAAAAAATTTTTTGAGTAAAATTTTTTTCATTAATTATTATTTTGTATTTTTTTAAAAAACAGATGAAGAAAACAAGTCAAAATAAAAAAAAATTATTTTTATTTTTTTGTTTTCTAGTTATTATTTTCAGAAACAATTTTTAAAAATAACTGATAAAAACAGTCACGCAAACGAATATTTTTTGTTCTCGTAAAATAAAAAAATAAAAAAATTATTTTTAAAAACTAAAACAAACAGCCCTATAATTTCTCTTATTGGGAAACACATTAGATATTTACCTAAATGGGAGGATTCTTAAAGATCCTACCATAATCACAATACATTAACATCTAACTTAAATAATAAATGCTTTTCATAAAAATAAATAAATGCTTGAACTTGATAACCCTAGTGGGCTCGTCAAAGGTCAAAGATAAACCAGACAAAGCTAGAAGCAATAAAATCGAAATCAAATAAGTACCTAAACTACAAGACAATTAGGTTTAGTTTGCCCCATTAAAATGCCAAGTTGTTTTCTGGACTTAATAATTAGTTTGAATTTAATTATTGAAATAAAAAAGTGTCATAATTCAATTGGGTCTTTTAGAGTATATGAGGGGAACTGATAATTCTTTGAAGAGACACAGTATTTGAATGATAAGTCCAATGCATAACTCTGTAATAAATAAATATAAATGCTTGTTAGTAATTACGTTAACGTAAAATTAATGGATTAAGTAATGCTACTTCATCAATTATTTGCACAAATTACTGATATAATTATATACCAATTTCACCAAATAAAATTTAAGTAGCACTACTTGAATTTTATATAACGTAGATAAAATTAATTGTACCAATGAATACCTCTACCTCTTAAAAATGTCAAAATTTCTCATCATTTTACATTGAGATTTTCATTTTAAAATCTTTAATTTAAAATTAAAACTCAACTAATGAATTATTAGGATAAAAATCTAAAAATGCATCTAATAATATAAAAAAACTCAATCTTTTTATAGAATTAGTCTAATTAATATAGGAAAGCATGATTGTAATTAAAATGAAGAGAGTGAAAATAGAACTTTTATATAAGAGGAACTACAATTGTATATAAGCAAATGTAGGCTAAATGTTCTTTTGCAAATACTTCACTTTTTAACATAATGAAATGTTTGATAAATGAGTACATATATTCATCTTATAGTTTAAAAAAATGAATGGAGCAATGAAAGTATGATGAGAATAACAGGATGGTTTAAGTATGAAGTTAAATTGTTCTAATTGATGATTATGCATGTAATTTTATCTTACATGTTTGTAGTGTGATGCCAACCCTGGTAGGCTAAGGTATATAAATATCAAAAGAATACATTATATGTAATGTCTTCAAAATTGTGAGTATAGTTTTCAATCTTTTCTTTTGGTATGATGTTCTCAATCTAAATTGTAATAAGGTATTTGGGCTATCTGCATCTAACTGTATATATAGTCCACTTACTAATAACTTCATGCAGGTCCCAGAACTTCTAATTTGGCATAAAACTAGTTGTCAAGGAACTATATAACTGCAGGCCAAAGATGATAGACATAATGCATGATATACTTGATGATGGACGAGGTCACGGGCTAACTTATACTAAATTTTAAATGGTATAAATCCAAAGCATGATAAACTTCTATGTAATATGAAGCTCAACATTAGTCAGACCATCAGGTCTTTTGACATATTAAACGAAGACACAGAAAGCTTTGTTTGAATGTTAGACCTCCAGCTTCCTCTTACTCCCCTCTTCCCTTTTTTCGTTTTCATCATTGCAGGTCAAAATCAATCAGAAATGATAGTGAATCACAAATTCCATGAATTTGATCTTTTGAGCATAGGCCTTAGCTGTTTGTCTTCCTCAAGTGCTACCATACCTAAATGTGATGGATCATCCAGCATCATCCTAGCCACCGAGTAACCAGCAATGGACCAGGTCTGGCATTTACGGGCCTGCTTCCCAATGTATCGACCAAGCTTTCCATCATAATATTCAGGCCAGTTGTCCTTTTGCAATCTGGCTTCAGCAATGTCAAGGGCACGCCTTGCAATTTGGGGTCGTCCAGTCTTGATGCAGGCCGCAGTGAGAAGCCATAAAAGAACTGTAACCACCACAAAAGCCAAAATGTATCTCAAGGAAATCTCTCAACAGGAAAGTTAGGAGGGGGAAAGAATGGCAGCTGAATGCCACCTCATCTCAAAATACCTTATGGGATGTTTTCAAAGTAAGCTAAAGTACTAAGGAATAAAGAAAGACTCCACAAGACCACAACTATCTCAATTCATTGCCTGATTACTTTAGTTAGTTGTCTTAATCTGCAGTCGCATTCAAATCCCCCTCCTCCCCCAAGGTGGCACTGCTCTAAATAATAGACTCATTAATCTTTTACAAAGAAAATCTAAAGTTCACTAGTTGCTGGAAATTCAGAATTGTAATGTAATTCCATGCAAATGGAACCTAAGAGCAGAAAAGTACCTGGCCAAGATCCTCCATTGTGGTAACTCCATCTAGTATTTTTTGGGTCACACCCTGTTACGATTCGCCATTCATGGCTTTCTATGGCTGGATAACAAACTTTTACAGGCATCTCCCCAATTAATTCCTCCCACCGTGATTCTATGAGATCCATGATTGCAGTGGATTGCTCAGGAGTAGCCAAGGACGACAAAATTGCAATGCAATTACCCAGGCAAAACCAGCGGAAATCCATCCTAGCAGGACTGACATTCCCAATAAAGTAGCCACCATGCTGAGGCATGAAATCAAAAATCCAATCTGGAAGAGAATCAGGAATAACATTAAACTTGTTCACTGCAGTATGTGAGTACTCTTCTGTTTTGTAGCGATATACATCATTAAGTTGCTTCAAATCCAACCAAAAGTAGCTTCTCAAATGATAGCTTAAGGCATGCAAACGTTTGACAATTCGCTCCACAAACTCTTTCCCCTCATCATCTTGCTTAAGCAATTGCAAGGCACATCTTAAAGCCATGAAGAAAAGTGCTTGAATTTCAATTGGATACCCATAAACACCCTGAAACCGTAGATCAGCAATTAAAAGTAAGACAGGGTGAAACTAAACACTAGCAAAAATTGTCTGAGTACCTAAAAGGAAGATCCACAAATCAATGTCTAACTTTATAAAACCAGTCTGAGACATAATTATTCTTGATTCAGCTGGTGTCAGCACATAAGTAGATTTTTTATTACATTGGATTAATGTCTTAACCTGTATATATCCAAAGAGCTAGAAAAATATAAAATAGTCATCTCATCCTACAATTAATGCCTTAGTTTTCATTTCTGGACAATGTAAACTATGAGGGTATCATAAATTTCTACAAACTCACCATTCTACGATCGATCATACAGCATCCATCAGCACATAGTAGAGTTGGGAACGTGTCAAACCCCTCTGAAAGGCATAAACTAAGAATCAGACGCATGCCCTTTTGACATTCGGGAAGTTCAGCCAAGGAAGTGTCTCCCGTAGATTTTGTGTATGCACGAAGTAATATAATCCACCAAAATCCAGAATCAACTGGAGCAACCCTTCCTATTGCACTTTCACCAAAATCAGCTATCAGGGTCTCATGGTTTCTGACTGGATCATGGAATACTTTGAAACTTGCTGGCATTACTCCTTCTCCTAGCTGGAACCTATCAATTTTTTTCTCCCAAGACTGAAGGCGAAGGGTCTTTACAATAAAATTTCTAACAATGTCAGGTTCCCCATTCATCAAAAAAGCCAATGCACTTGGAACAAAGTCTCTTACGAACACCTATGCACAAATATAGTACCTTAGATAAAACCTCCACAACAACTGAAAATGGGTAGATTTGGTAAGAGATATATAATAATCAAAGCCAACGTTCTAGCAGAATAAAGGAAGTCAAAAGATGAAAAAGAGGGAAACAGAGAAAAGAAGCATCAGTTTAAATATAATCTAGGCATCTAGCTTGTCTGTCAGGATTGGAAATTCCTAGAACTAGAAGTATATATAACTTGATAAAAATTCATGGCTATAATGTAAATATGTAATCAAAGCTACAAATGTTCAGGAGTACTTGAGTGGGGTACACGCTTGTAGGCAATATTATAAACAACTTAGAGAAGAAGAGAAAATGAATCCAACAATCCATTTTATGTATGGGGGAAAGAAGAGTATATTACAATCATTATTAATCTCAAGTGGTGGTATTACTATATAAAGTTTATTAGATTTTGTAAACACCCCCCTCCCCAAATAAAAATCAGATACATTCATGAGATGACAAGGTCATGGCACCTGATCATAATTAAGATTCTCCTCAGAATTATCCAAGGCAGCAATTGTCCCAACTGGTTGACCACGAAAATATACTAAGGAACGCCTCAGAGCTTCCCAACCTTCAGATAACATTGGATGCGGATCCCATGTCAGTGATCTTGGGGTATTAAGAACTGACTTTTGCAGTGGAGATAATCCATTATCAAGGTGGTCCACCAGGCGAGAAAAGTTCTCAGCATTTTTGGACAAGTGAAGTGGAGACAACCCTATGGCTAGTTCACTCAGTGTTCTTTCGTCACATGATCTCTGTTTCTCTATATTCACAGTCCTTGGCCTGTCTAAAAACTTTTGAAAATCATGTTCCTCAGTTTCTGCCAAAGTACATGGTGCGTCTGTATTTCCAAAACCTCCTCTGAGGGAATATTCCATGTCTAAAAGCTTTTGCAGTAGTAGTGCTGCTCAAAAGCCTGCGAGTAAGTTGTCATAAGATTCATGACAAAGAATTAACATAAATGTAAATTATGCTCATGAACTACTTAATTCCATGATTTGGGAACTTTATAAGCGGAAGTAAAAGCTGCCCAAACCCTCCAAATTTTTTTACATAATGGGTTAAATCATTCAAAGTCTGATGTTTTCATGAGTAAACCTCCAAAACCATATATTTAGAATTCATGCATAATTATTTCAATCCAAATGACGGTGATTTCAAAATTATAAAATCCCAAAATGACACCAGACAAGTATAATGGTTACCACCAAGAAGTGATTAAGCTGAAAACGCCATACTGTTTAAGCTCAACTTTTTTTTATTAGACATTGCAATAAAAAAAAAATTAAACACATATGGTCCACCTATCCAACATTCCAGATCACTATATAAAGCAAAAGTTTATGATTTACATTCTTTTTGAACAAAGGTCACTTCTTAACTCGTTAATTGAAAATCTTTCAATTTCTGAAATGTAAGTTTGATACTATTTTGACAATAGAAGAGGAGGAAGACTATTCATGGAAATCAAGTCAACCATTAAAAAGATATGTTGTCTATTGTCAAAGCAGGAAGAAAAAATAACAAGCCACCGATGCTTGATCAATCCCAAAACCCCAAATTTGAAGTTCAATACCAAAACAGAGATGAAAACAGTTTGGAAGAATTGACAACCATTATATATAATATCCATTAATGTAACAATTGTAGAAACGTTGAAGAAACACAGTTGTTAAAATCATATAATAATAATAAAATTGTAAAATCTGTACGATTATTCAAAGATTGCAATGTGACAAAACTTAATATGCAACCATTTCTACGTGGCTGGAGTTGGCTTCTAGAGTCCAAAGTAACACTAACCCAAAGACAGAACTTCCGTCAGCAGCCCATACGAGGCTTCTGGGAGAAAGAAACAAAGGAAAAGGAAAGAAAACAAAGTAACAGTCAGAAGGCGTTCAAGATTAATATTTTTTCACATTTTTCCAATCAAGCTTATCATGGATGAACCAAAAGACGCTGGAAGATTCATACAATCATAAAAAGTCGAACAACCCAAACATGGACGCAAGATGCATAACATGATGACTAATAACAGCTGAATGGGTCAAATCCCATAATGAACATTGCAATTCAAGATCAGAAAAACTAACCCCAAAACCCGAAAACCAACTTAAAGGGAGCACAGAATTAAGAAACTGAGAGAGAGAGAGAGAGAGAGACTTTTTCACACCACCACAATAATGCAGAAGCGAACAAGAACGACGACCCCGTGAACGTCCTTGCGAATGATATTACAAAAGGGGGTGGGGTGCTTTGTGAGTGGGCAAGCAGCAGCCAGGAGGAGGCTTTTGCTTGAATTTGTTGGTTGGCGTTTGGGTTTGTACGGAAGGCTGATATTTTGGTGATACGTGGGAGATATATGATTGAGTGGGATGGCCGATGGGGTGATTGATTGGAATGGGAAAAGCGTGAGCGAGGGAGCGAGAAAGAGACTACGGGGAACTGGGATTCTGGGAATGGGCTTTTATTATTTCATATGATTAATCCTATTATTTTTGTTGGCAGTTCTTTAGCGAAGAACGATGCAAGTTGCATGGTTCCAATATAAAAGGCGTCGTTTCGTTGATTGATTGGGACCAGTGGGCCCCAAGCCCAGAGTACAAGTGCCTGGACGGACCTAGTGTGTGGTGCGGCAATAATGCGTTGCCACGTGTTTCAGGTTTCAGAGTTCAGAGCAATATGTCTGCTCGTGGACGCTAACGGCCACCTCTACCAGCGCGTGTTTGACTGTTTGGCACGCCGCATGGTTCAGTTATTTCAAGCCAAAATAACTTATGTTTGGATATTTTTGACCGGAAGTAAAATTTTTTAAGTAAAAATATTTTTATTAAAAAGATAATTATTTTTTATTTAAATATAATAATATATAAATATTTTTAATCATAAAATTAATTTTATATTTAAATATAATAATATATAAATATTTTTAATCATAAAATTGTTTAAATGTACAAATATAAAAATATTTTTATATTAATAAAATTATTAAAAATAATATATAAAAATATTTTTTTATTTGTTTAAATAAAAAAAATTTTATTACAAATTTAAAATTTTTTTGTTTTAAATCAAATTTAAAATAATTACGTATTGAAATAATGAAAATTTTAAAAATTGACCATAAGTAATTTTATAAAAAAAAAAAACTCCCTTTCTCTCTTTTCTATCATTTTTTTTTCAAAAACTAAAATTTATAACTTTAAAAAAATTCACAAAAACTTGTTTTTTCTCTCTAAAATACTTCTTGGAAAATTTTAAATTAGCCTATTATAAATAAAAAAAATTATTCAATATATTTAAACATTTAATTTTATAATAGTATCTTATATTTCCATAAATAAATTAAATACATACATTTTAAATGCCTCTTAATATTTAAAATATCATAATAAAAATTACAATGTAACGCAGTGACTTCCAAAAAATGTCATATGGTGAAAAAGCTAATTATTTATTTGGTCAAAGTATGGTCAATGAAGCTAAGAGGGTAAATTAATCCAGCTATTTATGAATTATTTGGACGTAACTCCTTAAAAATTTGAAATTGACACATTTAATAAACAAGCCTGAATAATTATATTAAGCTTGTTTAATTAAACAAGTCGAACTTAATAATGTAATGTTTGGCACGTTAAGCTTGCATACAACTCAATTATTAATAAAAAATAATTTCATATATTTATTTATTTATAGTTTATAAAAAATTATTGACAAATACAATTATTTATATAATTATAAAATAAAATGTATTTGTATATAATCATTTATATACAAATACAATATTAAAAAAGTACATAAATGTATGGTGTAACTTAAAAAACACTTTATGTATTTTTAGTTTATTAATTTTGCTCAGCTAGATACATGAGAGTTAGATAGTCATATTATATAATAGGTTTAATTATATTTTTAGTTCTTTAGTTTAATAAAGATGTACTTTTGATTTTTCTAATTTTATTATGAATAATATGGTCCCTAATTTTATTAAAGTTATAATTTTAATATTTCGTTATAAAATTAAGCAGACCAAAATTCAAATTCTATTGCAACTTTGATAAAACTAAAGAAATTATATTGTTTAAGATTAAATTAGGAAGATCAAAATTATAAATTCAACAAACTAAGAAGATAAAAAATATAATTAAGCT
>JASKGM010000009.1:9391788-9414388 GCA_034509205.1 Ceratonia siliqua | reverse complement strand
ATATTGTTTAAGATTAAATTAGGAAGATCAAAATTATAAATTCAACAAACTAAGAAGATAAAAAATATAATTAAGCTTATATAATATTAATCTATATATAAATATATATCATATTTATTGTATTATTCATAAACTATTTAAATTTGACTCATTTAATAAAAAAAATTGAATATAATTTTGGCACAATTAAAATTGGAACTTGATATATTTTAAATAAACAAGTCACATTAAATTGGCTTGATTATAGGCTTTAGTGAAGCTATGTTAATTTAATTTGTGACATCTTTGCCAATGTTAATAAGTGTAAAGAATAATTTGAAAATTAGGTAAATTTTATAAATGATTAAATATGTATTTATTATCTTGGAATCAATATAAACGACAAAAGTTGCCTAACAAATCATCAGCGTTCAGATGTCGAAACGACGTCGGTATGAGGATTTTGCTTTTGGAGGCAATAATCGAGACGAAGTCGTTTTGATTTGTACGACTTGAATAGTGTACGATTAGAACAAATTAATTGGTGTAAAAAAAAAACCAGCAGGCAAGAAAAGAACTAAAACCCTACGGCTAAAACCCTCCGTTCCAAAAATTAAATCACAGAGCCCTCCGAATCGAACTTGACAATGGCCGATTCGGAAGCGAATGTCAAAATGAAAACTCCTAAGAAGAACAAAAAGCGAAAGCAAAGAATCCATGAGGAAACCGAACGGCTTTCCAAAGTGCAGCGAATCGAATCGAGAGTAGGGGAAGATAATACAAACTCAGAGCAGGAGTACTCCAATTGGAACGAGAACGAATTCGGCTCTCCGTGGAAGAACCTCCAGTTGATTTTATGCATCCAAGACAAACAGCTTGATGTTCAGAGGTTTGTTTCTATTTTTCCTTATGGTCATTGCCGTCATTCAACTGATGGAGAGGCTTCTACTTCCCGGCCAATTTAGGAATTCTAAAGAATATTCTATTACCTGTTTTCTCTGATGAGGTCAGAAAAGAGGAACATATTTCATTTATCTCAAGATTGAAATGTCCTCCTGGAGACTGTAGGTATAACTAACCAGTCTTTATCTTGCATGATATAAGTTAGTTTATAAGAATCTGTCATAGTAAAATTTTTCGTTTTGGTATATCTATGAATCAGGAAAGAAGATGTGCTATTCAAGTTATTGAGTACTTTGTCTTGAGAGAGTAAAACTAAATTCAAATTTGTGTCCTTGAGATGCTATTTGGTAGGTCCATAAGATTTCAGCTGGTAATGAAATGTTGATGCTTAAATCTGGTCATTGTGTTCATTTGCTGCTAATATGGCAGAACTGAAACACATACGCAATTTATTACTATAGTTTGAATTGGAGCAGGGGAAAGAAGACAGTCCTCCATTAGTCATGGTTTTACAATCCATAGTTTATATTGTTACTTTACATTTAAAGTTTGTTTATGCTTACAAATGGAGTTGAAAAAGATAAAAATAAAATATGCACATGGGAACAAGAAGTTGTAAACTTCTGTCTGTTTTGATTATAAAACGATATCACAAGACTTCAGTATGGTATACTGCCACTGAAAGCCCATAGAATAAATAAATTAAAATGAACCTTAAGCCAGCAGAAATAGCATTTTCTCCCTGATAAGATATTTAAGAGAAACTGATAGAAAGTCCGAAGAGGGCACAGGCCTTCCTTGTACTTATGTTATGTTCAAATTTTGCAGGATAATTTTTTTTATTTAAAATAGTTTGAATAATTTTTATCGCATTTTATCTCTTTTTCCACCCTTATGGACCATCCAAAGAAACACTGAGATTTTCTTTTGTCACTCTTCCACAATGAGTGTGTGTTAGTGCAGGAAGATCAAATTAGCTTTCAATTTTGTGCAATCAAGAGTGGAAGACAGTGATGGCACTGATCAGGAACGTGAAACAATAAAACTACCAAGACTATTATATTTCCTTAATGATTGGATTCAGTCACTGTTGATTTCTACAGATAAGAAAAGGGATGGGAATAAATCTCAGGTTGAGGGAATTGAGCCATATATGGATCTTCGTTGCTGGGAGATATTCAAGTTCTGCTTGCATGAGTCTTTAAAGTTTCATGTTTCTCTAAATATGTCTCGGAATCTCCTACGACCTGTTCATTTTATTGCCAAAAATGCTCTGTCACTACTGGAGGATTCCTCTATCTGTTCAAGAGAATCTTTTTTATCTGGTGAAAGATATAAACTGTATGAGACTGCTCTTGATTCTGTTTCATTGATATTCTCATCCCATGGTGGGTTATCGAATGAAAATTTGGACTTGTGGGTTTCTACAACTTGTGTACTGCTTGAACTTGTCCAGAAAATGTATACCAAGCACCTCGATGGGAGCAATATGGGCGTTTTTACACTACGCTTTCTGTGTTTGGTGCTTCAGCCATTCTCCAAGTTTTTGAGGGTCCATCCAGCTAGGAAAAGTGGATTTCATGATTTTGTGGATAAACTTCTTGAGCCACTGTTGCACTTGTTGGGTAAGTTGCATCTTCAGGTAAATGGAAGTAATCCCATTTGGACAGAGAGGTTATCGAAGGTGGCAGAAGAAGTTCTTTCTTGTGGGCTGTTTCATCCAGTGCATATTGATGGATTTTTAAGCTTACATGGTTCAGAGAAGTATGTTGCTTCATGCAATGATAAATCAAAAGATTTGAAAGCAGTTATTAAAAGTTATCATAGACATTTATTTGATGTACTGAACAAAATTATTGCTAGAAAGAACACAATGGCAATGGGTAGCATAGGTTTGTTATTTCACTTGTTTGTCAGTCCAGCAAGAAAGTTCAAGGGAACTTCATTGCTGTATGAAGGAACCAAAAAGATGGAGAATCCAAGAGATTTAAGGCAACTAGAAGCAGTGGAGAATAGCTCAAATAATATGTGTGCAGACACTCAAAAATCACTTATTAATTTTTTTGTTCAGATTATGGATCCTCTTTTACTTGAGGTTGATGAATATCTTCAAGCTAAAATGGATGCCAAACTTATGTTGTCAGATCTTCATGGTATGCTTAAACCTATTAGTAATTTGCTTGCTAGTTTTATGCAAGAGAAGGTGTATGTGAGAACAGAGGACATGTCTGGAGAAGCTTGTTCTAATTTCTTGAAGAAAATATATAACGTACTAATGTCATGTTCTGCCAGTTTGCTTGACTTATCCAACTATGATGTGAGTGACACGGCAGAGATGGAGATGTTTACTTTATCAGCTAATGAGATACTAGTTGCTATAGGGTATCTTTTGGAGATTGAATATGAGGTTATTGGAGAAGATTTGGTGAACTTATGGCTTATTATGTTGTCATACTTAGCCATCAATTGCACTTTGATGGATGTCCCTGATCAATGTTCATTATTTTCCAGCATACGAGGCTTGGGGTGCCAAATAATTAATCTCTACAGTCAACTTCGCCAGGTTAGTGTCAAAACACTGATAACTGCTCAACGACATAGCATTTTTTCCTCAGAACAGTCACTTTTGTTTCCAAGGTTTTGCATGGTTATGCCCTCTTGATGGTTTATAATATTGAAAAGCAAACCTAGGGTGTTACTTGTTATTATGGGGGAAAAGAGGGTTTGGGTGAAGTCTGTAATAAATTTTATGATTATGGTTTATTCTGCTTCTGTCAAGTTTTAATCTGCTACCTTTTCTTTTGTTAGATGAATTTCAGGCATGTCCTTACGCATCTGAATTGATGTAGGTGAACAATGCTGTTTTAGCATTGTGCAAAGCAATAAGGCTTATCATATCTCATGACAGTAATACTGAAGAAAGTTCTTCTAGGTTTTTGACTTCTCTTTCAAATGAAGTTTATTCAGAAGCACTGGATAGGCTATTATCTTCACAAGAGTTTGTCAATGCCATTCATAAAGCTGTTCAATATATCCCAGAAGGGCAAGTGAGTGGGTGTACTCGACATTTAACAGATGATATATCCGAATCTCTCAGGTGGATGAAAGATTGTTCTTCATTGGTTGATGGTAAAAAATTTAACAAACAAAGTGTAAAAAGCACCATACAAGTTTTTAATCTGCAGGTGGAACTTTTAGGTAGAGGGTTGTCTAAACTGTATGCAATGGTGCTTGAATCAGTCACTATTTCAGAAGGAAACAGTATTCTGATTGGAGCTGCTATAAAGGAACTAATGGCACTAATGCGTCCTTACTTGAGTACTCTAGTTGGACGACAGTCAGATACTATCTGCAGCTTCCTTTCATTTGTCATGGGAAAACCTGATGATTGGGTGGCTGGAAAGAGAAAAGTTCTGAAGAAATTTGGTAGGTCCAGTCAATGGGTCATTGTGTTCTTTTTTCAGTTGCTTTTGTCCTGCCGAAGCTTACATAGGCAAGCAATCAGCCTTATGCCTCCTGTTTTATCGAAGAAGATGTCTGCTGAAGTGGGGGATTTCACAGCATACTCTGCCTGTGAGTTGAAGGATAGGATTGATGGGGTAGACATGGGATATTTTTCTTGGATTGTTCAACCCTCTGCTTCACTTCTTGTTGTTATGCAGTTTATTTTAGACATATATCTTGAGGTTGGATCAGCTGATTGTTGTCCTTTGATCTATATATTTCATTCTATGGCTCTTCAGAGGCTTGTTGACTTGAATAGGCAGATTGTTTTGTTCAATTATTTGCAAAACAGTCATTATAATTCACGAATCAAGGCATTAAAAGAAGAGGCAGCTGGTCTTACTAATTTTATGATGGAAAACTTATCATGTGTATATCAATTGCCAGTCTTCATTTCTGATGAAGTAACTTGTGAAAATGTAATTGCTCAAGCTCCTCATGAAAGCGATGGATGGGATCTAAGAGTTTGTGTTGCATACAAGAAGTCATTGCCAACAGCCATTTGGTCGAATCTTTGCAAAAATATTGATATTTGGGGCAATCATGCTTCAAAGAAGCAGTTAAAGAGGTTCTTCACATATTTACTCCGTTCTTCCCTTCACTGTGTAACAACCAGTTTTCAGGAGCTTGGTGTGCATGAGATTGTGGAGTGTAAGGCGCTCAAAGGAGTCACTTTGCCACAGATATCAGCAGAACTTCTAAGCAATTCAATTCTATATGAACAAAAAGTAAGATGCTTTTTTTGTACTCTCATATGCTAACTACTAAGTAATTGCATATTGATATCTGCCAGTGTTTGTGTCAGCTTAGGTCTGCTGTTTGTAAATTCAATTTGTCTCCTGTTGAATGCTGTAGTGGCATTCTGAATTTTTATGAAACATTTACATCTCTAGGTGTTCATTCCATACTATTGTTTTAGTTTACCAGCAGGAATCTGGCTTCAAGGTTTTGCTGTGCTTTAGAGAAATCTGTGCTACCATTATTTGGTAATATTGCATATTCTGATGTCAATCTTCGGAAGTCACCTAATTGGCTTGAGTTTTTAAGTACTCTTGACAACTCAGCAATTGTTATTGATGGAAACAAAGACTTTCTGGTTGATTGTTCTGCAGTTGAGAAATCAATGGCTCAGTCATGTGACAAGCCGCCTGCAGATATAAGCAGAGAAGAAAAGGCCTTTCCTCTCACCAGCAAAAGTTTTGCAATTTGCCACCGTTTAGTAAATCTTTTATGTCAGATGCCAGATATTAATGGAAGATCATTTTCACAATATGTTACTTGTATTTTTAACCTTGAACGGTACGCTCATCTCTCTGCTGGATGTTTTCATATGGTCTTGTTCAGTTGTTCCTTTAATGTTTCCTAGTCTATACATCAATTATTGCTTTCAAATAATTTTATTTTGTCAATAAAAAGACAGTCATTTCACCTATTTTCTAGGAAACTCTTGTGTGTTTTATCTATGCAAACAAGAAATAAATTGAAGAGATGTTTATGGTGAGTGGTAACAACTTTTACTGAAGGAAAGAAAATCCAATAGCTATGATAGAGATATCTAAGGCTCATTTATTAGTTGTTTGCTTGAAGGCTTTCTTGAAGCACCTTGAATGAATGATTCTCACTTTCTGACTTATATTTTGCAGGCTTCTTGTCAGTTCCTTATTAAAATTTCAGGGCACAGAGTACCAAGATTATTATTATGAGTTTTTGAGATTATTTGGCTCTTGCCGGAAGGCATTAAGGTATATAATAATGGGATTTTGTGAGAAGACAGAAGCTGACCTGTCCTTACCAAATTCTATAATTTCTGAAAGTTCGTTTCCTGTTTTATGGCTTTTCAAGTCAGTATCTGTGATTGTGGGGCATAAAGAGGCATTCTCAGCTAAAAATACCATACTTCAATCTATGATTTTTTCTTTAATGGATCATACATCATATGTCTTGTTGGGAATAGGGAAATATCAAATTATTCATGTACTTCCTGTTGATAAAGAAGCTGAGAAGCCTAGTGATGAGATGTCCAGTTATAGAACTGTTGATGAAGATAGTCATTTACCTCAATCTGCTCAGTATGTAGGTTTCCCTGAGTTTGAGGCTTTGAAAAGCTTAACTTTGATGACAGACAATTTGAAGGTGCAGATGCAAAGCTTGCTTGTTTCTTTAAAGGATGGCCCTTGCTGGGGCAATGTGGGATTGAGTATTTCTTATGAAAACATGAATAGATTGTCTTGTACAGTTTCTTGCTTAAGTGGAATTTTATGGTGTCTTGCATCTGTTATGGACCTTACAGATGTGAAAGGTAGCGATCATAAAGGAAAAATGTTAATGTGGAACAGCGAGCATACCTCTAAACTAAATACTTGTACATATGCTCTTGTGAAAGTGATTGATTTTTTTGTACAAAAATTGTTTGTTGAAAATAATCAACCCTCCAAAGGTGCTAATGAACTAGAAAAATTATTGGAGCCAGAATGTGAAAACTCTGTTGCCAGTGTTTTGGCTAGGGATGATTCCTTTGAGCCAGAGTGTCTGAATAAGCCTTTGTTGCAAAGCTTGCTAAAAGGTGATCACCCTGAAGTAGCTTTTTTACTAAGGCAACTTTTAATTGCTTCCTCAGCTCTTTTGAGGCTTAATTTGCAGAAAGTCAGCTCTTCCTTGCTTTCAAGTTTTGTGCCTACTTTTATTGAAATTTCACAAGTCTTGCTATTAGAATTCACAGAGATGGTTGAAGTCCCACCACAATCTACTTTTCTTTTGTTAGACAGTGTTCTGAGTTATCTGAGAGAATTATCAAGTTATTTTCCTTTCACTGATCCTACCTCATCTAGGAAAGTTTATACCAAGTTGGTAGAGATGTACTTGAAGGCAATAGGCAAGACCATAGCTTTGCAAGGAAAAAGAGCTACTCTAACCTTTCATGAGAGACAGTCAAATACCAAGACACTTCATCAAAGGTCATCTGAAGCTCATTCTTCTAGTGAATTGTACTGCTTTTGCTTGGACGAATTTAAAGCTAGGGTGCGTATTTCATTTAAAGCGTATATAGAGAAGCCATCAGAGTTGCATCTTTTATCAACTATACAGGCCATCGAGAGAGCTCTAGTTGGGGTGCAAGAAAGATGCACTATGATCTATGACATAAAAACAAGTATGGTTGGGGGGAAAATATCCTCAGTTGTTGCAGCTGGCATTGATTGTTTTGACATGATTCTTGAATTTGTCTCAGGTAATATATCAGAATATTTAGTGAGGGCAGATAATGTGGTTATTTTGAAAATAAACTTGTTTCATTTCATTTTTAAAATTTTAATTCATATGTCTTTGAATCACTTTTTTTTTGTAATACCATTTAATTCTTAAATGAAATTTTAGAACTATATCTTTATTCATTTCAAGAACTTTGCAATTCATTGAAAAAGCTTTTACCGTAATTTATGTTCAAAGAATAACTTTGCACTCTTTGTTTCTGAAAATTACTTGTGGATCAGTGTTTCAAATTTTTATAGTTGTGGGTGACATGTTGATGAAGATGTAGAATTAGGAAATCTTAAATGACAGAGTATAGTTGAGGCCACACTTCAAACCTCAAGGCCAAATATAGAGAGTATAGGTCAAAGATTGTACTTACATGCAATGGCCATTACTTTTCTTTGATTAGAACAACAAATCTGAAGGAAATCTGCACTCAGGGGTTGCTTTTTTAATTATATATCATTCATGCCATAAAAAATAATGAGGCAAACTGATAAGATATTTCACCAGTCACATTTAGTAGGAGAAATTATTATCCTCTTTATTGTACTAATTCTTTTGTTCCATCTTTTAGTACTCTTTTTTTATATTGAAAACGTATAGAAATACAATTAGATTCCTTTATCTACAATTTATTGTTGAAACGTCAGTGTAAACAAAACTAATTAGTAACACCCTTGCATGAAAAGGTCCTTGTACCCTAGAGAAATAATTATAGAAACACAAATATAAATGTCAAGTGGAGTGTCATTGTACATATGTGACTCAGCATGCATTTTCACATTGTAAATTACATTTAGAGATTGAGCATTTCTTGAGCATGGCCCTGGCACGTTCAGAACATGTTTACCACTCCAAGCTCTCTATTTCTCACACAATTATTATTTCATAAAGGAGTTTTAATTTAATTATCCGACAAACATACAATTTGATCCATAGTTCTGCCTCTGAAACCATGTCAAATTGGAGACAAAGAAGAGGGGACCCATGAGTTTGTAGACTCTATCTGCCTGTTTAATTTTGTAAATTATTGAAATATGAACAGTGAATTTGCAGAAACACTCACACACGCATGTAGTGCCTTTACTTTGAATGTTTTGTTGTAAATTGGTCAATTATCATTTCGTTTCCTTCTATCTGTATTTCTTGAATTGAAGCTACTTCATATCATTTTTTTGTTGAATTTGTTGTAGTTTATTATATATGAGACTTGTCAAGGACTATTTTAATTCAAAAGTTAAGCTGTTAGGTAAAGTTCATGAATAGTTTTATTATAAATGACTGACACGCTCCCTCACATGAAAGCCAACTATGGATTAAGTGCAGACAAAGCACATGCCCGCTAAACCTTGTGCTAAAATTCAATTTAATTATGACGAGTAGGGGCGGCAAGGATAGAACTCATGGCCACTTGGTCATAGGGGCTCAGATATCATGTCCAAGGTCATTTTAACCTAAAAATTTAAGTTGTTGAGTAAAGGTCCATGAATAGTTTTATTATAAATCTCTAATAAAATTGTTCCTCATCATGATAAAAACAGTCATCTAATGAAGTTTGGGTGCATGGTCTGCTGTAAGACCTTACTCTGCTCCCTAATATCTATGGTTCTTGGATGCATATGCATCATAGGGAATGAGGATGCTAAAAGAATTGGAAGGTATTGCCTTGTAATTTTTCCTGTAGTGCCCATACTATATGGCCAGATTTACTGTGACAAGTAATCTTCAAGAAAAACTGAGCCAATGAATTCTTCATTTATTGAAATGATGCTGAACTACATTTGACAGATTGATACTGTTCTAACTTCTAACAATATATTGCGTCCTTGTTCAATGCAAAATACTGAAAGAAGATGCTTACTTATCAACATTATGCTTTGACAATTTCTTTTCCTTCTTAGGTCGCAAAGGTTTGAAGTTGATTAAAAGACACTGTCAGAGCTTAGTAGCTGCTCTTTTCAACATTATTCTGCACTTGCAGAGCCCACAAATTTTTTATGGGGATTTGACATCTAGAACAGTTGCCAATGACCCAGATCCAGGATCAACCATTCTTATGTGTGTTGAAGTACTAATTACAGTTTCAAGGAAACACACTCTGTTCCTAATGGATGCATGGCATGTAGGTCACTTATTACGTATCCCTGCAGCACTCTTTCAGAATTTCCATCAGCTTAGAATTTCTAAAGGTTCTGGTCCATCAGATTCTTTGACGATTTTAGAAGAGCAAATCTCTCATCTCGTAGAAACAGTGAATTTCTGTTATGTAGATCACCAGTTTTCAGTAAACTTATTTGTTGCGTGTTGTCAACTATTGTGCACCACCATTAAGCATCACCAAAGGTACGGTTCATTTATTTGGTTTTTAACTCATAGTGAGTGTGATCTAAATGTACAAAATAGAAAGGCCACATATGTGAATTTAATGGACTAAAATTGTAATATCCTTCCAAGTCATCCCTGTACAATCTGCATAACCAACTGACTATTGTCTTATCTTGAAGCAGATATTAGGATACTATTTTGATCGCCCACGTAGACTTTTATAATTGTTTCAATTAATCTTCAGACATTAAGAAAACTTACTTTTTTTGGCCTTTTGGTGTGTTTCAAGGCCTGTTAGGCCGAGCTGCTTTTTTGAAAATTGCTTTTTTTTAAGTGTTGTAATAAAGAAGCAATTTAGCATTTGGCTAAATTTTCTGACAAGTGCTTTGGGCAATATTGTTAATGTTTGGGATAATATTTGTAATTTTTATTTGAGTAAGAGTATTTTTGTCTAAAAAATATTAATTTCTGCTCCTGAGTATACTTTACATGAGAAGCTCTAATTCCTTGCTTCTCTTCTATAGCAGAAAAACATATTCTTCATTTAAAAGTAATTTTGTCATTGTCCAAACACAGGAAAAAGAACGCTTTGTTTTTTTCTCTTTTCTATTTCATGTTCTGCAGCATAGCCAAACATGAAGTGGAATAACTTTTCCTTTGAAGTGAAATACTACTTGCATTCTGATAGTATCTTTGTACGATTTGCTGCCTTTTTATTGTAATCCAGAAAATGTAGATATTGTTATGCATGATGGTTGATTAACCTTCAATATGAATTCTTCTTTCTTGTTTTTTTATCTTTCCAGTGAGTGCAAGCAGTGTGTTGCCCATATTGAAGCTTCTGTTGCTGTCCTTCTTGATTGTCTGGAGATAGTAGATAATCAATCAATGCTCAATAAAGGTTTCTTTTCATGGGAAGTAGATGAGGGAGTAACATGTGCTTGTTTTCTTCGAAGAGTTTATGAAGAGGTATGTTACATCTACATCTATAGAATACAAGCTCGAAGATACCACTACCATTTATTTACACCTCCAGCCTCTTCAAAAGCGAGTTCTATCATCATAAATTGCTTCTAGACTTGTAATGTTTTCTGTTAATATTAATTTTTGACAAAGGACTGAGGCAGCAGAATTTTAAGGGCTTCAACGTTATTTTAGCCACAACATTTTTAAGACTTTTGGTCCTATTTTCTTATTGATAAGATCATCTTGCTGCCTTTCGTGGCAGATGTCCTGCATAGGCTGGTTACCTACCTGTGGTGTTAATTTGGACTAGTGTATGATAAAACGTGTCCTTGTTATGAATTAGCCATGCAAACCCTCTATGACATTGATGCCTGTGCGTAGCCTGTTATGTTGGTCATGAAAGCTCTAGTTTACAGTTTGATTAAATTGAAACATTTCCTGATTCAAAAAATAAGCAATAGAAAATTAAATTGTGGCCTTTATTTAACAAAGCATTGCCTGTGTTTGATAATTGACAACTTACTGTATTTGTTTTTCTTTTGCTTACCCAGTTCACTTTTATAATCATGCTGCAGATAAAACAGCAGAAAGATATATTTAGCCGGCAATGTTCTCTGTTTTTATCAAAGTACATATGGGTTTATTCAGGATATGGTCCCAAAAGAAGTGGCATCAGAAGGTTGTCTATCAGTTGCACTGTGTTATCTTTTTCTCTTCCTTTTTCTGTCAAAGTTTACCTGCTGTTAAATTCCATTCTCCATCACACAAAAGATTGCCCCTCTTTTCTCTTGTAGACCTGCATTAAACTTTATCTATCTTAAAAAGCCAAGATAATGTTTCCCAAAATACACACGTCTTTCATTCTCATAGCTGGAAATTTACAACTAACCAGCAGAAAATATCAGGAAGATGAAATGTGATAGGTTGAGTGTGAATGCACTGATTATACCATCATCAATGGTGGACTTTAAAGAATTAACTGTTCTCACTAGCATTAGCTAATAACAGTTATTGCATTATTAATTTGCAGAGAAATAGATGAAGCTCTAAGACCGGGTGTCTATGCTTTAATAGATGCATGCTCACTAGATGATCTTCAATATCTTCATACTGTTTTTGGAGGTAAACATTCTTGACTCAATCAGATTTGTTAGAGTTATTAAAAATGAAGAATGTAATGTCAATCTTGTTTTCCTGTTTTGTAGAGGGACCTTGCAGAAACACCTTAGCAAATCTGCAGCATGATTACAAATTTAATTATAAATATGAAGGAAAAGTGTGACTTAGAAGTTTTCTGATGGTGGTAAATTTTGGTTCTAATCTCATTTTGTTTCCACATAGACATCTTTCCACCATGATAACTTGCCATGTCCTAACCACGTTTTCTTGATAGTCTATGAGACCTTCGTGGAAAGCCAACGCAGTTACAAGACTTTCCCCTCGTTAGTCATGAGAAACCTGGTTTGTGCCAATTTTATATGTTAAAAACCAGATCTTCAACCACCTCTGATTCATTGTGAAGGAGGCTATTTTTTATAGATGCCTTCATCATGTTAGAGTATACGTATCACATTATTAGTGAGGAGCGAGAAGAATGGAACTGTACATAACATTGGCATTACTTTTATTCAGCTGTAATAGTGTAATGTATTTTAGTATATTATTTATATAAATCTTGTTTTGTTTTTAATCTTAGTTTGCAGATAGCGTAAATTATATTGAATCCATGTTTTGTTAATTAGTCCTTTTTTGCGTGACTATATTGTTCTTATAAATTTTTTATTTCTAGAAAAATTGTTTATAGGTACTCAATCGGGCATTAAATTTTCATATGGTGCTTTATGGACACCAGATTTTTATTTGGTGCAATCTACTATTTTTCATAAGAAAAATAGTTGTTCAATTATAATAATGATTTTTTATTTAGTGTAAGAAAATGGAAAAAAAAAAAGAAGGGATAAATAGGTAGTTGGCACCTATAGAGCTAAGAATTTGGTGACCACCTATAAATAGTTTTCCTTAATTTTTTTTGGTGATAATATTAGCAATGCACATGTACAGTTGGCTAACTTTGGCAGCATTACATGTTCTTTGTTGCTATCTTCCACAGTAGGCAATGACGTGTTTACATAGCTTTCAATTCCGAATGGCAGTGACACTTTTAAAAGTTCACTGAAGCTCTGAACATGAATGTCTCTGGCCCTGAATTTGGATGAACTGTGACTCAATTATCCACCTCCACTGAAGAATATCGTCTCAAACAGGAGGTGATGCCTGATAGAATAATTATTACTATTATGCATTGTTTTCATATTTGTCAACCTTATTTGTTGCTCATTTCCATTTATTTCTCATTTCAAATAGTAGTTTATTAGATTTATTTTGTTCTTTTGACTCTTATACCCTTCTTTCATTTCTTTCAAGAATAAGTTTTTTTTTTTTGGATTAAGCAAATTACTTCCTTAACAACTTTCAAGGGTTTATAATTAGTTTTAGGTTGTGTTTGAATAGTGTATTTTAAAATTCGATAGAATTTGAAATGTAAAGAAATTGAATTGCAGCAATTGTTGTTTTACATTTATAAAATTCTTTATTTGGATAATTATTTCTCACAATAAAGTTTACATTATAATTTTTCATTTTTCATATTTTTTTATTGCTTATGGAGTTGAGTGTAAGTTCGAGTTTGGTTGAGTTAGACAATGGAGTCTGCTCCAAATCGAGTCATTTGATATTTAGTAAAAAAAAAAATTCAAAGAGAAATTTAAAATTTTATCAAAACATAAGGTATTTGAAATTATTTATTTTTGATAATATAATTCTATGATTAAATTATTTAAATTTTGTAAGTAGTCATTTAAATAAAAGTATTTTGTGTTAAAGTATTTAAAATTCTCTTTTCTTAAAAAATTATTTCATTAATACATTTTCATGAACATTTGTTAGTGTATGGTGAAAGCTACAGTATAAACAGCTGGGAAGAACCCGAACGATAGAATAGTTTTCTTGCTTAGCCTAATTAATGTGGGAGTTTGATTATTAAATTTCTAAAATTCAGAAAAAATCAATTATATTATTAGTCACAACTCACAAGGGAATAATAATGTCTTGAGAGCGGACTAGACATTATGACCTTTTGGCTAATGAAAGTAAATACTGTAAAGTAATGATAATGTCGGAAAGCTTATGGAGATTATGACCTTTTGGCTAACGCAAGTAGGTAGCTTCTTTTTCTTTTCTTTTTTCTTAACAAACAATTGTAACATAAAGATCTCAATTTAAAAGCAAATTACCTAACTCTTTCACGTCTAAATCACACTTAATGACTTAGTAGGTAGCCTGTTTATACAAGAAAATTGCATTTTTATGATTGTTCTTTGGGCCTATCCCATGGAGTAGCAATACATAGAGAGGTGTGACCTTTCTCATGTAGGAGTCATTTTTTTCTCTTAATAAATATTTTTAAAATTATGAGTGAAAGTAAGTTAGGTAATCTCAGAGGTTTATAACTTGACTTAATTTTATAATAATTTAGATCAGGTCAAAATTTTTATATATGTCTAATTAATTAAATAAGATATGCATCTATACTAAAGGTTTGACTTATAGGTTTGTATGTCAGCTTATATTTGTATTTTTATAATATATATATTATTTTATATTTTTAAAATATAATATTATATGTAGGCTAACAAAGGCTAATAGCTTATATTTAGCCTTGTAAGTCAAGGCATATTTTTGACTTCTTTTTTAATAGGTCTAAACAGATCAATAAGTCATATCAGACTTAGTAAATTTTATAAACATGTCAAGTTAGACTTATTTTTTGACCTACAACAGGTCATAGGCCAAACTCAGGCCAAATCTTTGACATATAAGCCTAACCTATTTTACCTAAAACATGACCTGTGTTAGTTTATTTCCACCCCCACGCTAGAATATTTATTTTGATGCTCATGCTAATATACAAAGTGAAAGTAAAACTCAAGTTGCCTCCATTATATAAAGAAATTAAGAAATCATGGTTATTTGATCATGTAAAATTCTTATGTTTTCTTTTAAAATTAAGACATTTATATGTGTTTCAAAACACTAATTTATTTGTGAGGCGTTGAATTCTTACCCTTTACCTTTTTCCAAAATTTTAACATATTACACTTTCTGTAACCGAAAAAAAAAACTAATTTACTTTGTTAAAATCAAATTAGTTCTGAAAGAAAATAAGGATTGCCAACAGGAATAAGGGTCATTGATGAGCTTTTTTTGAGAAAAATTTTTTTAAATAAAAAACACTTCTAAAATATAAGTAACTATTTGGATAATTTTTTCAAAAAAAAAAACTCAAAAAATTGTGCTTTTTTTTTAAGCTAAAAGTCTTAATTTTAGAAAAAAACATTTATAATTGATAAAAGAGAGAAGAATGACATGTAATTTTATAATAAAATATTTTAAACAAATTTTATTTTAAAAACACTTCTTAATTATTACATCTAAATATAAAATGATAAAAATCCTTTCAATTATAACACCTTTATAAAAAAAATTTTAAGTCAATTCAAACTGCCCGAAAATTTTTGTTTATGAAAAGAACGTTTAAGGTTAGGATGCCGGCTTGATTAAGCACTTCTTTTAAAAGCAATTAAATTGTCCCAATAATGAGCTCCAAACGCTCCCTTATATCATCATCTGATGTAAATGCCATAGTTGACCCCACATCTCTAGTGATGTGTTTTGATCATTTCATTATCGTCATTCTTACCGAATATGATTGCCATTTGCCCAAATAGATAAAGCTAACAGAGCAACCACAAATAGATTCCCGTTTGTTCTGCGAAATTTCTGAGGAGCGTTCCTCGCTATAAAGTCTTGGACTTTATCATCTTCAGAAGTTGGTGAATCTCTATAATCCTCTCCAGAAGAAGATCCTTGATGGGCTACTATTATTGTAAACCCAAACCTTACGATGCTCATACTTCAAATGTTGTTTTGTTCTTGGCCGTGGCCTTGATCCTTCTGGGAATACCATGGCTGTTCTCCCGTGAACCAGTTGAAGAAATTGTAGAGAAGAAGATGAATTTGTCAGCTTTGGTCATACCAATTATCGTACTAATCTTACTGCTTCTGGTCTTATTAATGGGAAGTCCTAAGAAGAAGGTTTATCCGAAGCCTCCTCCTTTCTGTCGGTGCAAGCATGCCTGCTACTGTTACTGCTACGGCTACCCCTACCCCAGAAGTTGCTGAATCAGTGGTATTAATGTATTATATTGCATGTGTTCTATATATATATATATATTCTATATTTCTATCTCAGATGAATAAATAAATGAAAGATATTGCAGAGGATATATGATCATGTGTTACTAATGTATCACCCAGACCCAGATCCAGACCCAGACTAATGCTTTTTCTTAATAAATTCTTCTGGGTCAAGTTATATTATATATATGTAATTTGAGCGTGGTATCTTTTATAAGATTGCAAGTTCGTTTCTTTTCTGAGCTTTCATTCCTGCATTTAATTAAAATAATACATTTTCAAGCATAGCCACAGCTTCTCCATTGCCTGTGATGCTTCTATGTTGATTATAGTGTTTGGAAGAGGCTGAGCAGACCTGATTGATGATTCCTAGTATAAACAAAATGTCAGTTACACGCTCCTCCCTTAGGATGTTTAAGTAAATGTTAATATAATTTTTGTTCTTTATAATTTTATTAAATTTTTGATATGATTCTTATAATTTTTTGTAATTGAGTCTCTAAAGGTTTAATTAATTAAAATTTAGTCTTTTTTATCATTTAATGTTATCACTTCGTCAATAAATTTATAAGAATTAAATAAAAAATTAAATGAAATTATAAGAATTAAATTAAAAATTTAGTTAAACTATAAAAATTTTTAAATAATACAAAAAAATCATTATAATTTTATTAGATTTTTAATTTGATACTTATAATTTTATTAATTTAAATTTAATTAACGGTGAGTGATAATAAAAATTAAATTAAAAATTTAAGAACTTAATTATAAAAATTTAAAATTTTGATGAAATTATAAGAATTAAATTATATTAACCCATAAGTAAATAAACACTGTAATTAACCCTAACAACTGAGAGAAGATGAAGAGGAGGAGGAGGAGGAAGAAGAAGAAAAAGTAATGGCAGGAAGCAGGAAGTAAATAGTAATGGAAAATGGGTGGAACTTGACCCGTCACCTAATTTTGGCTCATCTGTTCCCCACATCAACTCAATCATTTAGTTCCCCACATCAACTCAATCATTTAGTTCCCCACTATGCATTAAAATAGACGTTGAACAGAGACATGCCAACTTCTAGATCCCAAATATATATTGTAATTATTTATTTATTTTTAAATAATAAATTATATTTAATTATGTAATTAAATCAAAATTTTCAACTTTTATATTTATAAAAGTAAGCAGTTTTCTTTTTTAATTTTATGTAATTTAACTCAAAATTGATTTGATGCATTTTAAAGCATAATGATTCAAAATTACGAAAGGATACTATAATTTACTCTTAAAAAACACATAAAATCAATATAAATTATTTTCTTATAAAATATATTGGGTATATAATGACAGAAGGAAATAAATTTAAAATCTCTTATAAACTATTTAAATTTTTATTTCTAGACCACATCTAATTACTTTATGAAATTTAAATACATAACTCTGACCTTTCGACTTAACAATCAGCTCAACGTATTAATCAAACTGTGGAGAGCCATGGAGTACAACTTAGCTAAAAAGTGGGCGACGCAGCGTATCAAACACTAGATCAAAACAATAAATAAAATGGGCCTTCAAGTACATACGGCCTCTAGGCTCAAAGACTCTGCAGATTTTCTGTTCTGAAAACTTCTGAATTCTGACACCCAAAAAGCAAAAAAGATACATCAATGGCCTATGATAGGGCTGTTCGTAGTCAAACTTTACTTTTATAATAATAAATAAGAAAATCTATCCTACCCCTCATTTTTTTTATATATTTTTTTAAATTTTTTTATTTTTTAAAAATAATTAAATATTTTTTATCTTATATATTTTTTTTAAAATATTTTTTTATTTTTTTTACATCTATGTTATTATTCATCTATAATTTTTTTTACTATTTATTTATAATTTAAAAAATTTTATAAAAAATATAAAAATATTTTAAAAAATACCCTACCGCTGGTAAGGTAGTATTACCCAATAAATATTATGTAAGTTTATATTTAATTTTTTATTTTAAATTTAAATTTATAAATTTTTTTAATTAAGAATTTGAACCCAACTTCATCTTTGCTTAATATAATAATTTAAAGAAAACAATTTGAAATTACGAAATATCAAAATTATTTTATAACAGGAGCCAATTTTATTTTAAATTTAAAGTCAAAATTCGGCCAGATTTTTAATACAATACTTAAATTTTTGTCTAAATTCAATTCTAGAACTTAAATATACAAATATAAATTCAAATCATATTTAAACAAGATTAAACCGGAATAGCCCGACGAGTTGGACTCTGAATAACCACCCCTGCTATCGTAGAAGCATAACCTCTGTTTTAGATGGGTTCACTCTAAATCCCCTGCCGTACCCTGTTTTGCTAATCTTAGCTATGATCTTCATCTTCCTTGGCATTTCATGGTACTTTTCCTATGAGGAAGTTGAGGAAACTGCTGAAGAACAATTGGGTTGGACATTATTTGCTACATCAGTAGTGTTGCTTACTCATAGTTCGTTTGTTGTCATCAATGGAATATTCAGATTGGTTGTTTGGCTCGTCGCCATGGGAGACGCTCAGGAGGACCCACCATCGCCCATCAGAGGGAAGCTCGCCAGGGGGAGTCGGTGCTTTGATCGTGCTGTTGCTCATATTTGTGCAGCACCAATCCATCTTTCTTGATATTTTTCATTACTAAATTTTATCCCTTCACTCTATAAATAATTGTTCCCACTAACATACTAATTTTGCATGACAATGCATGCATAATTTTGATGACAAAGCAACTTATCAGGAGCATTTTCTATCACACTATCTGGGTCTATAATTATTTAATGTATAATATTGATCACAAGAAAGAGAACATAAAAACCAGATTTCTTAATATTTATGTGAACAATAATAATTCAAAAGCACTTACTGCCTTAGAAATGCTTTGCATAGCTAGTTGCTGCAAGAAGAAAATAGCTCATTGGAAAAAGAAGAGGAGGATTTTCCTATCATCAGCAAAGAAACATACTAGAAGATTGATCAAATCCAACTAGTACACCCATGTTATTGCCATATTTAACACTGGCATGTCTTTTCCTTAATGCGCTCTTATTGCCAAAATCACAATAAGTAATCAAGCTACAACTTTCTTGGATGTGACTGAATTGACAATGGTAGCAAACTCAGGGCCCTATATGACAAAAAATTCAAGTTGTAATTACAACAGATTTTTTAATAAACCCAAGGTATGCTCACTTTGGTCAAAGAAAGTTTGAATAAACCCTTTAGTCATGTACCTTCAAAGAAGCACCACCAACAAGAAATCCATCAATATCTTCTTGCTTCGCAATCTCAGCACAGTTGCTCCCATTTACAGACCCTGAATGACATAATTAGTTTAATGTTAGTATTTCTACAGAGCTGCTGGTTGAACAAAAGTTTTCCATTCAAATGAGAGTTAGATTCTCAAAAGTAGTCAAACATACAGAACCTTGACCAAATTTTTCCAATTGAAAAGGTCAGGGTCGATCTAATTTCAATAAGAGGTTTGAGTGGGTTTGTTTACAACTACCGACCATATTAGCCAAAGACATTATCACAATTTACAATTGCAATTACCCAAACCACAATCAGTTTATTGGACGTAACAATGTATTTGCATATGATTAACCTTCAACTCACTTCCTAAATTCATGTAAACTAATAATTCATAAATGGACGAGCCCATTTCCCTTCATATCAGTGAAATCATGAATTCACTTGACCTGTATTCCAGAAAAGGCAGGCATACCATTCATTAAGCAAAATAGCATCTCATGTGAACTCGAATGAGAAGGGCTAAATGTGAAACTTCAATTAAAAGACAAAAAACAAAAGTAAAGAGAGATTGTGAAGGTTGTTTTGTCAAAACTGTCTCTTGAATATCCATTTCCACGATACTGTAACAATTTTAAAATGCATATACATGATGTACCTCCATAAATAATTCGTGTTTTAGATGCAACTTCGGCTGAGACATTCTTCTTCAGCCAATCACGAATAGCTACATGTACTTCCTGAGCTTGCTGGGGTGTGGCCACTTTGCCAGTTCCAATGGCCCATACAGGCTCATATGCAATAACTATATTATCCCAACTAGGCACTGCATCTGTACATAGTGAACATAATAGATGTTATGAAAATAAACGGCAACCCCCCCCCCCCCTCCCCCTCCAAGAAAAAAACTCCCTTTCTTTTTTTTAAATGGCTTAGAAAAATGGACTATAAAGTAACATTAGCAAAAAAAAACTTCACCTGCAAAAGCTTTCAACTGCCGGAAACAAACATCGAAAGTCTTCCCAGCTTCCCTTTCTTGTAACAGTTCCCCAATGCATGCTATCACTCCAAGACCCTCGTTCAAAGCATAACCTGCTTTCTTTCCTATAAACTGTGCTTGGCAGAGCTTCAGTTAATTTCTGAACTCTTGTGCATCTCTTAGTAAGAACACTGACCATATTCTCTAAAAAAAAAAAAAAAAAAATTACTGTAGAAATGATCTCTATATATTTTTACCTCATCATTTTCTCCTATAATATGTCTTCGCTCAGAATGTCCAAGAATAACCCACTTGCACCCTGTGTCTTTTATTTGTTCCACACTACAAGTGTCATATGGTAGTTAGTAACCAAGTGAATTTATTAAATTGAAGCACGATACATGAGTACCAACAAAAAACTAAACAACTGGTTTTAAAAAGTCACATAAAAAACCACAAAAAGCTTCCACTTTGAAAACAACTTGGGAAAAGAACAATGTTAACCTTGAAATAAACTATTTGCAGAGCCACTGAGAGGAATTAAGACCCAAATTAGAGACTAGAGCAGCAAAGAAACCATGCAGGAGAAGAAAAGTATATACCCCATACTAGCTTGGTTTCAAATAAAACAGTCAGGGTTTACACCTTCAGTGAAATGGCAGTCTATACTTAGATGTATTGACTTAAACCCTTAGTTATCAATGCAAACTTTTAGAAGTTTTGGAAAAGAAATAGTTCACAAAATACAAGATGTTGATTGTGTTGCTTTTGAGTAACCACGGTGAATGGTTTCAGGGGATCTGGTACAGTAATGTTATAAAAACACTCATAATGCTTTAGTGTCATTATGCCAAATGCATACAGAACTTGTAAGAAGATTCACTTTGAATTCAGACAGACAAACTTTGGAGAAATTTTAAGACAACTCACAAGTAATGTAGGGAAACAAAGAGTCTTAATGTAAACCATATATAAATTGTACTTACTCTAACTGAATTGGAGAATAGGATAGAGCCAAAAGAAGAAAAAAAAGGTTAAGGAGTTGGTTTTGGTTCATAAAACCTGCATTTCGTCTTTAGAAAACGGAAAAGAAGAAGAGAAGTAAAACAAACTTACAAATTTTTGAAGAGCTTTTCCCGTACTTTGAGAAAATGGTTTGATTACAGAGAGCATTATATTCTCACGTTTGATTCCTATTTTGAATTTCCAAGTTTAAATAAAATAAATCTATTCAAACAATTCCTTTTTTTAAGAAGAATATCTAAAGACTAAAATCACCATCCAACAGATTTAACATTCTGCATCAGATAACACAAGTATCCAATTATTGATTAACACATCAAGCTTGACATTATAGAAGCTAACCTGATTTCTCCGGTGAAAGCCCCTCCTTTTCCCACCCAAGAGTTCTGGGCAGATATCTCAATCCTATCTGTGATTGAGTTTTTCACCTGATCGATGTACAGAAAGGGAGGTGCAACAACAACATCTGCACCTCTTACAAAATTTACAAAAGTTAGATAAATAGTATATTAAAATAAATTAATGATGCTTTCAATGAAAAAGCTTCTGGTATAAATAAGATACTCAAAGTAGAATATTCATGCATTGAGGTGGCCACTAGACACCAATGCTCAATCCTTTTGGCATAAATGACTAGGTCCACTTATTCCCGTTTTTGTGCTGGAGTATGGAGAGCACTCCAAGGTATTACACCATTTTGGACAGCTTCTTTACAAAGTAGACTATTCAAGCATTGAGGTGGCCACCAGACACCTATGCCCAAATTCTTTTGGCACAAAAATGATTAGGTCCACCTATTCCCGTTTATGTATGGAGACTGGAGAGCACTCCAAGGTATTACACCATTTTGGATAGCATATTTACCATATCATCAAAATTTTGTTGTCCTCAGCCAAATGTATCAGTATAATTTCATAATCTCATTTTTCGATTTTGTTGAAATTTCTTGGGCCTAACTCCTCCTGAAAAACCGGCTTTTCAAAGGGAGGGATGCCACATCCTTATATACAACACTTAACCAACATATCCAGGCAATGTGGAACTACAAACACTCTCCCTCACCACGGAGGAGTGCACCACGATAGTATACTTCCCAACACCACCAATGCTTGGCATAGACACCAAACCT
>JASKGM010000009.1:9356413-9380588 GCA_034509205.1 Ceratonia siliqua | reverse complement strand
GTGTGACAATAGATTACTTGCCTATACAAGTGACTTGTTTTGCGGTTGGAGCCCATGCAATAGACAGATTCTCATATTCATTAATCATGTACAACAAAAGCAACTGAGGCAATTCATCTGATGAAGAGTCTGAAGAACTATCAAAGCTATCAATCTCCCTATCTGATGAGTTGCTACTTAAGTCTAATCTTGCAATCATACAATTTGTATATATAAGTAAATTATCGTCAAACAACTCATCCAATAGGCATATTCATAAAATAAAAAAATACAATTTATTTCAAATGTTTCATAGCACTTAAAAAGTCACAAAATATTCAAAGCATCAAAAAAATATATGAAAGACAAAGTCATAAAGTAACAGTTAAAAATATCCTAAACAAGACTATTTAACCATGCCTATCTCCTATCCATGGGCATGGTTAAGAAAATCATGCACCAATCTTCATTGGTAAATTTCTCCAGAGCTACAAGATATACTTGATTGGTAATATCTTCCATTTTACTCGGCAGTTCCACACATATAGGTAGAGAATAGTTAACCGATATAACACTTGTGTCAATACTTTTGCTTAACCTATATCGCTAAGCCTTTGCAAGGGATAACTCCGTCTTGGCCTTGGCAGATTTAGTCCATGCTATTAAAGCCTCACCAATTTCATCTTTACGGTATTTCTTTAACTTGCATTCAGGAATTGTTGTTGTTCTCTTTCCACAACGTAAAATATGATTAGTATTTTCCGTAACATCTTCCTCTTGGCTGTTTCCCTCAAGATCTATATGTACTCCGGCATTGATGTATTCATTGTCAAGATGTTGCTCTTCATCTGAATTTGAAGGGTCCATGGTAGAGGCATGATGAAGGACACCACTAGCAGTGCTTCTATTAAAAATAATCCCTAATAGTTTATAATAGTCACATCCTTTTTTGCTGAATTGGTGGGCTTCAGGCTGTTTCTGAAAAAAAAATACAATCAAATATTAGTATGTACATACATAATAAATATTACGTAAACAATATAAAAAATTTAAAAATTTACCACTAAATAAGCATCTCAAACAACATCTTCAGCCGTAACAGTGTTGGTTTCAGGCACATCAAATGCTTTTCAACTAACCTAGACAAAAGGGAACTGAAACTCATAATTGTATAGTAAGATAACACCCTTTGGGTTCACTAAAAACAAAAGTTGTAGATTATAGAAGCCTACCCCCTCACAATTGCCCACGGGCACAAAATTTTGACGCCTTTATAATTACCCCCTCTCATTCTTCATCTTTATCAAAGTAAACTTCACTTTGTTAAACTTTTCTCTGTTTTTAGCAAACTACCTAACATACAAAAAAAAAATTGAGAAAAAAAAGTGGAAAAATGTAGATGAAGAAAAATGCAGATGAAGAAAAAAGCAGATAAAGAAAAGTGTATGAGTGCTTACCCGATTCAAAATCAGATTTGGAGGCAGTAGGCAGATGGGAGAGTGACGAAGATGGAGCAAAGATGGAGGTTTTGCATATTAGGGATTTGCAGAAGAAGTGTTGTCATGTTGAATAGAAAAAGAAGCAGCTCTGGTAGATGTGGAGAATCGAAGGGGTTGGGTTTTTAATGAAAATTGTTTTGGTAAATTGGTTCTCCGTATTTTGTAGAAAATAAGGGACAAAAACAAGTGAAAATATATTAATGTTATTTTCTATTTTTTGTTTTTTAATCATTATTTTAGGAAACAATTTTTTAAAAAATAACTTATTAAAACACATATCCAAATAAATTTTTTTGTTCTCATAAAACAAAAAAAAAACAACTTTTAAAAGTCATTCCAAATAGGGCCAAAACAACTTTAACATGTTTCGGATTGTTTTTTTCCCTTATTTTCTAAAAAATACTTAAAACAATTGATAAAAATTATTTTTATTCAAATAAGTTTTTTGTTTGTTTGTTCTATAAAAATTATTTTTTGTAGTTATTCTCAACAATCATTTTAAAAAACAATAAAACGGAAACCGTTACAAACAGCCCCTAAAAATAATTTTTATAGAATAAAAAAATAAAAAACTTGTTTGAATAAAAATAATTTTTATCAATAATTTTTCATATTTTTTAAAAAACAAGCCAAAATATGTTAATGTTATTTTTTAATCATTATTTTAGAAAACAATTTTTAAAAAATAACTAATGAAAATACTTATTCAAATAAAATTTTCATTCTCAAAAAATGAAAAAATAAAATTTTAAACCCATTCCAAAGCAAGTCCTTAACTTTTACTCATCTATAAATGAAGGAAATATCAACATAAAGAAGCAGAGCAAAAAAAAAAAGAGTCAGAAGAGCGAAAACAAGTAAATTTAAAGTTGTTTTGAAGAATATTTTAGCAAGCAACACTTATGTATTAAATTTCTTTCATAAGTTTCAACATTTTATATTCAGTATTATATAGTTCAACACAATATTTCTTTATTATATTTATTTTGTCATCATTTCTTACATGAGCAGAAATTGCGCCAATGAATATTTTTCCAAAGAAAAAGGACATTTGAAGAATAAATATAAAACTCATGGCATTATCCACTCACAATACAATTCGAAGTTTCAAACACGGACGCTAGATGCCAGCCTGGATATCATTCCATTTTGACCATTGTCGTCAAGAAGTATTCTCACTGGCGCCCATCTTGCTCTGAGTTGGAGTGCTTTTTGCCTTTGGGTCGGTTATCATTCTATTCATTTTTTATTTCTTTTTTTCTTTATCTATTAACAACCAAACCTTGAGAAATCCCATTTCCACCGATCGGGGATTCTGTCAATTGGTGGTCTCTTCCCCTTACTCATCCATCAGTCGCCAGAATCGGCCCCATTTCCACCTCGATTTCAAAATCTATCTCATTCACTCACCTGCAATGGACAATTTTTAGGGTTTCTTGGAGCTAATCCAGTTTATCAGAGAGATGTCTCGGCAGAGTACGACGCCCGCATTTCACAAATCGAAGACCCTCGACAATAAATATGTAAGGGAAAGAAACTCGGTTGATATGCCCATTTCTCTACTCTCATTTTCGATATCTTTTTTTTGTCTCGCTGGTTTGTATTGGATTAGCTGAAATTGTGGGTGTAGAAAAACAGTATAAAAGTTGCATTGTGTATTGGTGTTATTTGATAAACTTAAGAGGCATACACGAACACAGACCAAAGTAAATTTGTCCACAGGGAGTTTTAAGCAGTATTCTGATTTTCATTATGCTTTAGTCTAACTGCTATCGCATGTGATTTTTTCTTTCTTTCTTTTAGTTACAATTACATTTAGTTTGAGAACATTTTACTTTTTATTTCTGGTTACTTTAATTATATTAAAAATCAAAGAACAGAGTAAATTTAGCCAAGTGGTAATGCAAGAGTTTGAGTGGACGATGCTGTTATTTCAAGTCCAGTTTGCAAAATTATTTAAATCACGTGCTGATTGGTGCTACTGAGACTGAAGCTCTGAAGACTATCAAGTATAGCGCTGAGAATATGATAGTGGAAGGTTTAGTTTTGAATTATTGTTGTAGAAAATATATTCCTGCATGAAATAAAGTATGTTGTTTAATGATGTAATAAAGAAATTTGTGTAATCATCATTTTTATATGATAAAAAAAATAATGGAATGATTTTAGTATAGAACACCTCAATAGTTGCAATAATGCTGAAACTGTAAGCAATAACAAAACGTACATGGTAGTAATCATGAAAAAAATGCTTATTTTAATTTATAATGTATATTTTGGTTTTGCATTTCTTGATTTCCATTTGTTAGAGGCATGGCTTACGATATCTTGCAAATACTGAATGAGTATCTTTTGGTTTGCCATGTGAAACTTTGAGCAGATGCTGGGAGATGAGATTGGGAAAGGAGCATATGGTCGAGTTTACAAAGGTTTGGACTTAGAGAATGGAGACTTTGTTGCAATTAAGCAAGTTTCCTTGGAGAATATTGCTCAGGAAGATCTCAACATTATCATGGTATGAAAAGTGACATCATATAATTTTTTAATTCTTTGGTCTTCTCCTCTCTCTATCTTGCATTATATTATTTTTATCGCCGATAATCAAAAGAAATCTTATAGATTTTTATTCCAATGGCATCTAATTAAGGGCATAGTTAATCCTGGTCCGACATGAAAGGGAGGGAGACACTCAGCATAGTTGTTGATGGCGAGCTGCGGTGTATGCTCTGGTGCACCACGACAGCATGTTGTGCAATGCAACCCCTGTATTGTCGCACTTCTGAAATGAGACAATGTGGTGCATGCCACATGCACAATTTTCTATTGTGCCTTGCCACACCGTTTTGTGCTCTGTTTTTTCTTTCTTCTTGTGTTTTCTATTTCTCTTCTCTTCTGTTTGTCTTTTTGTCTTTGTTCATTCTGGGTCAGGCTCCCTCAGCCATAGCCCTAGTAGAGACGTGGGGACCTTACTTTCTCTTGGACCTGAAAATCACAAGCATATGTGCTTTCTTCTCTTACGGAACAGAGCACTGGAAGACCGGTTTATTTGCTTAATATAATAGGTTGGAAGAAATAGAATTGAATGGAAGTTGAACCCAAAAAGTTTTATTGCTCTAATTATGTATGATAAACAAAATAAAAGTACTTCTACATCAACCTCAGAAGTAAGGAAATATAATTCATCCACATTCATTGTAATAGTGGTTATGTACTTACATTGACTGTCATAAATCACGATGCTATTGGCTGTCATGGAATGGATGTTTACAATTTTTGGTGCATTCTCTCCTTTGTGTCTGATCATTCTGGGAATTTCATCCAATAATTTGTTAAAGTTTATTTAGTTGTTAATTTGTGCACTACTATTAGTTTAGAATATATAATTATATATGCACTGCACTTTGCAATGTGCAATGCAGTGTGCTGTACCATGGCTCCAGGAGCCCTTTTTGCAAAGGCCTGCTGCATACCATTACAACTATGACTCCATGAGTGAGGGTCAGAGGGTGGGAGGGTGGATAGATGGAGACTTTGTTAAAGTGTCTTTTTTGTCATATGCTTTCTTATTTCTTATTTTGTGGAAAATTGTGTTACATGCCTTAGTAGCTGCCCTTGTGTAGTATTTCACTATTGGTAAAGCACCAGGATTGTTCTTACGCAGCTTACCTATCTTGGCTGGTAGATGAGCTAGTTTATCCCTCCTTTGTAAGCAATTTAAGGTGCCTAGGCCTCCCAAAATCAACAATGAGTTGATGGATTAAACATCTGATAACTATATTCCTCAAATTCTTGACTATAAATAGTCACAAAGACATACAACGGAAAATGAGTAACTCCTTACACAGAAAAGGAAATAAATCAACTTCAAAAACACAAATCCTGCTAATCAGGTTTTATTGCCAAATAAAACATAACCATCAGATCCCTCCTGATTGCCAGCCCAAATTAAGACCCACTGAAAGCTCATAATAACCAACAGCTCTAATTCCTGAGTATCAGGGAATTAAATGTCTTAAGTTGACCCTTGGTCTTTATTAAAAGAATACTCTCCCAGGTTGCCCCTAGTAATTCGATTTCTTCTGGTGTGAACGTAGTTAATTGGAGGCTTAACACCAAAATCCCGTCCCAGGTTGTCCTCAGCTATATTATTTCTTCTGGTGTACACATTCCTAATTGGGGGCCTAACAATTCCTTCCCCCATGGAAACATCCTTGTCCTCAAGGATGAAATAAGGAAATTGTGCCTGGAACGACTCTACTTCTTTCCATGTTGCATTAGCTGTAGATATATTTTTCCAATGAACTAACAGCGCTTTGACGTCCTTAGTGGTTCGTTGGTTCAATATTGCTAGTGGCAAGGGATGAACAATTTGTTCTGCTGGCATAGGAGGTAGAATAGGTTCAGCCCTGTGACCATTTCCCAACTGTCTTTTTAATGCAGAAACATGAAAGGCTGGGTGTAATTTAGACACATCTGGTAATATGTAGGCCATGGATTCAATTCTAGCAAGTATCTTAAAAGGACCAAAGAACTTGGGGGCTAGCTTTTGATTTTTTTCTTTGGACTAAGGACAATTGACCATATGGCTGGAGTCTTAAAAATACCCACTCTCCTTCCTGGAATTGCCTTTCTGTATGTCTGGCGTCATAATACTTCATCCTCTGGCCAGCAGCTATCAGATTAGCTCAGGCTTCTCTTAGGATTTGATCTCTAGCTAAGGGAAACATTTCAACTGATTCCACCTTGGAAGTTCCCTGCACATAAGCTAATAATGAAGGAGGAGCTCTGCCATACACAACTTCACAGGGAGTTTTTCTTGTTGATGAGTGTATGCTGGTGTTGTAACAATATTGCACCCATGGCAACTGCATAGCCCAATCTTTTGGTTTGTCTCCAGTAAAACAGCGAAGACACATTTCCAATATGCGATTTACCACCTATGTCTGGCCATCTGTTTGGTGGTGGTAGGCAGAGCTAAAATTGAATTTTACTCTCTCTAACAGAAACAAGGTCTTCCGAAATATAATGGTGAAAGTGGGGTCTCTATCACAAACAATTGATTCAGGCATTCCATATAGTTTGAAGATTTGTTCAAAGAAAACTTGAGCAATTGAACTAGCAGTGTAAGGATATGGGACAGGAATAAAATGACTGAATTTGGAAAACCTATCAACTACTACAAAAATAGTGGTTTTCCCTCCGGATGTAGGAAGCCAATCCACAAAATCCATTGAGATGTCAATCCAACACTTTTTGGAATTGGTAAAGGACTCAAGAGGCATGCTGGATTGGAAGTTTCCACTTTGCTTCTTTGACACACTTGGCATTCTTGAATAAATTTCCTCACCTGATTTTTCATTCCCTTCCAATAGAAGGAACTCCATATTCTATGCAATGTCTTGTGGAAGCCTTCATGAGTGTTAGAATGAAATTGTTGGATGACTGTAGGAACCAGGGATGATTTAGCTAGTAGGAAAATTCTTCCTTTGTACAGAATGATTCCATTCTTTAGGGCCCAAGGTCCCTTAGCCTTACCTTGGTTGATATCACTGAGAAGAGTCTGCAGTTGAGGACTAACTTCCATTTCTGATTTTATGGAATTTATCCAATCTGGGAGTAGGGTTGTGATGGCACTGAGTTGTAGTTCAAACTGTATGGAGAGTGCATCTGCAGCCTTGTTCTAATGCCCCTTTTTTATATTCAATCTTGAAGTCATAACCGTGAGCTTAACCAGCCATTTCTATTGAGCAGCAGTAGTAATTGTGTTGTTTAGCAAGTACTGTAGACTCCTCTGATCTGTCTTGATGATGAATTTAGCACCCAAAAGGTAAGGCCTCCATTTTTGAATAGCACAAATTAAGGCTAGTAGTTCTTTTTCATAGGTTGACTTGGCTAACGAAAGCAATTAGTCTGTCATTCTGCATTAACACAGCCCCTATTCCACTCCTTGAAGCATCACATTCTACTACAAAGGGTTGTGTAAAATATGGAGTGGCCAAAACTGTCCCAGCAACCATTGCAGCCTTAGGGGGCGTTTGGTACTAGGAATGTAATACCCCAAATCAGAACTTGTATTGAAATATCCCTCACTTGTTTCATCGAGCTTCTCCATAACTGTTGCACCTCCTCTCGCGGCAGCCACCGTTGAGGTTCTCCATCCTCGCATTGCAACTCCTTGCGTCGCACCTGCATTGCCGTCTTCTTTACTCAGATTAGTAGGTTTTGTTTAGTTGCTATTATCATTTCTGAGTTTTCTATTGATAGTTGGAATCAGAAAGAAAGGAGAAGAAAATTTTAGACATTGAAGAAAGAAAATCATAGAGAAAGGGAAAATGATACTGTTGATTCATATTATTGCTAATTTTTAATTTCTGCAAATTTGTGGATATTTTCATTGGTCACAAGTAAATTGAAAAGAATAGAGATCTATTATATATATTTGTAGCGGTTCCAATTCCATGCCCAAGAAAAAATAGAATCTTGGTACATATATTATTTTACTTAATTTCTTTTAATTCAATCTACGGGTATTTATGTAAAATTTGCTCCTAGAATATGTTACATGAAACAAACATAGGAATAGGAATGCATCATATTATTCCCGGGTAAAATGGGTGATAACCAAACACATCTTCTGAAGTTTCCTGAAATCTCATTCCTGGAATGTACCTTTCCAAGACTTAAAACATTCTTGATACCAAACGCCCCCCTTAGGACTCCAGTTGAACCCTTCCTTCTACAACATCTGGGTTAAGCATTGTGCAATTATCCCATACCCTTTAATGAACTTTCTGTAATACCCAGTAAGACCCAAAAATCCCCTTAAGCCTTTGAGAGTTGTAGGCTTTGGCCAAGAAACCATGGCTGAAATCTTTTTTGGATCCATTGCTACTCCCTCATGTGAAATGATATGGCCAAGGTAATTTACTTCCCCTTGCCCAAGTTGACACTTCTCTCTTTTCACCAAAACTCTCAATTGCTGTAAAACCTGATTCACATGCTCTATGTGCTCCTTCCATGATCAACTATAAATAAGTATGTCATCGAAGAAAACTAAAACAAATTTCCTTAGATAATATTTAAATACCTCATTCATGGCTACTCGAAAGGTTGCTGGCACATTTGTAAGCCCAAATGGCATAACCAAGAATTCATAATGGTCTTGATGAGTTCGGAAAGCAGTCTTCTCCACAAGTTTCATCTGAATTTGATGATATCTAGCCCTCAAGTCCAACTTTGTGAAAAATTTAGACCGATGTAGCTCATCTAGCAGCTCGTCTATGACTGGTATAGGAAATTTATCTTTGATTGTGACTTCATTCAATGTTCGGTAATCAATGCATAGTCTCCATGACCCATCATGCTTTTTTACCAACGAAACTGGTGAAGAATAAGGATTGTTGCTTGGTCTTATTACCTCAGTTACTAGTAATTCTTTGACTAGCTTTTCAATCTCATTCTTTTGGTAATGAGGAATTGAGGATACCTATATGGTTTAACATTCGTTGGCCCACTTCCTTCCTTAAGAGTGATTTAATGATCGCATGACCTTGGGGGAGGTAAACCGTGAGGCTCCTTAAAAGCATCTGCATAGCAGTTAAGTGGGTTTTGAAAATCTGGATTAGCTGTCCCTTCTTCTGATTGCTCCACTCCCAGTTATTCTATTTAGTTGTAAGAGATAAGCCGTTTTCCCTTCTGAATGTTCCTTCCCAATGCTTGTTGCCCACTAATTCTGTTAGGAGGTCCTTTGGTGCAATGCAACTCCACAGATTTTCCTTTCCAGAAAAACCTCATCCACATCTCATTGAATTCCCAAATGATGGGACCTCATTGCTTCAACCATTGAGTTCCTAAAACTGTATCACAAACTTATATGGGCAAAACATAACAATCCAGTATGAACTCCTCAATAATAACTCCTTACATAGTCCCCCACTAACCATCCTACTTCCATTTGCCACAGTGACTTGAAACTTTCCTTCTTTGACAGGTTGTATTCCCGGTTGCAGCTATGGAAGAGTTCAAGAAGTTGTGAGTACTTCCTGAATCAACCAAAATTGTGATTGTGAAACTCCCTATTTTCCCTTTAATCCTCATGGTTTGAGGAGAAGCCATCCCAGTAATTGTATGAAGGCTTATCTTTGGAGCCTCCTTAAGATCAGATTCTTGCTCTTGCTTTTCCTCTTCCTCCCTACTATCAGCTGCTGGGAATATGCCTTCAATTAGAAATAGTTTCTTACAATGATGTCCCGAGGAAAACTTTTCATCACAATTGAAACAAAGCCCTTTTTCTATCCTCTCCTTAAGTTCAGCAGGAGTCATCCTCTTAATAGATGGACCCCTGGCCTTAGGTACATTGGGTGCTGGTAAGGGTGGTAAACTGGATAAAGGAGGAACCTTCCTATGCTCTTGGATTCTTCCTTTTTGCAAGTCCAAATGTTTGGACTCAAAGCCTTGCCAACGCTATAGCTCCTATTAATGTTACAGGCCCAGTAGCTTGTACATCCGCTCTTATTGCTTCTTTAAGGCCACTAACAAAGCAGCCTGCCTGCTGCTCATCCGAGAGTTTACCAGCCTTATGTAGCAGCCTATCAAATTCTTATTGGTAATCACGAATTGAACCTTGTTGTTTGAGCTTGGTCAAATCTCCAAAGAAGTTCTCAAACCTTGAGGGCCTGTAACGTAAATGCAATTCCAACTTTAATGACTCCCATTCTGCTCCATTCCTTTGACAAAACCTCTGGTACCAAAACTGCACATCACCCACCAAATGATAACCAGCCAATGGCATCTTGTCTTCCTCTCTAGTATGTTGGAATTGAAAAAACTGCTCTACCCTTAATATCCACTCTGTTGGATCCAGCGTTCCATCATATCTTGGAAAGTCTAGCTTAGCTAGTATTGGAGCAACAGAACTGCTACTTCCCATAACTTCCTTTCCCTTGTTCCTTCCTTGAGTCATTGAATCTCCACACCCGTTATTCATGTTCAAGAGTGAACGTTCCTGGATCTGGTTTGACAAAGCCAGAATCATCTCCTCTGTGTGCTTCATCAACCTCTCTTGATTGGTCCTCATCTTCTGTTGCATAGCCTGTTGCCCTTGTGTAGTATTTCATTACTAGTAAGGCACCGTTCTTATGTAGCTTACTTATCTTGGCTGGTAGATAAGCTAGTTTAGGAAACTTAAAGGGTTTCACAACCTCCTTTGTAGGCAATTCGAGGTGCCTAGGCCTCCCAAAATCAATGATGATTTGATGGATTAAACATTTGATAACTTTATTCCTTAAATTCTTGACTATGAATAGTCACAAAGACATACAAAGGAAAAGGAGTAACTCCTTACACAGAAAAGGAAATAAATCAACTTAAAAATCACAAATCCTGCTAATAAGGTTTTATTGCCAAATAAAACATAACCAACGGATCCCTCCTAATTGCCTGCCCGAGTTAAGACCCACTGAAAGCTCATAATAACCTTGGACCAACAGCAGCTCTAATTCTCGAGAATCAGGGAATTAAATGTCTTGAGTTGATCCTTGGTCTTTATTAACAGAATACTCTCCCAGGCTGCCCCCAGTAATTCGATTTCTTCTGGTGTAAATGTAGTTAATTGGAGGCTTAACACCAGAATGCCTTCCCAGGTTGTCCTTAGCGAAATTATTTCTTCTGGTGTACACATTCCTTATTGGGGGCCTAACAAATTCTCTGGCAGTAGGGGTGTAAGTGGGATTACTATGGTGTTTAGTGTTTATATGCGCAAATTGTAGGCAACTTAAAGGCTTTGAAATTTCTTGGGTTTGCCAAAAGCAAAACTTAGTACTAAACAATCAGAATACAAACAGCAGTGGTCATAAATAATATATATCATGAATTGAAAATTTGTAGAATTGCAACAATCTTTGTGACTAATTGGGAGCCTGAAATTAAGACTTAATGAATAATTTAGTTTAGGGTCATATTTATATCTACGCCTAATTTCAAGATTCTGATTAGGAACCTGTCAAGAACCACTTCATTCCAAAAGCTTCAGCTATTAGGTGAAGGTCCATGAATAGTTTTATTATTATCTCTAACATGTCCCTTCACGTGAAAGCTCTTTGGGTTTGAAGTGCGGGTTAAGCACAAGCCCACCATACCTTGTGCTGAAATTTTGATTTAATTATGATTTATGAAGAATGGGGGCGGCAAGGATCAATTTTTGACTGTTTGGTCGTGAAGGCTTTGATACTATGGCTATGACTATTTCATCTTAAAAGCTTAAGCTGTTAGGTGAAGTAGGAAAGGCCATGAACAGTTTTATTATTATCACTGAAAAACCCTTTGATTAGTTCTTGGAGCTGACCTCCATTAATATGTTGACCCAACCACATAAAGCTGAAGACTTGGTAAGCTGGTGATGGGATATGAAGACAATTTCTTATTATGATTTGATTTGGGAATGATTGTTGCCCTTTGTTGATTAGGATCCTGATAGACCCCCAGTTATGGTGACATATGAGAGAAAAGGGAAGGGCAAAAGAGACCTTACCTAACCAGTATACGTGGCAGTCTATCCATGAGATTTGGGAAGTGGTTAGTCGTGGGAGTGAATGCTGGGATGTTGGGGGCAGTGTGTTTGTCCTGTAGTGCAGGGGTTATAAAGGGGTTTTGGGGGCTGTTGGGAGGGGGGTGGAGTAAGGGGAGTCCTAGTGCGCAGTAGCTAGGGAAGGGATCTGTGAGTGTGTTGCAATTTCTGTCATTTTCAGTCTTGCTGGTGAGAGTCATTTTCTGTATTGAGGAGTATTATAATTCTGTGTGGTTGTTAATTTTGTTACTTTCCAGTATTTGGTGTGTTGGAATTCTGGTATATACAGGAGTCCTTTCAGCTAATCTCTCTATCTTTAATATAGCCAGTGTTCTTATTTACTGGTGTAGTAACTGTTTAGCTTGGGTTCCATCAGATCCCATGCCTATTATTCCTCCTTTGTCATCACAAGTAATATTTATAATGCTGGAGATTTTTCAGTGCAAAACTGAAAGTATTTGGGACATAAAGCAGTTCTGGAGGCACTTAATGCTAGTTTCTTATATAGCAATTTTTTTCTTAAATGTGTTTTGTTATTTAGGGCTGTTGGGGATATTTAAGGATTACATTTTTTGAGGTTACATTTGGATGTGTAGTGTGTAACTTTTGAAGTAACAAGCAAACTAATTGCATATAACTACATGTCTTAATATAGTAGCTTTATTTTTCTATTATGTTCATTTACTAATTGGGTTCTGTTTTGGCTTTGACTGCTGCGTCAATTGGGTTCTGTTTTGACTTTGACTACTGCGTCATTGGGTGGATGCATTAATGTTTTCAGCAAGAGATTGATTTATTAAAGGTACTTCTTTTTCTCAATTGTTGTATGTGCTCTACATTATTGATTGGAAATTCCTTTTGCTTAATAGCTGTCATGGTATTCTCTTGATCTATGCATATTGTTGAAATTTATGGTTAAATCAAAGATATGGTGAATGGGAAGACTTGTAATGTATACACTGACTGGCACACACAAGCTGCCCCCTCCCTTATTATTTTGCCCCTCACTTGATTTGTAACATTTATCCTTGAATAATTGATAGGTTTCTCAACACATGTTGTGCATGGAAGCTTTAGATAAATGATATTTAACATGTTTGGGTTGTTCTTGCAATAGAAAAGACTTGTGACTGATAAATTTCGATTGGATAAAAAGAAACATATTTTGTATGAGGTGGGAAAAAAGGCTATTATTTCATCTATATGCATGATTTAAATTCTTATCTGTGTCAGCATATACGGAGTCATGTGTATGTGATCCAAAGTTTTATTCTTTAACTTTGGCCATGATAAGAACTTTTGTGTGAATGTGACCATTGAAGCACAGATAGTCACAGCTAATCAAGTATTTTGCAGGCTACCCAGTTCTCATATTGGTGTTTAAGACAATTAAACTGAAATTACCGGTCTATGTTTTCTAACAAACTTTTCTAAGCACAGTGATGCCGCTTTTGGAAATGATTATTATTTTTGCAGAATTTGAATCACAAAAACATTGTAAAATATCTTGGATCTTTAAAGACAAAGACTCACCTGCACATAATTCTTGAGTAAGTGAACTTGACTCTACCTTACAAAGTTACAGTTATAGCATCACATGTAAGGCACTTAAAGGAATTAGTGGATTTTACTACACATTGTTTGCAACTTATTAGGTATGTGGAGAATGGCTCACTTGCAAATATTATCAAGCCAAACAAATTTGGACCTTTTCCAGAATCATTGGTGGCTGTTTATATTGCCCAGGTTTGTAGGTCTACTGCTGTTTAGTAATGTTTTTTCAGGGTTTAGCTATTCAGGGTTTCTATGCTAAGTGTATTTTATGATGAGACAGGTATTGGAAGGCTTGGTTTATCTACACGAACAAGGTGTAATCCATCGGGATATTAAGGGTGCAAACATATTGACAACCAAAGAAGTAATCCTCCCCTTATTTTTTGTTCTGATATTTGAGGGCTGTCTTTTATTATTGTACAAATTGATTATGTCATTATGACTTCTTTTATTCCCCCACCAAAAGAATTGATTTTGAATTGCTATGTCATTTGAGCTATCTATGTACAGCTGAGTTTGTCATGAATCCTGATATAATCCTCCTCTTATTTGAAGTTATTTGTTCCATGTTGTATCTCATTGAGCCATTGGGATATATATACCATTGCCATAAGGTCATTCTAAGTATTCTAAAATCGTAGTTAAGCCAAGTTCAGCATTGAAATATGGTTTGTACTATAAGTATATATCAAATTATCATTGTTTTTTTGTATTTGTCTTTCACATTCTTTTTTCGCTTTTCAAAATGTTGTTTACTTGTTTATTATGCTTCTATACTCTGCTGAATTTTTCATGTTGATCTTATGTAGCCTTCAGATTAAATTAATGACAATCAACTATCCAACTTTGGCTTTGCTTCAATTACAGCTGAACTGCCAAATGATTCAATATTTAAGAGTAGTGAAAATTAGAAGAAAGAAGAGAAAGTCCATGTCTTGTCTAGTAGTTATTGAGCAATAAGCATAACTTGACTGTAGGTGTTAGCTGTTATTTCTTCATATCAGGACATTATACACATATGTGCAACATCACTGTGTTTCCTTACACTTAACCCTTGATACTGACATAATTTGCTGTGGTCTATTCTTTTGTTTTAATGATTTTTTTAATGGTCTAGGTCTTGCAAAATTTGCATGAGGTCTCACTAACCACATAATTTCTGCTTTTAGGGTCTTGTCAAACTTGCTGATTTTGGTGTAGCGACAAAACTGACTGAGGCCGATGTTAATACTCATTCAGTTGTTGGAACACCGTATTGGATGGCCCCAGAGGTATTAATAGTGTAATATTCTGTTGCTAGATTGTTTTTTTAGTAAGCATTGTTGATCATTGCCATGTTTAAATAGTTTGTAGTAGTAAGCTAGAATTGTCCATGAGTTCATATTCAGTCATTTGTTTCGCAAATATGTTATTAAGTTCTATGATCTTTTATCTATTCCAAATTGTATGTTTCTGGTATACAGATTATAATTTCCTCTTATCACAAAAGAGCAGCGTACTTGAACCTTTTTTTGTGGTTAATAGTTGTCCTTTATTATGCATTTATTGACTAGGTATGATGTTGACTTCTATTTTATTTGTATTATATTCTGCTTTACTGTTTACATGGTTGGTTTGGTCAATTGAACTATCTACATAAATTTGTATTATCAATTAAACTTGATAGCTGGCTTAATAATAGCTTTCTTTTTTAATTTTATTTTTACAAATTTGTATTCTGGTGCTACTGGATGCTTTTTGCTCACTTTATCAACATCTTCTGCTCTGGGTATATATGCCTTTAGGTACTCTAGTGCACTACCATACATTGCTTCAATGTCCTGTTGCATTAGCAGAAAGAGAAGTGTACATGTTGAGCATCTTGCTGACACTTTGAGGAACCTAATACTGTGCATGGTGGATTATAGTAGTGGCTACCATTATGATGCATATGGCCTGAATAAGAGAGCTTATTTAGATGAATCTGGTTTAATTTTTCAGGTTATAGAAATGTCTGGGGTTTGTGCTGCTTCTGACATTTGGAGTGTTGGCTGTACAGTTATTGAACTTCTTACATGTGTACCTCCATATTATGAACTGCAGCCTATGCCAGCTCTCTTTCGCATTGTTCAGGTGTGCTGATTTGCTTTTTATTTATTATTGCTTCAATATAATGGAGGATCCTTGACCAATGGGCCTTTGGCTCAGTGGTACTGGAGTCATTTCCAGGGCTGAGGGTTGCTGGTTCAAGCCTCAGCTAGAGTCAAATCAACCAAAAAAATGATGGAGGATCCTTGGTCAATTCTTTCTTGTATAATTTGGCTAGATAATGGCATCTACACTTGATTGCCTACTTACAGATTGGTATGACTCAAAATTGGAGCATTTTAAGTTCACTTCTTGTTTAGTTGAAATACTCAATTATGATATTATAATTTGATTTATATTCTATATAGCAAAAACAAACTTGCTCTTTACCCTTTTAATTTTCCCTCAGGATAAACATCCTCCAATTCCCGATAGCCTGTCTCCTGACATCACTGATTTTCTGCGCCAATGCTTTAAGAAGGTAAATTGGATTTTTAATTGTCAGTTTGAGAAAGTTCCTTAATGTATGTGGTGTTTTAGCAAGGATTTCATGCTGGTTGCATATTACTTTATGAAGCACTGATACACCATATTTGCCCCCATATTGTTATCAGATGCAATATGTATACCTGTATCAGTTCTTTCATTGGTTTCAAGTTTTTTCTCTGTCATTTTAGCTCTAACCTGCTCCCTATCCTGGCTCCAACCCCACCCAACATAATTTAATCTTTGCTGTCTGTTTTATAGTAGTTTGTGAAGAAAAGTTCTCGAATTTCTTCATTTCAAAGTTGATTGAATACAAAATCTTTATACAGAAGGAATGGTTATTCTAGGAAAGTTTGACAACCTACAAATCCCTAGAAATCAGGAAACTACTAATTTTCAGCTAGAAATCAGGAAGCTATCAATTTACAGCTAATCACTCATAATTGGAAATAAAAATTGTCCCTACATTACGGCTATTCACGGAAATCTTGGGATTTCAATCAATGCCTAATTCCTAACACTCCCCCTCAAGCTATGGAGTAGATGTTTTCCATCCCTAGCTTGTTTACAGTCCTCTGTAATGCTGAACCTGTCATTCCTTTGGTTAGAATGTCTGCTAATTGGCCTTCTGTAGAAATATAAGGGGTGCAAATTAATCAACTTTCAAGCTTCTCCTTTATGAAATGTTTGTCAATCTCCACATGTTTAGTTCTATCAAGCGGGACTGGATTATGAGCTGTGTTGATTGCAGACTTATTGTCACAATAAAGCCTCATTGGAGTCTTCCATTTAATCTTCAAAGCTTCTAGGATAATCTTGAGCCATAATAACTCGTAAATGCCTTGTGCCATTGAGCGAAATTCTGCCTCTGCACTAGATCTTGCTATAACTGGTTGTTTCTTACTCCTCCAGGTTACCAAATTTCCACCAAGAAAGGTACAATACCCAAAAGTTGATCTTTTGTCCGTAATAGAGCCAGCATAATCAACATCTGTGTATGCTTCTATTTCCATACTTGTGCCTTTTCTGAATGGGAACCCTTTTCCTAGACTACCTTTTAAATATTTCAGAAACCTATATAGTCTCTTGCATTATCGGATCTAAACCTTTTGATTTGTACCCCAAATTGAGTTTTGACCATGTTATGAAAATTAGGGAAAACATCACCCACTTCAGATTTGGATTTTAGCAAAAGCAGCCAAGTGACCCTAGTACAGTCATCAATAAAAGAAATAAACCATCAAGCCCCAGAGATATTTGGAATTGTGGATGAACCCCATATGTCACTGTGTATTAAAGAGTAAGGAGTAGAGCTTCTTTTATTACTATTTAGAAAACTTACACGTCTGTGTTTAGCTAGTTCTCATACATCACAATGAAAGCTTTCAATGTCAAGTCCTTTAAATAAAGAAGGAAACATAGTTTTAAGAGTTCCAAATGAGGGGTGACCGAGTCGAAGGTGGTGAAGCCATACTCTATCTTTATTTGTGTCAGAATGCTCAGAAAGAAATGAAAGACGTGACTTGTTCTTGCTACTACCCTGGTTTTTAGGTGGCTCAAGGAGGTATAATCCACCCTGCTCCTTAGCACTTCAATCATCTTCCTCGAACCCCGGTCCTGAAATACACAACGAGTAGGAAAAAAGGTTACTTTGCAATTCAAGTCAAGGGACAGTTTCTGAATAGACACGAGATTAGTGGAGAGTTTAGGAACATGAAGAACATCCCTAAGGACAAATGAGGCACTAATATAGGCATCTCCAATACCTGCCACAGTGATTAGGAAACCATTAGTAATATTTATTTTCTTATTGCTAGGACAAGGAGTGTAAGTACCAAATTTATGAGAGGAATGTGTCATATGGTCAGTGTCTCCAGAGTCAATAATCTAAATATTTGAAAATACACTATCTGAGGTATTTAGCCCAAAAGAGAATTTACCTGAGTGTGCCAAAGAATAGGTACCTATGTATTTAGAAGTTTTCAGAGATACCAAGAGGTATTGGAGCCTCTCAATGTCTTCGGCATTGAGTTCTTTTTGCTCGTGAGCCTTGTCTTCCTCCATTTGTGTGGCAGCTAGATGTACCCGCCCTGATTCCGTTGTTGTTCCCCCTTATAGCCCTACTCTTTGCTTGAAGTGGAAGGCTTATCATATAATTTCTAGTACTTCTCCTTCGTATGTAGTGGTTTTTTACAATAAGTGCACCACAAATTATTGCGGTTGTTACCACCAGATGTCTTGGATAGTTCAGCTTTTCCATTGTCATCTGAGGTTGCCCCTTGGCTGGTTGTCTGATTGGTCAACAAGGTAAGTTATCAGTAATTTTAGGTTCAAGCATTACCTCTCGTCTACTTTTTTCACTTAGAAAAATAGAAATCACGGCATTCAGAGGAGGCAACTCTTCCTTTCCTAGAATTTGAACCCTAACCGGATCATACTCAGCATTGAGGCTGGCCAAAAACTCATATATCCAGTCATTCTCAATCTCATGTTTGAGTGTGGTTGCATCTTCAGTACACTTCATCTTGATGCACCAGTAATGATCCAATTCCTGCCATAACCCCTTAAAGGAGATTTGCATATTCAGTGACATATTTGCTTCCCTGCTTAGTGGAGGAGGCCTTGACGTTCAGTTCATAAACTTGAGTAGCATCTTGAACTTTGGAGTAGGTTTGTTTAACGAATTCCCAAATATCCTTTGCAATGGGTAAAAACATACAGGTGTTGCTGATTTCTACTGCCGTGGAATTCCATAACCAAGCCATTATCATTGAGTCTTCTTCATCCCATGCTTCAAATGAGGGATTGCCTATTTTTGGTCCGGTTCCTAGAAGGTGACTAAGTTTGCCTTTTCCCTTTAGGAAGGTACGGACCAATTGAGACCACTTAAGATAGTTTTTTGCATTCTAACGGTATGCCGCTTGGATGAATTGAAGTTCTCCTGGAGGTTGGGGTTTCATACCTTCAGGTTGAACCATGGTGGTATGAGAGGAAGTTTCCTCAACTTTAGACATGGTGATTAGTAAACAAACTCAAAACAAATATTTTTAACAAGAACAGTAATGACAATGAAGGTCAAAGTAAACAATACCAAACAACACAAGAAATAGTACCAAAATAGTAACTATCATATAATACCAGTTTTGAAGTTGCAATGAAGGCAAAAGAGTCTTGGCAATGTAGGCCACGTATGTATAGGCCGGAAATATGATTTTGGTATAGTCTGGAGTGAACGACGGTCTAATGGAGCTCGCACGCGCTTCCACACTTCGGTGTGTGCGTGACTGGGCAAAAAGTTTGACGATGACACATGGGGGCGGGTGAAACTACAGCTGACGGTGGCGCATGAACTGAGAGTTGGTCGGCGGTTTTTGAGGGTACTAGAGGTATGACCCTGGTGACTACCCTCCCAGATGTTAAGGTTCTAAAAAAGAGAGATGGCAATCAAAAATTGCCCAAGGATGAGGGCCTGATACCATGTGGAAAAGAGAAAGTGGAAAACAGAGAATGAAAAGTGGAATTGTTCTGTATTTCCAATGATAATTACAAAGGTATAGCAGGTATAGCACCCTTAATATATACACAAGGTGCCAACGTATAAAAGGAAAGAAATTAACTCCTATAATCGAAGTGATTAATTACCCCTAATCAAGGGGATTCTAATCACTATACAATTACAACACCCTAATTACAACCTTCCTAAAATAGCCCACAATATTTCAACAGCCTGTTCTTCATGTATGCTAATTTTCTAGCAGTTAATACTTCTAATATTACTATTACTTTTTTTAATATGGTATTGGGCAGTTACAAATAGATTTTCACATACCTCCTGCTAGCTTTTTCTGAGGCCTTCTTCCTGTGTACTTCCTGTGTATACTGCATTTCTTTCTTATATACTAGCTGTGGTTACACGATATTATGTGTGTATAAAATATTATCAAATATCATGTGAACAAGATAAATTTTGAAAGAAGCATATATAATAAAGAGCACATGGTTATCTTAAACTTTTTATTTTTATATTTGTCATTGCATTACATTTAAAACCTTGAAACTTTGAGGGAGGATATTCATGGAATGTTTGTGACAAATATGCAGATAAAAGTTACCTCTATCTTCTCTTTGGTTAATAAGACATGTATTTTTTAATCTAAAAAACAAGGTAGGTTTATGGATATTTTTTGGGACCGGCATTTGGAAGAAGTTTTTATACCATTATAGATTCTTCACATGAAAATGAATTTTTTTTTCCTTTGCTGTTTCTACTGAAGCTTTACTGTCATCACATAAATACATCGGTTACAAATATATCTTGATTATGACAATTTTATTTTGCAAAATGAAAATCAAGGGTATGTGTCATAGAAGTCTGATGTTATACTTAGGAACATATCTATGAGCATTTTTCTCATGTCTCATTAATGGAGATTACTTTGACAATATCTGTTTAGCTAAGTGCCTCGGCATCATTTGACTTTTTGTTGTCATGATCTTAGTAAAGTGATGAAATCATTATTGCCAATGGAGTTTTGTAAGTTGTAGGACACACATGATGAATATTTTTACTGATACTATACTATTAATCACTCTTGATGAAATAGTAACTTATTAAACTTAAATTTATGTAATCTTCTATTGCACATTACAGGATGCTAGACAAAGGCCTGATGCTAAAACATTGCTGTCTCACCCTTGGATACAAAATTGTAGACGTGCACTGCAGTCATCTCTTCGTCATAGTGGAACTTTAAAGTAGGTATTTGAGATCATATTTCTCTCTTACTACGGTATTTCTTGTGGTCCAAATTTAGCTTTCTATAGAAAGTAATAGTTAGTGAAGAAGAGAGAGAAGAGCATGGGATTACTGACTTGAATGGCTAGGGTCCCTGAGCATCTATTTATAATTAAAATTAGGTCAAGTAAAGATAGTACAACTAGTAAAAGCCCAGCCCACTAGTTGTGATACACACATCTTTAACCCTAGTCGTCATATTTCTTACACTCCCTTAAGTTGAAGCTTACAAATCTTCAAGCTTGTTACAAATAAAACCCAACTAAAATTAAAATGAAAAATGCAAACTTAAACATTGCAACTATCAACTATCAATTTCGATTCAAGAACTATAGTAACTAGTATTCTCCCTGACGATGCCTTAGTAGACAAACAACTCCTTGAATTCTTCGACTCGCTTCCCATAAGCCGTCCCCTTCACATTCTCACATTTGCTCTCCTCAGCCACGTTGTCTAACACAATAACACAACTCCCAGAATTCTTCAACCCACTTCTCTTAAGTAGTTCCCTCAATCTTGTCCCCTACACTATTTGGGTTGCTCACCTGGCACCCAATAACTCAACTCTCTTACTAGTGCCAAAGTCTTCAATATGTCAAAACTTTAACTTGTAGTTGAACAACAAGTTAAAGGGGGAGTGTTAGAAAAAAAAAAGGCGGGGTGTTAGAAATTTTTTTTGGTCACCAGAAAAGTCATTGGATATTTGATGGAAAATTTTTTGGTCACCAAAAAAATGGAGACAGAGAAGAGGCTGGAAAAAAAGGGGGCCAAAGCGTTAACATAGAAGTGGTCGGAGTTCTAGCCATGAGAACCACACAATCACTAAACTTAATACCCTAGAATTCTCCAACTAGGCTCTGATACCATGTAGAAAATAATTGTTAGTGAAGAAGAGAGAGAAGAGAATGGGATTACTGACCTGAATGGCTAGGGTCCATGAACATCTATTTATAATTAAAATTAGGTCAAGTAAGGATAGTACAACTAGTAAAAGCACAGCCCCACTAATTGTGACACACATTTTTAACCCTAATTGTCATACTTCTAACACTTTCCAGGTGTTTTCTCTAATTTTGGTGATCCATAAAATTACTTAGATTGTTACTTTAGTCGATGATAGTGAGATGCAGTTGATTTTTTGGTTTGATCAGACATTTAAAATTTGTCTGGAACAATGCTTACACACGGACACTTTTTATATTGCCTTTACTTTCTTGAACCTGAAAGCCTTCCAGGATACTGATAAGTAGCTCAGTGTATCGGCCTTTATGAAATCAGATAAGTCCTGTTCGGATGATTTTTGTTAGCAGATTCCATTTTTTTTTTTTTTTGGTTTTGTTTTGTATATTGCTACTTGGAGAATTGCAGATTGAGGTGTGCAAATCAAGTCTTATTCCTCTAGAGGTTTTGATGTACGACATTAGACAAATGTTCTCTATGGCTAGCCTTTGGCCCCTCATTTGTAGATTGCCGACAAACATAGCAGCAATTGTTGTTCTTAAGAGATGAGTTTGTCAACATTATATTGCACTTGAACAAATGCAGACTTCTAGGTTCAGTTTTTCAAGATCAATGTCATATCATCTGGGTTCAACATCATGGTACATTTTTAAGTAAATTATTTGTGAATAGAATTAGGTTACTACCATGTGGACTCTGCATGGAAAAATGAGGAACGTGATGCTGTTATCATAGTATGAGTAGGTGATCTATAATTTATTTTTTTGGCGGAGTATATCTTAACTCTTGCTTATCCAAAGTTGGGCTACATAACCTATAATGTGCTCTCTGGCTTGTCATATACAGATGAAAAAGGTGTTATCCTAATACATGAACGTGCTTGTAAATAAAAAGAGAAGTAATGTTAGCCTTGTGTGGGAAGATGTAAACCTAGAGATAAGGTTTGGGTTTTGGCAACTGTTCCTACAACACCTATACATGAATGAACCACCAGCCCATTTTAGAGATGAGTACCCCAGACTAGGTTTGGGGAATTGCTCAGGGCGCCTTGAACCACTCTTGAGCTAGATGACCTTGGGCAACATGTCGAGTCCTTGAGAGGCTCTCACAAATGCCCTCAAGAACTACCGTAGGGTGAGCAGCCTCCCCAATGGGAAGAAGCACCTTGTCCATGGCATGTTTACTTGCCTTTGGACTTAGAGAGGTAGTTTAACCTTGGGTGTGCGGCATGCTTTAGAATATCTTATGAGCCTCCAAGATGACGAGTTACTGCATCTTTAATTGTTATTGCGTTGCTCGGGCTAGGGGCACAGGTGAGGCATCCAAGCCCATCCTATGCCCTTGGAATGCCCAGTTTTGGAGGATTGGAGTAAAAGGGGTTGTCACGTGAAGTAACCCATGAGTCCCATGACTAGGTAGGTCCAGGCACGTGGAATGCACAACACTCTATCTCTCACTCTTGTGGTAGATATCTTGTCACTTAGTAGGATTTGTATTTTATTTCTTGTTTGAATTAGGATTTCTCGAGTCTTAAGTTTATATTGCTTTTTCTAGTTAAATTAAGGTGCTTATGAGCCTATAAGGCATGTAATTTATCATTGAATTTCAGTAAGAATAATGAGTGTTTTTGAGACTCGTTCCTTGGTTCCCTTTTCTATTGTACATCACTGATAGGTATATAATCCTTTACTCTTGTAGACGTATCCCTTTTAGGCACAAGGGTGATGAAACTAGAGTTCATATTACATCAATTTACCATTAGGGTGGAATCCAGCAAACAGCTTCAAAAGAGCTTCATAGGTGTAATCTGTGGAGGAAGAAGAGAAGAAAAGGGAGAGATAGAATGGAGGAAAGCCGTAATACTTCACTGAGCCGGCTAGCACAACTATATATTCAGAATAGGGTTACACATAAATATACAAAGACGACTTTATCCCTTCTAATACATTATAACTGTAAAACTGCCCTTGCACCACACTAACACTCCCCCTCAAGCTGGAGCATAGATATTGATCATGCCCAGCTTGTTACAAATATAGTTTACCTTATCCTTGGTAAGTGCTTTAGTGAGAACCTGCTAATTGTTCACCAGTACGGATATATCTGGTGGAGATGAGGCCTTGTTGGAGTTTTTCACGAACGAAGTGACAATCAACTTCTGTGTTTCGTTCTCTCATGAAACATGGGATTGGAAGCTATATGGAGAGCTGATTGATTGTCACACAGTACTTCCATACACTCAGGTTGTCCAACTCCTAACTCACCTAATAG
>JASKGM010000009.1:9338592-9356313 GCA_034509205.1 Ceratonia siliqua | reverse complement strand
GGAGACACTCTGTTTAAGCTTTTACACTAATTTTGTGTTCTGCAACCAGTTTACATGAGTCCTGTGTTCTATACTTTCCAAATGTTTTCTTTTATAAATTTACATAAAACATTAATTCAAAAATAATTCAAAAAACGTAATAAAAAAACTAAAAAAAATTTAAAAAAATCTTTTATTTTTTGATTTTTTTAAAATTCTTTTAACTTAGCAGGGAAGCTTATTTTTGGCAAAAAATGGTCAGCCTTTACAATATATACATTGTTTCAGCATTCATTTTATATTAAACTTCTGACAGGTAATTAAGGCTTAAGCACTTTGTAGTCTAGTTCACTTTCGAAATTCAGAGGCTCTTTTTTTTTTCTTTGTATTATTTTCCTTCTAAATTTTTTAGGATGACCCATTAGGGTAGGGACCTTTCACAGGGGCTATGAAGCCTTACAATGAAAGGGACAAGACATCTGATTGTTCTTCATGTCTTGTAATGATCCCATAGTTGCTAAGTGTTGTCGAGCTTATTTTCCCCCATCCGCTATCCAAAACAAAAAGGAAAGGGCGAAATCCAAGTATAAAGAGTATTAATATCAGAATAAATGACTAACTCTATAGCCATTTAGAGGTACATAGGCATACACAGCAAACAAGAAAGTAAAGAACTCATTGCAGACTAACCTCTGACTTTAGATTGCACTGCCAGGTTTGAAAACTGCATTTTGAAAATTAGAAAGCAAAAGAAAGCTGCATCAGCTGAACTAAATAAAGAGGGAATCCCAAAAAAAGATAAAAAGTATCGGCAGAAATGAAAGAGAAACCAAGTACTATGGTTATGCTGGGATCTAACTTACCATATGAACTTTTACTAATAGCAAAACAGAAGAATCACCTGACTTTCAAACAAAAGAACAGCATCAATCAAAAGTAAAGTATTTACAAAATAAACAGCATGGTTTCACAAAAGAAGAAAAAATCCCAAATATGGGATTCCAAATCGCAGATTAAGGAAAAACGAAGATGGATTCGAAATCAGAAAACCCAGCTAAAGAAAATCATCACCTTTGCTGCCGAGATGAAAACCCCTCAACCTTTCATTCTCTTCTCGTTGAAGCTAGGGCTGAGAATTAGCTCAACTGGAAACCAAAGAGAAAAGCAGTTGGGAGAGTGCCGAAGATGCAGCAACCGCAGGATTTTCGAAAATGAATGTAAAAAAGAGGCGTTTTCAGAATCGAATTGTGGGTGGGTTTAATGAAAACTGTTTTCATGAATGGTTCTTCGTATTTTCCAGAAAACAGGAGATGAAAACAGTCCAAAACAGATAAAAATTGTTCTGCATTTTTTGTTTTTCAGTTATTGTTTTGTAAAACAGTTTTCAAAAACAATTTCACGAAACACCTTCCCAATCAGCTTTTTTTGTTCTGAAAAAACAATAAAACATAAAAACTGTTTTTAAACTGCATTCCAAACAGGCAGTTGACAACTCCGCCAGATATCCAAGTTCACAGTCCGGTTACAGTGGAGACAGCCCCACACAATTCACAGCAAATGCCAGGCGTGAGAACATTCCGTTTTGACCAATTTGACAAGAAAATATCCTCAATGGAGCCCATCATGTTCTGAGTTGGAGGGCCCTTTGGTGGGTCATTCTTTTTATTTTATACTTTCGCATTTTATATTACACAATATTCCAAACTACACAGAAAATCCAATTCCGACCAATCGGAGCCTCCGTCCAACGGTGGTTCCTTCCGCTATCTCATCCCTCCGACGACAGAATCCGCCGCATTCCCAACTCGATGTGAGACCCACCTATCCTCACCTCTTCCTTTCTCACTCACTCGCCTGCCATGAACAATTTCTAGGGTTTCTCAGAGCTTCTCCAGTTTCACAGAGATGTCTCGGCAAACGACGTCGTCCGCCTTTACTAAATCAAAGACCCTCGACAATAAATATGTAAGGGAAAATAATTCGACTGTTATGTATGCCCATTTGTTTACTTTCATTCTCGATCTCTATCTTTGTTTCCCGCCGATTTGAATTGGGTTAGCTTCTGTTTGGCTGTTGAGAAAATGTGGGTTTAAAAAGCAGTGTACAAGTTGATTTCTATATCTTGGTGTCATCTGATAAACTTCAGAGCCTAAATAATATTGTTTAATGGGTATTTTAAGCAGCACTCTGATTTTCATTTTGCTTCAGTCTAGCGGCTACCTAATCCAAAATATGTTTTTGTTTCTGCCCTTTAGTTCTAATGACACTATATTTGTAAAGATTTTTGGGTTCTTTTTTTTTTTTGGGTTTAATTTGGTAATATCAAAGCTGGAGCAGAGAGTGAATTTGGCGACTTGGTCATGCAACCTGAGTCCGGAGTGCAAAATTGTCTAAGATTCACGTTCTGTTTGATAGTATTGAGACTGAAAATCTGAAAACTATTAAATATAGCGCTGAAAATCTAATAGTGGAAGTTTTAATATTGAGTTATTGTTGTAGAAAATATATGTCTGAACGATTAAATTAGGCTATTTCAAAATATAATAAAGAAATTTGTGTAATTAACATTTTTATAGGATTAAACAGATAATGGAATGGTTGTAGTTAAGAGTAATTGGTGACATTGTGCTTAATATTGAACCATTTATAGTAGTAAATAGTAATTATGAGCTAATGGAATTGGTAGCAGCATATATGTGGAGGTGGACTGTGGTGGGGTTGGTGGTGTTCGACTATGGCGGTATTGTGGAAAAGTGCTAGGTAATTGTCTGGTAGTGATACAAGAAATGGTGTTGATTGTAGGAGAGGGGGGAAAAGAGGTGGTTGGGGGTTTTGTCAAGATGTTGGTGGTTTGGTTTGTGATTGTGTAATTAAGGTGATGTTATGAAATAGAGAGGCAGCAACAGCAGTGGTGATAGTGCTGGTGGTGTCAGGTAATACTGGTTGGCTGGCAATAAAGATGGTTGTGACAGGATTCATAGGTGAGGGATAATACTGCCAATTTTGATGGTGACAGTTGCTAAATGTTTTCATCAAGGGGCAAGCCATTAAATATTTTCAATTTTTCTTATCAGTGCTGACTTTTTTCCTTTGGCAAAATATTGATGAAAGTTTAGTATCAACATTCAAGTAGTATGGAATGTACTTAGAACTAGAAGGATTGTATGCTGTAAATCTTCATTTTCATTCATGTTGTAAAAGGTGATGAACCAGGCTCTCAATTTCATTTTATTGATACGGCGAATGCAAAGTTAATTGATATTATATATTTGTCTAAAGCTGAGCAAGTTGTGGGGCATTGGTTCTCCAACCTGAATAGTTTAATGGTTTATTGCATGTCTGTTTTCAATTGCTTGATTTCAAAAAGTGGAAGGCTTATTTCCATTTAGAGAAATGCTAGTCTTATGAACCATATCACTAACAAACCTCACAAATTTACTATGTGTCATGTTGAGAGAGGTTAAATTTTGGTGTGATGTGATGGGTGTGATGATGTAGAGAGAGGCAGAATAGGTTTGTGAGCTTTGTGAGAGAAAAAAGTTTGTGAGAGTGGCATTATTATGAAATTTATCAGGTATATTGATGAATGTATGTGTCATATTAGAGTCAGCTGAGTGATTCTTTCTAGTTTGCCTCTTTTGTTGGTTTAGCTTGACCTTACTATATATCTTAAATTCTGTTTGGTTGATCTTTTGGTTTGCATGTGAATTTTGGAGCAGATGCTGGGAGATGAGATCGGGAAAGGAGCATATGGTCGAGTTTACAAAGGTTTGGACCTAGAGAATGGGGACTTTGTTGCAATTAAACAAGTTTCTTTGGAGAATATTGCTCAGGAAGATCTCAACATAATCATGGTACAAAAGTGACTTTATAGCATTTTAATTTTTTTCTCTCTCCCTGTTTCCCATTACACACACACACACACACACTTAAACACTAATATACTAATATATATGGTTTTAGGTTGTAGACCAAATTAGCCATTATTATTCCCGTATAACCCTTCTAGTTTTTCTCTTTTCTTTTTTTAAGCGATAATGGGTAGTTTAAATTTCAATTTTCTTGAATAATTAATTTTTTATTTAAAAATGGATTTACATACACATTAGTGCTTGTGTGTGTGTATGCGTGTGTGTATTTCATAGCTAATAATTATAAAATCAAAAGATTATAGACATTTGTCTGGTGGAATCTTTGTAAGGATGGAGTTGAAGTGAAAGAGATACTCTGGGAGAGAGAGAGATAGGGTGGAGATGGAGATTTTAGAGTGTCTTTTTTGTTTACTCTTTCCTTAGTGCTTATTTTGAGGAAAATTGTCTTGCAGTTGGGGTTCAAGCGGAATTTGATAAGAATCCAAACTCCCAAACTCCACCGAATCAATAAACCAGAAAATAAAACACTGATATATTAATAAAGGAACCTCTGTAACAGATGCCCACTAGCCATAGACAACCAGAAGGATTCAAAACAGCAGGTAGATATAGATAATGGTGAGTATTCAAGAGATTCACCTCTCCCAAACTAGACCAAAACCAGCCTACCTCTGAACTGAGAATTTTCCCTCATATAAAGCAGAGCCTAACCTAGCAATAACTCACTCATTAAATTATACCTACCCAGCCACAACAATAACCCAACCAGAACACAAGTTATAATACTGCATAAGAAACTACTATTTTACCCCTTCATACTTCACAGTGCCATCTTATTTCTTATGCCTAACATAGGTTAATCTAATTGGGGCTTATCAGAATTACTAGGGCGTATATATATTCAAATTGCAGTAAACTTGAAAGCTTCGAAAATTTTTGGGGTCTGTCAAAGCCAGACTTGGAATTAAATGGTAAGAATATGAGCAGCAGTGGTTATAAGCAGTACACATTAGAATTGATTTATGTAGAATAAAAAATAAACCTTGGTGATGAATTATTCAAAAGTAATACTTTGTATTCATAAATATTTTAGGGTACTATCTTTATTGAGGCCTTATTTTAAGATTCTGATTAGCAATCCTTTGATTAGATGATAGATCTTGAGATATGGAGTTGACGTCCATTTACATATTTATACAACTATAGGAAACTGAAGACTTGGTGTGCCGGTTATGGAGGATGAAGACAATATTGATTAGGATTATAATTGGGAATTGGGGTTGCCTTTGTTGATTTAGGTTTTAGTTTTGGATTGTTGACTTTGCAAGATAGAGATTTTATTATAGGCCCCCTATTCGATGCCCGTGCAGAAAACTGAAAAAAATAATAATTTATGGATTTTATTCCTTGTTTGCTTTGGTTAAAAGATTCCAGTTTATTCTTTGTTTGGATAGAATTTTAACGCTTGGGGGTTACTTTGTGGGGGCTATAAATAAATCCTCTTGTCAAACTATATTAGCTTCTTTTGGCATTTCAATTAATTAAGAAATATTCAGGGTTCTTGATATTTTACCTTTGTAATGGGTTCTGCATAAGCTGTCAATAACAAAAACTATTGTAGCCTCTCTCAAATATGTTTGTTGAACTTTGCTTGTCGTGTATTATTACGACACTGTGATTCATTTCTTGCATTTGAATTTGATTGGCCTTCAGCATTAGGTCTCAAATACTTGATGCTAATTTACTGTAATAGACAATAGTTTCAAGGAATTTTGACTAGTTGATCTTGTTACAGAATTTTGTGCTCATGTTTCTTGGTTTTTTCAAAATTTATTTGTTTAATGTCCTAAAATTTCATTGTAGGTTCGCCCCTTTCCCACCATCACTCCTTTGTCATCGCAAGTAATACCTGTAATAACAGAGGTTTCAATTCTCAATTGAAAGTCAAGTATTTATTGGGGGTATATCAAACATAAAGCAGGCTGGGAGCACTAATGCGAGTTTCTTATATAGTGTTTTCTCCCTTAAAGTGTATCGTTATTTAGGTATGCTAGGGACATCATGGATTACCTTTTTGAGGTTGGGTCTGGTTGTGTATTGTGACAGATAAAGTAACAAGAAACGTTAATATATTGAACTCTACATAATTTGTTTGCGTTCTTAATGTCTTCATATTTTGGCTTTTGCTTTTATGATCTGTTATGTTTATTCACTAATTGGGTGTTGTTTGCCTTTGATTGCTCTGTCGTTGGGTGGATGCATTACTTTTGTCAGCAAGAGATTGATTTATTAAAGGTACATTTTCTTCTCAATTGTTATATCTGCTCTACATTCTATTGAATATTCCTTTTGCTTAATAGCTTTCATGGTTTTATTTGCATCCATGCATATGTTATGCATGGAAGCTTTAGGTAGTGATATTTAATGATGTGCTACAGCTTTTCTTGCAGTAGTGTTAGAGATTATAATAAAAGCTATTCAAAGGTCTTCTCCTAACAGCTTAAGCTTTTGGGATGAAGTGGTATTTGCCATCAGAACAGATCCTCTATGATTAAGTGGTTAGGAGCTCGCTCCTTGCTGTCCCAATTCTTCGTAACTTAATTAAAATTTCAGCACAAGGTTTGGTGGGTTTGTGCTTTGTTTACACTTCTAGCCTAGACGCTTTTGCGTGAGGGGCCATTTTAAAGACTATAATAAAGGCTACTCATCAGCCTTCTCCTGTAGCTTAAGCTTTTGGGTTGAAGTGGTATTTGACAGTGACATTTTCTACGCATCTAGGTTGAAAAAATAGCTATTAATTGGTGTGTGTGTATATATATATATATACTTTTTTATAATTTCTTACCCATGTCAATATTTGGATTCTGGAGTCATGTAGATGTGGTCAAAAGTTCTTTTGTCTAACAAACCAAGACAATAATTTTTGTGTTGAACTACAAATAATTTTTTTGTTGATAAAATATGAAATTATATTAAGAAGGGAAGAAGATACAAAGAAAGGAGTATAAGGTATCCTCCTAAATTAAAAGAACAAAATCATAATGAAGAACCATGAAGAAAAAAAAAATTTAAATATGCTGCAAAGTTGCCAATTGGTCTGCATATCTTGGAAAGTAACTCCCTTAAATAAGCCTTGAGCCACACATCAAAGAGAAGCCGATTTGTTTTTTAATCTCATAAGGCATCTAAAGACAAAGGGGCACCCCTGAAAATATGAGCATTCCACTCCAACCAAACGTTCCAAATCACAACAAAGAATGCACATTGGCACTAGCTTTTACCCATCTCTTTTTGTCCGAAACCTTGGAACCTTATAAGGAGAATCTTCTCTAAATCCACAAACACACTGAGCTCTCTCCAAAGACCCCCAACAACTTGTCCCACAGGAAAACGGCCACATTGCAATGTAAAATAAGTGCACACCATTTTTGCACTATTCATGCACATATACATATACTAGGAGACAAAGCTGAATGACAATTAGTGACAGCTAATAAAGTATTGCGGGCTACCTAATTCTTATTATGGCGAGTAAGAGAATTAAACTGATGATTACCTGTGTATGTTTGCTGGTGCATTCTTGGTGGATAGTTCCTTTGCTTAACCTTGGGAACTATTTTAACAAACTTGGGATTCTGCCCACATGTGGAATGGGTTTTTAATATTTATGTAATGCCATTTTGGGAAATGATTATATTTTGCAGAATTTGAAACACAAAAACATAGTAAAATATCTTGGATCCTTAAAGACAAAGACTCACCTTCACATTATTCTTGAGTAAGTAAGCTCAACTCTATTTACAATGTAAATTATAATCATACCATCACTTAAAGATTACTTTAAAGAATTAATGGATTTTACTACATGTTTGCAACTGCTTAGGTATGTGGAGAATGGTTCACTTGCAAATATTATCAAGCCAAATAAATTTGGACCTTTTCCGGAATCATTGGTTGCTGTTTATATTGCACAGGTTTGTACTTGATTACTGTGTATCGATTTTTCTCCAGGATTTAGCCATTTAGGGAATTTATGTTAAATGTATTATATGATGAGACAGGTATTGGAAGGCTTGGTTTATCTGCATGAACAAGGTGTAATTCACCGTGATATTAAGGGTGCAAACATATTGACAACCAAAGAGGCAAGATTCTCTCTCGTCCTTTTTGTTCGGGAATTTAAGGGCTGTCTTTTGGCAATGCTTTTAGTTGCGTCTATGCGAATAGATTTTATCACTATGATTTATTCTTTTATCCAAATAATAACTGATTGTATCACCATTGTAAAGACTAAAGAAAGAGAGAGGTTTGGAAAGCATAAGATAGGCTAACACTTTATTCATACTAAGGTAAAGATTGTATAGCATATAAAACAAGCAATGTGGGACTTTTATAGTATCTAAGGGAGATATCCTAATACTTAGGTCATGTTTGACACCCTAGCACAAGCTAGAGCATATATATCATATACACCAACTACCAGGCTTTTTACAAATGTATGCAATTGACAGCAGTGTTATTGGAACTGGACTGGACGGGCCCGTTGGACCAGAAAACTGGTGAACTGGGCACCAGTCTGGCTCGGTTCCCATGTTTGACCCTCCTTCACTCAGCTAGGTACAGAATTTTAAACTAGCTTGACTCTCTTGGTGGCAGAGAACTATTTTGTGTCTTTAGCATGAAAAGGCCCAGGTAATAAAATGTTTAGTTTCCCATGGGTGTTTTTTCTCTTATAACTTTCTCAATCACACTAATGTTGCTAATTAGAATTTTTTATGAATTTGTTTTTGGAACAAACAAAATTTCTTATTATTTTATTTCTTTTATTATTTAATTTCTTGATACTTTGTGAGTATTCTTTTAATTACCTATTTTATTTATTTCAATTATTTAGTTTGTTTCTATCTCTTTTAATATAATTTTCATATTTATTTATCAACTTTTTAATTATCTATTTTATTTATTTCAATTATTTAGTTTGTTTCTATCTCTTTGAATTAAATTTCATATTTATCTATCAACTTTTTATATAATATTTTTTGTAATTATTTAATCATCCTTGTAGTTGCTTCCTTATTTATCTCTTTTCTAATTAATTTAAAATATTTATTTAGGTTTTAATAAATTTTCTATATACAAATTTTATCTTTATTCAATTATATTTTTAATTTATTATTATCTCTTTTAATTTAATTAATTTAATAATCATATCTTTCCTTGTATATATTAATATGAATGATGGTGTGAGGCGAGCAATCATACCCTAATGACCTAATGGTACAATGTGAGCCATCATACCCTAATGACTTAATGGTATAGTGTGAGAGGGTTGCAGTGATCGGTAAGTTTGAAACATAATGTGATATTAATATTATCTCTTATCTCTAAATTGTTCTTTGTTGTTCTTCTTCTCTATTCTTCTCTAATTGATAGCTTGGTGTGATAGAGTTGTCATGCCCTAATGACCTAATGTTTGCAGTAATGTCATATTATCTGTTATCTCTAATTTGTTATTTGTTCTTGTCCTCTATTCTTTCTAAGTTTTATTACCTATATTATCAATTCATATCATGAATTGATAGCTTGGGATATAATTTTAATTACTTGATCAATCTTTAGATTCTTTACTATTCAATAGATTCTATATAAATATTTGAATTTTTATTTTTACAAGATTAATTCAAGAATTTGAATAGAAGTACTTTGTATGATTAAAGACATGAATAAATTTAAGCACAAGCATTTGGAAAAATTTGTTTAGTAGCAACTTAGATCTTACAAATTCTCCTGTAGTTGATTTTATTTAATTGTATTGTATATAAATTATGGATGAAAAATTGAGAATATTAATTTTTAATATTGATGTTATTAATTTTTTATTAATTTATCATTTATTAAACACTAAGTATTTATTATGAAATTAACATCTATTAAAATTTTAATATTAACATTGAAATTAAATTGTAAAATTTTTATTTATAAAATTTTAATTAATTGGTTTTTAAATAAAATGAACAACTTTAGCTATATTTTATTAATTGAAATTGTAATTATATTTTAAATTTAATTTCTGCATATAAAAAATGTTTTTTTATAATATTTTAAATAACTGATTGACGTAGTGACCTAGGACCTTCATCAGGTTAATGACTGGTACAGTTTCAATAACTATGAAAGACTGCAATGCTAAAAGTAGGAAAAGTGACTGAAGTGACATGCAACTAGAGAAAAGCGCCAGTGGTATAAGGCACAGCGGTAGGAGTAGCTGGAGTGATACACAATTGGAGAACTACATAAGCACTAAACCTAGAACTCTTTTGAACCTTGAACTCTCTCGCCTCAAGATTTGATACCATGTAAATACTAAAGAAAGTGGTTTGGAAAGCATAAGAAGATAGGCTTATGCTGTACTATATTCTTAGGCTTATGCTGTACTATATTCATTGTAAGGTAAGGATTGTACAACATGTAAAACATCTATATTATCTAAATAAGGAGGGAGATATCCTAATACTCAACTCATATCTAACAACCATATTATTTGAGCTGTCTTTATATACAGGCGAGTTTATTGTAATATAATTCATCTTTTGATCCAAAAAAAAAAAAAACTTTGTTCCTCCTTTTTTTGAACCTATTGTTCCATTTAAGATCTCACATATCTATTTGTAATACATGAAATTCTAAGCAATGTTGAAGCATTCCTATCAGGATATATGATAGAAATGCTCAAGAATTACAATCCCTCTTGCTTCTTTTAGAAACCATTAACTTTTCTCCCAATCCAGGTGGAGAATTTGGATTCTTGACTCTTCTGTTGTGATGCGGGAGCATCACGTGGCTCTGTTTTGATATTAGTTGTCTGCTAGTTTTCCTTCCTATGTATGTTTAATTTGCTGTTTTAGTGTGCTTGTGACTAGCACATGCCCTTTATTAGGTTTAGTTCAAATCTGTCTTATTTTCCCTGCTATGTTTATTTGTATATTTAGTTGGTCATGTGGTTATCACACGATGAGTTTCTTCTCCCTTGTATTTGTTCTCTCTGGCTCGACTGTAGGGGGGATCTTTTGGCTTATGTTTATTGAAGTATTTAGAGATTTCTCTCTAGTGAAGAACCCTAGTTCTTCATCTCTCTTGCATTTCTCTCTATCCGAACCTTTATCTGGGCTTCTATCCTATTTTCTCCCTGTCCTTGCATCATGTTGTTTATTCATGTAAATCACTCATTCAATTTTAACATGTTGTTTATTCATGTAAATCACTCATTCAATTTTAACTCATTCTCCTAATACGATAAAGTTTATTCTAGATTGTTAAACTCGGAAAAAGAGAGAAAACCTTAGGTTTGAGAATGTGTGGCAATAATTCTACTAACTTACACGACTATTTTATTTAATAGAGACTTTACGATAAATATGACAGCTATATATACTCTAACAGCTGGAATATATCTAAGATACAACTCATATTCACACTAGGGCACAGCTAGTGTTTGGACCTATTCAAACACCCCCTCAAATTGTAGCATACATGTCATATGTGCCAAGCTTGTTACAAATGTAGGTGATGCTAGGACATCTCAAAAACTTAGTAAGAATGTCTTCCTGTTATCGTTGTAGTTGATGAATCTAGTGGTATTGCACCAAGAAATTATTTTCTCTATGATAAAGTGACAATAAACTTTTATGTGCTTGGTCCTCTCATAAAAGACTGGGTTGGAGGCAATATGTAAAACTACTTGATTATCACAAATTAGTTCCATCTTGCCTATTTCTCCAAATCTCAATTCTCCAAGTAATTGTTTCAACCACATTATTTCACAAGTTGCCAAAGCCATAGCATGGTACTCAGTAGACACTTGACCTGGTGACAACATCCATCTTGCTTTTCCATGACTCCAAATTTCCACCAACAAGAATATAGCACCCAGAAGTGTACCTTCTATTTGTAGGAGAACCTGCCTGATCTCCATAGGAACAAACAACTACTTGAGTATGTTTCCAATCCTCATATAACAATCCTTCCCTAGAGCACCCTTGATGTATTTGAGAATACAAACGACCACCTCCTAGTGACGGTTACATGGGGATTGCAAACATTGACTTACTACACTAATGAGAAATGAAATAGCAAATGATTAGCCTCACTTGGAGTCATATTGCTTCACGACAGTGCTAAATCTTCCAAACAAAGCTTGAGGAGATTGCTTTAGCCCATGAATCAATCGATGTAGCCAACAAACAAGTCTTGACTCCCCTTGCACAACAAAGGCAGACAGTTGCTCCAAATATGCCTCTTCTTCGAGCTCACTATGAAGCGAGGCATGTTTAATATCCAATTGATAAAGATGCCAATGGTGAATAGCAGCAATGGATAACAATAGAGTTGTCAAAACGGGCTGGGCTCACTAGGTTGGCCCACCCAGCCCATTAAAAATGGTGGGTTAGGTTCATGGTTGCCGAACCCGCCATCTTGGTGGGCCAGGGGTGGGTTGATGCAAGCTGGCCCATTTTCCTCCTTTTTTTTTTTTACTTCTTCCTCTCATCTCTTCTCGTCTCCCTCCGGCGCCTCCATGCAAGTAGTGACGAAACATGCCACTCATCACATATTCATATATTCACATTCACAAATCACACACGTTAGCCACAAAATAAATTAAAAAGGCACAAGATGTGGGTGTGGGGATTTGAACTCAGGTCCCCACACCCACATCCCAAAACCTTAATCAGTACTCCACTAGGTTATTATTGTCAAGATTAACTAAAATTAATATTTTTTATATATTAGGTATTTTTAGCAGGTTAAGCCACCAACCCGCCAGCCTACCATAGGGGCAGGGTGAGTTGAGTTTTCCAACCTACCTAATTTTGGCAGGCCGAGTTCAACCTACCCAATATCAGGGAAGTAAGTTAGTGACTGATTACACAGCCGAGTTCAACAGATTATCTATTCGTAATAATTTGAATGAAACAAAGCATTAGAGGGTGGCAAGATATATGGGTGGTTTGAAAGCAAAAATCAGGGAGAAGGTTGAACTCTAAACCTTTTGGAGTATTAATGAGGCTTATAATATGGCATTGAAGGCAAAGTGGACGGAGAAGTCCGATAGCATGTAGACTTACTCCAGGAAAAATTGGAATGAGGGTAGTGTCTATTTTGGATAAGGAAAAGCACCACAGTCTAGTGTGCCTAACCAATCCCAAAAGGTCCCTACAAGTCAGTTTAAGGAAGCTGGTGGTAGTGGCTTTGATAGAGGAAGGTGGAATAAATAGTCCTCCAATCAAGAATCCTCTAGGGGTTTCGGTTCTTATTCTAAACCCGGCATGGTGAAATGTTATAGATATGGACAACTTGGGCACAAGTCCAATGAATGTCCTGTCAGGAAGTTTGTTAACTTTGTGGAGCCTGAAGAAGAAGGAGTGGATGAAGAGGGTCAGGAGCAGTTAGAATTTGATTATGAAGTGTATGAGGTAGCTGGAGAAGATGATTATGATGGGGAGAGACTCAATTTAATTGTCCAGAGAATTCTTTACTCCTCACCTCGAGGAGAGCATTCCCTGAGCCATAATATTTTCCAGTCATTATGCAGCATTGGAGGTAAAGTGTGCAATTTAATTATTGATAATGGTAGTAGCGATAATTTTGTTTCAAGAAAATTAGTTGAGCACTTGGGCTTGCCTACTAAGCCACACCCTCACCCTTATATGATTGGTTGGGGAAAGAGAGGCCCTAGTGAGAGGGTTTTTGAGGTGTGCATAGTTCCTATCAATATTGGGAAGCGTTATTTTGATGATGTATACTGTGATGTCATTGATATGGATGCAACCCACGTGTTGTTAGGAGGACCCTGGCCGTATGATGTGGGTATCACTTATAAAGGGAGAGATCATGTTTGCTTGATTCAGTGGAAGGGACACAACATAGCTATGGTGCCATCTAAGGGTACTAGTGCTATCCCCAAAACTTCCAAAGTGGAGGGGAAGTCTTTTCTTATTGTGATAGAAAATGAGAGAGTTTGAGGAGGATGCCAAGGAGTCATAGGAGATCCATTTGGTTTGAATCAAATATTTACCATCCCTAGTGCAACTACATGCAGTTAAGAAAATTTTTAGTAGGTGGAGCATCTACTTCAAAATTTCAGTGAGTTGTTATCCGAGGAACTTCCAACTACCCCTAGTTAGAGACATTCTACACTATATTGATTTTATGCCTGGGGCTAGCTTCCCTAATTTACCCGATTATAGAATGAGCCCTAAAGAAAGTGAGATTTTGAAGCAATAGGTGGAAGATTTGTTGAGGAAGGGGTTTATAAGAGAAAGTGTTAGCCCGTGTGTAGTACCAGCATTACTCACTCCTAAGAAAGATGGGAGTTGGAGAATGTGTATCTATAGCCGGGCTATTAACCTCATAACTATGAAATACCAATTTCTGGTATTTCATATCCCGTGGTTGGATGATATGTTGGATATGTTGGAGGGCTCCCAAGTGTTTTCCAAAATAGATTTGAGAAGTGGATATTGCTAGATCCGAATTAAGCTGGGAGATGAATGGAAGACGTCCTTTAAAACTAAAGAAGGGCTCTTTATGGCTTGTTATGCCATTTGGATTATCCAGTGTACCCAGTACATTCATGTGGTTGATGAATCAGGTGCTTAAGCCATTTATTGGCAAGTTTGTTGTATTGTACTTTGACGACATTCTCATTTACAGCAAATGTGAGGAAGATCATTTGTTTTATCTCGAGGAGGTGCTTATAGCTCTCCAAGAGAATAAGTTGTACATACACTTGAAGAATTGTGATTTTATGACTCCCAACATTTTATTTCTGGGTTATATCATTATTGCACAAGGAGTCCATGTGGATGAAGAGAAAGTGAAGGCGATCCGAGAGTGGCCTATACCCAAGAATGTCACTGAGGTTAGAAGTTTTCATGGGTTGGCTACATTTTATAGAAGGTTTATCAGGAATTTCGATACCATTGTTGCTCTTATTACTGATTGTTTGAAGAAGGGACATTATAGGCGGGGAAAGAAGCAACAAGATAGTTTTTAGTTGATTAAAATAAGTTGTGTAGTGCACCTGTGCTAGCCTTACCTTATTTTGAGAAATATTTGAAGTTGAATGTGATGCTTGTGGAGTTGGCATCAGGGCTGTATTATCTCAAAAACGAAAGTCAGTTGCTTTCTTTTTTGAAAAACTTAATGATGCAAGAAGAAAGTGGTATACTTATGACTAGGAGTTTTATGCTGTGGTGAGAGCTCTGAAGTACTGGGAACATTATCCGATTCAGAGGGAGTTTGTTTTGTGTACTTACTACCAGGCTTTGAAATTTCTTAATACTTAGAAACATCTGAGTAATATGCATGTGAGGTGGTCTACATTCCTCTAGAAGTTCACTTTTGTATTGAAGCATAAGTCGTGTGTTTCCAATAGAGTTGCAGATGCCTTGAGGAGGAGAGCTACACTGCTTGTAACTTTGCAACATGAGCTAGTTGGATTTGAATGCTTGCAGGAGTTATATGTTGATCAGAATGACTTTTGTGAAATATGGGGCAAATGCCTTTCTAATCAACCAGCAGGAGAATTTCATATTTGTGAAGGATATCTCTTTTTTGGGTATCAATTATGTATTCCTAGAACTTCATTAAGAGAGAAACTCATTAAGAATATATTTATGTATAGTGCCACACGTGTTTCCTTATAGACCTTGCTTTTGACACATTTCCGCGGTCTAATTTTTGGTTTCTTTTATTTTTCATTGTCTAGATCTAGCAAAATTTGCTTTATACTCATTAATTACATCAGACTTCTACTTACAGGGTCTTGTCAAACTTGCTGATTTTGGAGTTGCAACAAAATTGACTGAGGCTGATGTTAATACTCATTCAGTTGTTGGAACTCCATACTGGATGGCTCCAGAGGTATTAATTGCATGATATTCTGTTGCTAAATCACATACTTAGTACACCTTGTTGTTATTGCCGCATTTAATTTGTAGTGTGCCAGAATTTTCATGCGTTCACCTACACCTTCACTCGTTTGTTTCTCATATTCTCGATTGATTGTTTAGCTGGTGTTATATTCTAGTAACCTTACCAGGATGTATGATTTGTTTGTGGAGCTATTTGAGTCTCAGCAAGGAGATAAATTTGTTACTGAAAATTTTGCTATTCTTCAATGACTACATGAGGAATTAAATTCAGTTTAGCCTATTACTAACCAACTTTTGCAGTGTTATGGTGAATAAGAAGGAGAGGAATGCTCGAATTTTCCAAGGTGTTATGATGTCTTCAAAGATGTTATGGAAGGAATAGTGTTCATATCCTCACTTTTGTGATTTTCTCATGGTTTTTTTTAATGGGATTGCCATCTTAGATTTGCAAAGAGACTGTGCTGCTTAGCTGCATTCCTGAGCTAAAGATCTTTTTTGTTTGAATCTTTTGATTCTCTTTATTTTTGTGGTTTCTTCTGCAGGATACACCTTATTCTTCTATTTTGTAACTATCTTCTTCCTTATTAAATTTTTCTTTTTCTATTAAAAAAAAGTTCATTTAGCTCATTATTTTTGCCCATGTTATTTATTCCATTTGGATTTTCTCTATATATAGATTATAATTTCCGTTTATCAAAACTAAGATCAGCGTGATTAAACTTATTTTCTGGTTAATGCTTTCTTTTTGAGCATTCATTAGCCATGTGATATACTGATTTTGACTTTTATGTCGTTTGTGTTATCTATCTGTATAGCACATTTGTGCTGCTTTTTACGCAATTGGTTTCATCAATTATGCTATCTATATTATTTTGTATCATCATTTAAAATTTGTTAGTTGGTTAATCAGTGTTTTATAAGATAATGTTTATTCTGGTGATAATGCTTGCTTTTTGTCTCACTATTGATGTCTTCTGCTGTATTTTATGTGCCTTTATGTGCTCTATTACATTCCTATAATATAGAATCCTTTTCCTTCTGCAATAACTGAAAAAGAAGTATAGATGTTGAGCCCCTTGCTGACAATTTGGTGGACCTATTAATGTGCATGGTGGATTGTAGGAGTGGCTCATATTTATGATGCATATGGCTTTTAATAAGAGGTCTCAGTTAGATGAATTTGGTTTTATTTTCAGGTTATAGAAATGTCTGGGGTCTGTGCTGCTTCTGACATTTGGAGTGTTGGCTGTACAGTTATTGAACTTCTTACATGTTTACCTCCGTATTATGATCTTCAGCCTATGCCAGCTCTCTTTCGTATTGTTCAGGTTTGCTTCCTTTGATGTTATTTTCTCATATCATTTTGCTCAATATGAGCATCTACCCATGATTGTCTAATTAGTGGATTTGATCACTTGGAATTAGAGCATTTAAAGTTTTCTTCCATGTTCTTGAAATACTCAATTATGAAATTGTAATTTGATTTATATTCTGTAATCTATATAGCAAAATAAAACTTGCTCTTTACCCTTTCACTGTCCCTCAGGATGAGCGTCCTCCAATTCCTGACAGCTTGTCTCCTGACATCACTGATTTTCTGCGTCAATGCTTTAAGAAGGTAAACTTGATCTTATCTCATTGGTATGAAAAGTTTCTTAATTTATGTGGTGTGTTAGCAAGGAGTTAATTCTGGTTGCATATTACTTTTCCTCCCTCTTGCTCCATCTCCCAGCCCCAACCCTTGACCTTATTTAATTGTTGCTGTCTGTTTTTGGATTTTTTATAAATGGACTATTTTTGTATAAAGTTAATAAAAAGTTCAAAATTCATTAATTGTAAAATGGTTAAGTAGAGCACTAATGTTATGTGTCTGGCTCACTGACCTGGTGTTGTACTTTACCAATGGTAAGGCACCAGGATCTTCCCTGCGCAGCTTA
>JASKGM010000009.1:9305144-9338492 GCA_034509205.1 Ceratonia siliqua | reverse complement strand
AAATAAATAAGTTGTGGGGCCAATTGCCCCACCCCATTACACGTAAATCTACCACTGGGTGCTAGATGGAGGAAGTGGATTACGGGTTGTTTGTCTTCTACTGTTTTGGTCATTGTCAATGGGAAGCCTAAATCTTGATTTAGAGGTCAAAGACGGGTTAGGCAGGGGGATCCGTTATCACCTTTTTTATTTACATTAGTGGTTGATGTGCTGAGTAGGATATTCCCTAGAGCTGGGGAGCAGGGACTAAGTAAAGGACTTTTTGTTGGGTCGGAGAGATTTATGATTTCTCCCGTTCAGTTTATTGATGATCCCATCTTCTTGGAAGATGATATAGAGAGTTTTGCTAATTCACTCTTTATCCTTCAAGTCTTAAGATTAACTTAGCAAAGAGTCAGATGGCGGGACTTAATGTGTTTGATGAGGATCTGCATCCTTTTGCCTCCATGGCGGGGATTCAAGTACTTCAGTGGCCTCTTGTTTATTTGGGTATTCCATTAGGTGGAAACCCAAAGTCTTTATCTTTTTGCGATCCTGGGATTCAAAAAGTTTCCAAATGGTTGGACAGTTGGAAGGGAGCCTTCTTTTCCTTAGGGGGTCATATTACTCTTATCCAGTCTTGCTTATATAGTTTTCCCCTTTATTACCTATCCCTTTTTTGTATCGTAGTTGGTGTGGCTAAGGGATTAGAGAGAATTATGAGGGATTTTCTTTGGTCTAGTGTTGGTGTTTTAAAGAAGGATCACTTGGGAGGGTGGAAAATTTGTTGTAGACCCAAAGATGAAGGGGGACTGGGTCTAAGTAATTTGGTGGCTAAGAACCTTGCTCTGGTGGGTAAATGGCTATGGCGTTTTCCATAAGAGACTTCTTTGATATGGCATCAGGTGATTTATAATTCATACTAAGTATGGTTTAAGGCATAATTGGTGGGATGCCAATTTGGCGCTCATGGTTACTCATGGGAGCCCTTGGAAATTTATTTCTGAGTGCTATGAATCCTTTTATCCTATTGTTTCGTTTGGCACGGGTGATGGTTTTGGGAGGATATTTGGGTTGGTGATATTTCTTTTAAGGAGGCATTTCCTCACCTTTATAATCTTTCCTCTTTGAAAAATGCTTTGATCCAACACTTTTGTACTCTACAGGGCTCCTCTTTTTCTTGGAACTTCCATTTTTTTTTTCAGAATTCTTAATGATCGAAACATTCAAGATTTGCAATCACTCTTGCTTTTGTTAGAACCCATTGCTTTATCCTCGAATCCAGATAGATGAGTTTGGACTCTTGATTCCTCTAGTGTTCATACTTGTTTAAGGGGGTTGCAATTGTTGTTCTACAGAGAGATTGGGCAGCTTAGTTTCATTCTTGGTATTTCATGCTTTTCTTTTGGTTCTTGTATTGTTTCTTATTTATCTTCATAGGCGGATACCTTATTCTCCTAACTTGTATTTCTTTTCTTCCTCAATAAAAATTTTTTTCCTATGAAACAAAAAAAACAAAAAATCTTTGAATAAAATCAGAGTATTATTGCTTACAGCTCCTGCAATTGTTAATTTGTACAAGAGTTCTATCTCTTGCAGAAATATAGAGGAAGAAGATTCAGCAGTTCCTGGTGGTGATCACAATGGTGCTGGTGAAGGCTTTTCTGTGGAGAAAATGGTTAGTAAATGTAATTAAGGCTGTGAGAATCTTCTGTTTTGTTTCTTTCATCTGTATCTATTCTGTTCTGTATCTGTTGAAACTTAGGGTTAAAACAGAGACATGGTAAATGTAAATGGGAAGGCTTGCTCACTTGTAGCATACACACATGCACCCAGTGGCAGCCCCCTGCTCTTATATTTATACTAAATTGGAGAAATCTGAATACAAAAGATAATCCTCCGAGAGGATGGAAACAATTAAAGATAATAGGGGGGAACTACAAGACTCCCTGATAATACTTGGCTCCTAACCTGTAGGAAAAGGATAAGAGATAATGTGTAAACGTTCTTTTTAATCCTTCAACACTCCTACTTAATTTGTAAGACTTATCCTTGAATGATTGATAGGTTTCGGAATAGTATCTTTCCTTTGTATTCTTACCTCTGTGGATTGAGCAGTTCGATTATATTTGCATTATGGTACTGATTTCAATTTGTTTTGTTGTAGGACTCTGCGAAAGAGTTGTCAATTGAAGCTGTTGGTAGCAGCAAACATCATGAGGACAATGGTTTGGATTCTAATTTTCTCAACGAGAAAACAGAGAACCACAATGATGTTCCTTCAGATCAAGTGCTTACCTTAGCTATTCATGAGAAATCATATCTACAAACTGTTTCTAGCGAACATACTTCTAATGGAGAAGTGGCTAATTCTGAGACAACTAGGGATAATGACATTCCAAATAGTAAAGACAATGATGAAGTCATGATGAATGGGGAAGTTGGATCTCCTGAATCAAGAGGGATATATAGAAAGTTTGGAGGAAAAGAAAGTTCTGTCAACAATGGCAATATATCATTCTGTTTTGGACCAAGAGGTCATGATAATGGTTCCATAAAGGTAAAGTATCACTTGTGTTCGTATTTATATTTTTAAAATCTATATGATCTGTATTCATCATGGTAGAGTAGCAATTTTCTGATTGTTATGTATAAATAAGGTTGCACTGTGTCAGTTTTGTTTCTTCTTAAAAATTTCTCTGTATTTTGAATTATTCATTAGCTGGGTGCCGTATTGGTTAGAAAATCAGTTAGGATTTCTGACAGTCCTTTTATTAACCATTCTATGAGGTAATGATATGCAGTACTCAGTGTCAGTGTTGTCAAAGTGGCTGACACAGCTGCACCAGCTTTGAGGTGAGGCAGCTTGAGGCTGGTGCATCGGGCAGCCTGATGTGGGGTGGATTGCATGATGCAGGGGGTGATGCGCTGCTTATCTGGCAATGTGGTCGCATCATCCACATCTTGCATTTTCAGCATAAATGACCCTGTAATCCTGACTTAAACCTACTTCTATCCAATGGTTATGCAATTAAAATGGAAGTTTTAGTCAATTAAATAAATATGAAGCTAAATAATTAAGAAGAATGCAAACTTGCATTTGATTCAATCTTTTTTTCTGTGTGTGGGTTTTGCTCAGTCTGGAAGATAGAAGCTAGAAGCATGGGCTTCAAGGGCTCTTGGCTGTGACAGAGAGTGCCCATTGAGGGTATGATATGTGTTAAGCTTTCCTTCCTCTTTTTTTCTCCAGCTGGAAAGCACTACTGCCATGCTTTTCTTTTTTCCTTTGGTCACCCAAAGCCAGACTCAGCATTTTAAACTTCTCTCAACAGATACTAGTTGCATGTTTTAAGTTCTTAGTGTTGGGAGTCCCACATCGGATGACTGAGTTGATCTATGGGGGTTTATAAGTCCCTTAGGCTCCCTCCCCCATTGAGCTAGCTTTTGGAGGTGAGTTCTACCTAAGGGTGGCCGCCCCCAATTTCAACATGGTATTAGAGTTAGTTTCTACTCCCGATTGTTAGGCCCTACTTTCATAGCCCTCGATGTGTCGGGGAGTGTTGGGAGTCCCACATCGGATGACTGAGTTGATCTATGGGGGTTTAAGTCCCTTATGCTCCTCCCCCCTTGAGCCAGCTTTTGGAGGTGAGTTCTACCTAAGGGTGGCTGCCCCAATTTTAACAATTACCAATCACAAAGAAATGAAGTTTCTTTGTACTCCAGCATTATTAACTGTCACAGCCCTCATTTATCTTTATTTGATTGTTTTTCACTCAAAGTTTTCACTTTTCAGAATATGTTGCTATTTTATGGTTGTGAACTTGTGTGCTAACCACTTAATTTGAGTGTTATTGCATGTTTCCAGTATGCGTTTTTGGATTAATTTTGTTTTATATACTTTGTTATGACATACTTTTGCGTTAAAGTCTACATTTTGAGATGATATTTAGTTATATAAATTATTTTTATTTTATAAAAATATCCGCCGCACGATGATGTGGTCACGCTGACTCACTGCATTGGAGTGTGATGGAAACCCAGCAATATAACAGTAACGGATGCAAAATATTGAATATTCCTCTGATATAAAAGACATATCAACTTCTAATAGCCCCAGATTCAATGGAACGGTAAATTGAATCCAAGTAGTTACACAGAGCTAGAAAACAATGAATAACCACAATAGCAAACCAGGCAGAGCAACACAAGCAAATAAAGTAATGACGGTAAAATAATAGTAAGGCTCAAGCATGCAAAACCAGTCACCTACGCTTGAACCCAGCCGCCAACCTCAGCACCTCACTTCCTAGCCATATGGGAGCTAGGTCTCCCCCGAATGCTCACTTCCCAAGATCCCCCCAAAAGTCACACCTCAGCCCTTTTTAATCACCTCCTGCATAACAGACAAAATGGAGCCCATGCCATCCACTTGTGGGTTTACCTTTTTACCTTTACCCTTTCTTTTCCTTGCATATGTTATTTTAACCGTGGGTCCATCAGAGTGGTATGATTTTGGGGCTTGCTTCTTCAACCCACTTTTTGCCTTGTGACAATACTGTACAGTAGCCACTAGACATGAGCTCAAGTCTACCAAGGAGCTTAAAAGCTTCACTGTCTTATTTATTGCTATAAATATGCAACAAAATCTGTTTTACCTTTTTTGAAAGAAAAAATTTCATAAACTTGTCTGGTTACTGTTTGAAGGCTATGAAGATGCTGCCCTCTGTGGAAGGAAATGAGCTGAGTAGATTTAGTGATCCTCCTGGAGATGCCTCTTTAGATGATTTATTTCAACGATTAGATAAACACCCTGGAGAGTCTATAGCTGAGGCTTCCACATCTGCATCCAGATCACATGGGGAGAAAGGGAATGCATCTATGAATAATGGTGGGAAAAATGATCTGGCCAAAGAGTTGAGGGATACGATTGCCCGAAAACAGTGGGAGAAGGAGAGTGACATTGGGGAGGCAAACAGTGGTGGGAACCTTATTCGGTTGGTGGTGGGAGCTGATATAATTGATATAGATGGTTTGGTATGTTATTCAGTCAAGATTATGGAGCTCTTTTTTTTTTTTAAAAAAAAAATTCCATGTTTCATTCTTTTGATTCTTTCATTTTAACCCCCCCCCCCCCACTTTTTTTTTTTTTTTTCTGTATCAGGTCTTTGATGAAAAACTGGCTGGAGAAAACCTTTTCCCTCTACAGGTACTTGGCATATATATCACTTGGATCTCTCTTTTTGTAATATTATTATTCTGTACTCTTCGGTATATCAGTTTGCCTTTCAGCTTAAAGTGATCTTTTATACTCAATTTGTGGAATCTTATGTATTCTCTCTCTTGGTTTAAATTTTGGTCGGGGATGTTCTTGAATGTTTTGATAGATCATTGTTTGCTATGAGCGTTGTTAAAGATGTTAAAAAACTCTTATGTGTCTTTTCCTAACAGCTTAAGCTTTTATAACAAAATGGTCCTTTACGTGGTATCAGAGCCTTCAAGACCAAGTAGTTAGGTGCCCCCATCCTTCATAAATTAAATTAAATTACAGCACAAGCTATAGTGGTTTGTGTTTGTCAACACTTAAAGTCCAAGGGGCTTTCTCATAAGCCCTTGTTAAAAATATTAATAAAATCATTTTTGAGCCTTGCCTTAATAGCCTAACTTTTGAGAAGAAATGGTTGTTGACAAGCACTGACTTTTAGAATGCTAAGGTAGGAATCACCTGTGATTGCATGTTAAAGATATTAATAAAATCATGTTGAGCCTTCTCCTTGATAGCTTAAGCTTTTGAAATGGTCGTTAACAAGCACAAACTTCTAGAATGTTAAGGTAGGAATCACCTGTGATTCAAAATTGTCCTTTTATCCTGGTATTTTACAGCTTGGGTGTTCTTCTTTATTACCCTGGCGCATGACCATCAACAAAATCATAATGTGATATCTGTTGAGACTGGCAGTATCACTTTGGCATATGACCAACAACAACATCGGAATATGGCTGATAATGTCATCACACCACCATTATTGGTATCTGTTGCACCCAGTTTAGCTCAGGACATGAAACGTCATTATTTGGAAATATGGAAGTGGTTTTATAAGTTGGCATGGTTTTTTTATGTATAACTAAGCTCTTTTTTTTTATTAACCAACTTTATTTATTATTTCTAATTTAGTATTACTATAAGCATTCTTATTTTTCTATCATAGAGGGGGGTGGGGTTCTCCTAAGTTATCTGCTTTTTTCCCCAAAACTGAACATTATTTGTTTATGACTGAATTACAATTAAGGACCAACTTTTCTTTAAAATTAAGACTATTCTAATATCTGTGTATTCGCACAGCTACTTTCTTCAAGCGGTTGCAGTTCACTTCCACTCAAAATGCTTGGAATGAAGTTAAGACTGCCCACTTCTTTTTTCTGTTTTACTAAACATTCTGCACCTGGGAATTTTTCTTGTCCTTTCTGTGGGTGCAGATGGTTAGTCCATATGAATATATGTGGTTAAGGTCAAGTCATTTGTTTAGATGGCTGTTCTCAATAGGATTAATACTAATGATATGTTGCAAATTTGTAGTCCAAATAAAGTTATTTCTCCTGACATGTATTATGTGCATGTCCACCTCGGAATCAGATGAGCGTCTTTTGTTTACATTGTTGGGTGGCCGGTGTTTAAGGCAACGAATTTTTTGGAATAGAAATGTTCATATGATGTTCCTTTGGTGCTTGGCACATGGATTTTTTAAGGGAGTCACTACTGATATGCAAAGAGATTGGTTAGCCCTACTACATCTATAAGCTTTGTGGCACTTTTGCTTCTTTGTTTTGTTTCTAGACTTTCTTACTCTTTCTTACTTGAGGATTCCTTATCCTCCAAGAAGTTGTAACTTCTTTTCTCTCTAATAATTTTTCTTCTTAATCATAAAAAAACAATCAGAATAGACACTCTTGCGAGGTTTTTGGTTACACTTTTAATGGTGGAGAGAAACTCGGTTGTATGACCTTTTGTAAATAAACTATTAGAGGATCACCAGAGACAGACGCAAATAATCACATCTAAACATAAGGAGGATGGCTCTGAGACCTTTTTGATGTTCATGGTTCAAACAGAGTTGGTGAATGGGAAGGCTTGCTCACTGTTGGCAATCTCCTACTTTCTATTTATGGGGTTACTAAAGATGCTGATAAATACATAAAAGACAGAAGATAAAAGATAGTTATCCCAGAGGATAACAGTATTCTTTATCTTTTCACAGTACCTTTATCCTATAAAACTATGTAACAGTTATCCTGTAGGTTTTTCAACAGTGTTTAAAAAAGTTTCTCACACTTTGTCTTCGCTAGTTAAGTATTTTTGGATTTTAAGGTATTCATCTGGGTTCACCAGTATTTTGATGTATTTACCATAATTTTGCTTTTAGGCTGTTGAGTTCAGCAAACTAGTTGGGTCATTGAGACCAGAGCAATCAGAAGATGTGATTGCCTCTGCATGTCAGAAACTCATCACCATCTTTCACCAACGTCCAGAGCAGAAGATTGTTTTTGTTACCCAGCATGGTTTACTTCCTTTAACAGACTTGCTAGAAGTTCCTAAAACTCGTGTATGTCTATCATGATACATTATTTGACTTTTAGTACTGTTAGACATGACATTTTAGCAACTGTTATGAAGATATCTAAAATTCTATGGATATTGCAGGTCATATGTTCTGTGCTTCAGCTTATAAATCAAATTATTAAAGATAACACTGATTTTCAAGAAAACGCTTGCCTTGTTGGATTGGTAAGTGCTATTTATGTTCTTTCATCCTGTCCTTCTCCCTGTTTCTCTATTATTCTTTTTCTTATTATATGGTTAAAATCTTTGTTGAGATTTGTCGATTAGATGGAATATTGGAGAGTCACATTTAGTTGTTCCTAAGTATTCCTTTTTTCTTTTCTTTGGCTAATAACATTATGTGTTAAGATCTTGAAGAAGAATCCTGTGAATCTTAGTGTAATGGACAGGAAAGCAGCCATTTGTGAGTGTGGCCCAGTAATTTCTGTCACCGACCCATGGAAGTTGGATCAAGGGAATAACTATAAAGGTTTTTGTCATTGACTTGCTGCTACAGATGTAGTGTGTGGTGATATAGGACTGCAAAAGGCTGGGGATTTAGCAGTTGAAGTTTAGGATTTTCTTGGATGATTTTAAGGGTAGAAAGATTAATTGGGGGCTATGTGCGTGCATGAGCAGTTTGCTAGGGATAAGATGGGTTTTAAAATGGTCAAATTTGGTGGGTGTTTGGGTGTAATAAACAGCACCTGCGAGATTTGGGTTTTGGGTTGATGTGTTCTAAGGTATCAAACATGACACAATGCTTTTAAAGAAAGAAGTATTGATGGTATCTAGCAAGGAAATGAGACTGGTTAGGTTAGAAATTTGGGAAAAATTTTAGAACTTGAGAAGGAGAAAAGTAACCTAATAATCACACCTAGGGTTTGGTTGCATCACACAAGAAAGAAGATTGCACTGTGCTGAAATAATTCATAAAACTGATCTGTCCTTTTGAAACAAAGCATTAAATTCGTTTAAATACAGTTCCTATAATTTATTCCACAAGGAATGGGAATAGAATCCTAATCCCATCAGGATATAGACTTCCTACTACTACTAAACCAGTAAGAAAAATTAGATGTTAGATAGTTAAAATAAGACCCAATAACGTGGTAACACCTATATAGTATAAACTCAAGCCTAAATAGAACCTATGATTGATGAAATTGAAAGTTAGTAAAATACCCGTAGAAATGGAAGTATAAAATTAAAGCGACAACTTTATTATGCTAAACAGTTATGATGTAGTAAAGTGTCTAGAAAATTACAATCTGCCCCATAATCTAAGAAAAACAAAATACTGAGACACTTTTACCTTTAACCTTAGTCACTCTTGATGCTCAATGATACCATTTTCAGAGAATCAGAGTGCTTTGTTCTAGGTAGGCATATTCTGAATGCAGCTTTAGTGGCTAATGAAGTGGTGGATGACGTGTGAAGGAAGGGAAATCGGGGGCTGGTTTGTGAGTTGGATTTTGAGATGGCGTATGACGAAGTCAGTTGGGGTTTCCTTGATAAGGTTCTTGCTAGAAAGGGTTTTGGTTCTGCGTGGAGGAAGTGGATTACAGGTTGTTTGTCTACTGCTTTTTTGGTCACTGTCAATGGGGAGCCTAAATCTTGGTTGAGATATCAAAGAGGGGTTAGGCAGGGGGATCTGTTATTGCCTTTTTTGTTTACATTAGTGGTTGATGTGTTGATAGGATATTCACTAGAACTGGGGAGCGGGGACTAATTAAAGGACTTTCTGTTGGGTCGGAGAGTGATGATTTCTCACCTTCCGTTTCCTGATGATACCATGCTCTTCCTAGAAGAGGATAGAGAGTTTTGCCAATACACTCTTTATCCTTCAAGTCTTTGAGGTTATCTCGGGTCTTATGATTAACTTGGCTAAGGGTGGGCTGGCAGGATTAAATGTGTCTGATGAGGATCTCCATCCTTTTGCTACTATAGTGGGTTGTCAAGTACTTCAGTGGCCTTTTGTTTATTTGGGTATTCCCTTAGGCGGATACCCAAGGTCTTTATCTTTTTCGGATCCTGTGATTCAAAAAGTTTCCAAGAGGTTGAATAGTTGGAAGGGAGCTTTTTTTTTTTCAATGAAGGTTGCATTACCCTTATCCTGTCTTGCTTGTCTAGTAGTTCCCTTTATTACCTCCCTTTTTCGTATCCCTGTTTGGAGTGGCACAGAGATTAGAGGGAATAATGAGGGATTTTCTTTGGTCTGGTGCTGGTGATTTAAAGAAGGATCACCTGGTAATTTGATGGGAAATTTGTTGTAGACCTAATGATAAAGGGAGATTGGGTCTAAGTAATTTGGTGGCTAAGAATCTTGCTTTGATGGGTAAATGGCTATGGTGTTTTCGTCAAGAGATTTCCTCGATATGGCATAAGGTAATTCATAGTAAGCCACAATAGGTGGGATGCCAATTTGACTCTCACGGCTGGTTGTGGGAGTCCTTGGAAATTTATTTCTCTATGCTATGATTCCTTTTATCCTTTTGTTGGGGTGATGGCTCTCATGTAAGATTTTGAGAGGATATTTAGGTGGGTGATATTTCTTTTATTGAGGCATTTCCTCGCCTTTATAGTCTTTCCTCTTTGAAAAATGCTTCAATCCCAAACTTTTGTACTCTATAGGGTTCCTCTTTGGCTTGGAACTTCCACTATTTTCCGAAATCTTAATGATCAAAATATTCAAGATTTGCAATCACTCTTGCTTTTGTTAGGTTCCATTGTTTTATCTTCAAATCCAGATCGAAGAGTTTGGACTCTTGATTCCTCTAGTGTTTGTACTTATAAATCATTCTTTCATTTTCTTACTCATTCTCCTAATAGGGGAAAATTTGTTCTAGATAACCATTTGGAAATCTGAAGTTCCCTCTCAGGTGAAGTTGTTTTTCTGGAGTATGGTATTGAACCGGATTAATACTAAAGATTTATTGCCGATCTGTAGGCCTAAAACCACTATCTCTCCTGATATTTGTCTCATCTGCATGCATAATTCGGAATCAGTTTCACATCTGTTTTTTCAATCTCCAGCAGCTGATTTTCTAGAATAAATTGTTTGGAGTGGTTGGAGAACAATGGGTTTGTCCACGATCATTGGAGAGCTTTCTATTGTTGAGATTCAAAGGGTTTGGAAGGAAAAAGGATTCTAACGTTCTTTGGCACTGCAATTTTTTCAGTTTTATGGTCTCTCTAGTTGGAGAGAAATGCTCAAAATTGTTGGGTTCTTTCTATGTCTTTGGAGATGGTGTGGGAGAGGATATTGTTTTTGGCTTCACTTTAGTGTTCTGCTAATGGTCATTTTAAGGGGATTCCTATTGTTGATTTACAGAGAAACTGGGAAGCATTGTTTCTATAGATATTTTATTGAATAATAGTTTTCTACTATAGAATAGACCACAATACAAGTTAAATAATAGAGCGAGGAGTAAGTGCACCTTTAAATCAGCCAACAGCCAACAGCCAAATACTCAGCCAACTACTTAGGGAAAAAAAAACTATAAACATAAATGGTGACAAACAAAAATCTAATTTTGAATCTACACTCCCCCTCAAGTTGGACAATATATGTTTATCATTCCCAGCTTGGATAAAAGATTTTCAAACTTATCATTGTTGAGTGCTTTAGTGAGGATGTTAGCATTTTGTTGGGATAAAGGAGTATAATTCACTTGAATCACCTTCTGATCAATCTTTTCCTTAATAATGTGCCGATCAATCTCAATTTGCTTTGTCCTGTCAAGATAAACAGGATTTTTTGCAGTACGAATTGCAGCTTGGTTGGCACATTTTAGTTTAATAGGACCATTGGATGAAATATTCAATTATGCTAGAAGCCTTGTTACCCATATACCTTCCCATATTCTGAGAGCAAGTGCTCTGAATTCTATTTCAGCATTACTTCGTGTCACAACTGATTGCTTTTTGCTTCTCCAAGTGACCAAGTTTCCCATCACATAGGTACAGTAGCTTGACGTAGATCTTCTGTCAGGTAAGGACTCTGCCCAATCAATGTCAATATACACATCTATATCTTGGTTAACACCCTTTTTAATGGGTAAACCTTTCCCGAGTGCTTTCTTGAGGTATCTAAAGATCCTGTACATAGCTTCAAGATGTTCACTAGTTGGATTATTCATGAATTGGCTCACCACATTAACATTAAAGCTGATGTCAAGTCTAGTATGAGACAAGTAAATGAGCTTACCCACCAGCCTTTGAAAAATCCTTGATCTCAAATTCTTTGGCTAGGACACCTTTCAAGTAGTCCAACTCCTCTGTATCATTTACAGTCAGAATAATATCATCCACGTAAAAATAAGAATTGCAATTTTGCCTCCAAAGGATTTCTTAGTGAACAAAGTATGGTCTGATTGGCCTTGAGTATAACCATGTTTCTTGACAACTATGTTAAATTTCTCAAACTAGGCCATAGGAGATTGTTTGGGACCATACAGAGATTTTTTTAACCTGCACATAGAACTACATTTGCTCGGATTATCAAGGCAAGGAGGAATTTCCATATAAACCTCATCTTCCAAATCACCATTCAAGAAAGCATTTTTGATGTCTAGTTGATGAAGTGACCAATCTAGGCAGGTCGCCAAAGAAATGAGAACTTGGACAGTATTTAGTTTAGCCACAGGAGCAAAGGTTTCTTGGTAGTCAATTCCATAGGTCTTAGTAAAGCTTCTTGCCACAAGTCTCGCCTTATACCCTTCAATACTCTCATCTGCCTTATATTTGATATTAAATATCCATTTACAGCCTATAGCTTGCTTTCCATCAGGGAGATTACTGATTTCCTAGGTGTAATTCTTTTCTAGAGCTTAAATTTCATCTTGAACTGCCTTCCTCCATTCAGGATATTTCATTACTTCTTGTATACAATGAGGAATAATGACTTCGTTTAAACTTGAAGTAAAGGCCTAATAAGAAGATGATAGTCTATCATCTGTCACAAAATTAGTAATCAGATACCGAGGATATCGAGTACAAGTTTTGGTACCTTTCCTTTGAGCAATAGGTAAATCAAGATTATTTTCAGAAAGTGCTAGAATTAGAGCTATTATTACCTTGGATTATAGAATCTGACTCAGGGGCTGACTCTTGGCAATGATCTTCCACCCTTGGTGTTTTTTCTTTCCTTGAGTAGACAGCTTGAATTTTCCTGTTACCTCTTCATGAGGTATGTTTGAGTTTGGAAGCACAGTGGTCTCCAGATCAAGGGTCATCATGATCTTAGGTATAATGGGTATAATAGTCTGTAAATCTTCGTTATTTGGTTTGGTATGAGTGATGGAGGAGGTGTTGTGCCAAGGCTGGTATCCTAACTAAATTGGTGTCTTTCTCCCCTTGAATAGCAATATTGGGGTAAAATGGTTGATTTTCAAAGAAGGTGACATCGATGGTATTGTAGTGCGCGTGGTTGGAGAATAGCATTTGTATCCTTTTTGGCGAGGAGAGTAGCCAAGAAAGATACACTTGATGGAAGTGGGATCAAGTTTGCTCTTTGATGAGGTGGAATGTGAACAAATGAGGTACATCCAAAGATTTTCAGAGGTGAGGAAGATAGGGTATTAGTGTGGGGGAAAAGCTTGATTAAGGCTGTGATAAGGAATTTGGAAGTGAAGCACTCTTGAAGGCATTCGGTTGATCAAATAATATGATGTAAGGACCGCATACGCCAAAAATGGTTAAGAACATTGTGAGTGAGCGTAAGAGACCGAGTTGCTTCAAGAAGATGATGGTTTTTTCTCTCAGCTATTCTATTTTGCTGGGGGGGTGTTGGTACAAGATGTTCGATGGATAATCCCATTTTTCAGTAAATAATTTCCAAGGATAGTGTGGAAATATTCCTTCCCATTATCAGTTCAGAGAATTTGAATGTTTGTCTTGGAATGGGTTTGAATCATGGAGTGAAAATTTTGGAATATTGGTCCAGCTTTAGATTTTTCTTTCATAAGAAATAGCCAAGTTATTCTAGAGTGATCATCAATGAAAGAGATGAACCACCGAGCCCCTGAAATGTTATTCACCCGAGAGGATCCTCCCCAAATATTACTATGGATCAATGAAAAAGGAGAAGTGGGTTTGTAGGGGTGAGCTAGATAATGGCTACGAGTGTGTTTCGAGAGTTGACAAATATCACATTGAAAGGAATTTGCATTTTTATTGAATAAGTTGGGGAATAATTTCTCAAGATACATGAAGTTAGGATGTGTCTTAACAATTTGGCTAGCAGCACATTTACTATTTTAAGATTGATCTTCACACTTGAGGAGATAGAGCCTGTCACTTTCCTTAGATTGCCAATTGTCTTCCCCGAAGCCAAATCCTGAAAGACACATTGAGTTAGAAAGAATTTAGCAATGCAATCCATGTCCCTAGTAAGTTTGCTAATTGACAGCAAATTATATGTTAGATAGGAACAAATAACACTGAGTTTAGAGTGATATCCTTTAAGATTTTAATTGACCCTGTACTAGACACCTTGGATAGAGTACCATCTGCTATCCTGACTTGATGGTACTCTGAACATGGATTTAATTGAATGAACAAAGAGGCATTACCAGTCATGTGATATGAGGTTCTAAGTCAATAATCGAGGGCTGTTGAACCTCAGATTGGACCTTAAAAGCACTCAGACTCTCTTTGGGCCACAGAGCCTGAACTGACAATAGAAGCAGTGGATGGAGATGTTGGCTGGAATTGGCCTAGCATTTTTTGCAGCATTTCAATCTGTTCCTTGTTGAATGGTGTTGGTTCAATGGTTGATATTTCTTGTGTCCTAGATGTTACAGTAAGTCCTCGAGTCTCTTCGTCCCTAACATATTTGGGCTTTCAATCTGCTAGTTTTCCCCGAAGTTTTCAGCATGTATCTTTAGTACGCCTAGGCTTTCTACAATGGTAACTCCAGGGACTTCCTTTCTTGCCTTGGTTGTCACCATTTTATGCAACCCGATATGCCAATACTGAACTTTCAGTGTTGTTGGTATTGCTAGATTCACCCAACATGAGTTTCTGCCTACTTTCCTCCCTCTTAATTTCTGCAAATGCTTCTGTAATGGAAGGAAGAGGTCTCATTCTAAATATGCATCCACGTACTGCATCAAAGTTTTTATTCAGGCTCAGCAGAAACTTAGTGACTCAGTCACCTTTAATAATCTTCTTATACTTAGCTGCATCGGTACAATTCGACTGTGCTTCTTCAAGTACATCCAATTGCTGACACAATCAAGTCAAAGCATTATGATATTGAGTGACAGAAGATTCTCCTTGGCGAAGATCATGGAAATTGCTTTTGATTTCCAGCACTTCAGCTATGTTATCTTTATTAGAACATGTTTCTTTGACTGCATCCCAGACATCTTTGGCAGAATCATAGAACATGAAATTCTACCTAATTTCATTTTCCATGGTGTGAATAAGCCATGACATCACCATGTTATTTTTAATTTTCCATTTTCGGAAAGACGGATCTTCACTATCTAGTTGTTTGATATCTCCAAAGAGGTAGTCACCCTTCCCTTTCCCTGAAATGAACATAGACACATATTTGGACCATTGAATATAATTCTGGCCTTTGAGTTTGTGCCCTGTGATGGGAAGAGAAATATTCTCTCTAACATTGAGAACACTAGAAGAAGTAGCATCAAAGATTGTACTATTAGAAGTGGCCATTCCTCCCGAATAACAAATGTTGAAATTTAAGAAAGAGACACATTGAATTCGAAATTTCAGAAGGGGACGCCGGCATATGGGCTGCCGGCTGATGATCGGATTCAGGAGAGAAGCAGGTCAGAGTCTTCTGAGTGTGATGGTAGTGGCTGTGTCGTGAAACACTCATAAGAAATGGCGGATTGATGGTTGAAAGAGTTGCTGGACAGTAGGGAGACGAGTGGTGCATGACTTCGAGTTGGACGGCACCGTTTGACGGTTTTGCCGGTGATAGCTTTTCGAACACAGTGGTAGAGCCGAAACTGGCAACCAACACCGGGAAGTGGGAGACCCAGATTTGACCGTCACTCACTTAGGTTTTTCTCTCCTAAGCTCTAATAGCATATAGAGATTTTATTCAATAATAATTTTCTACTACATAATCAGACCACAATACAAGTTAAATAGGAGAGGGAGGAGTAAATGCGCCTACAAATGAGCCAACAGCCAACAGCCAACTACTCAGGAAAAAGAAAACTATGAACATAAATGATGACAAGCAAAAATCTAATTTCAAATCTATAGTTTCATTCTCAATCTTTGTTATTTTTCTTTTGTTCTTGTTTTCTGTCTTTTTTATTTTTATTGTAGGATTTCTTATTCTCCTAATTTGTATCTCTCTTCTCTCTCGATAAAATTCTTCTTATATAAAAAAAAAAAAAAGTATCGCTTGATGCTTATGTGTCCTGCATCATTATGTCCTGAAATATCTTAATGATTCATCTATGTTTATTGCAAAATTCCATGGAAGATTCCTGTGATAATGAGCTTTGCAGTACCAGATCGTCCTCGAGAGATTCGCATGGAAGCAGCTTATTTTTTGCAGCAGCTTTGTCAGTCAAGGTCTAAATTTATTGTGTTATAATAATTGCCTCAATTTCTTAATATTTTTGAAAATAGTGTGTCGTATTGATTGATGAGGCTTGGTGCAGCTCTTTGACATTGCAAATGTTCATAGCTTGCCGTGGAATCCCTGTTTTGGTGGGATTTCTTGAGGCTGATTATGCCAAGTACAGGTTAGTTGCTGTTTGTGCTTCTAAGGATATCATTTACATTTTATAATCATTAAAATGGCATAGAATTGAGTCCTCTTTTTGTTTTGGGGATAAAAAAAGAAATTCTATTAGATTGGAGAGTAATTATCTGAAGGCTTTGTGATGTATATCTTTTGATATTAGAAAATACAGTGTTGGAGTGCTGACCTGAATCTTTAATTGTGGTAGAAATTTGAAAGAGTGCAGGGAATTTGCTTCTATCTGTTCTTTTTTTTTTTCTCTCTCTCTTTCTTGCTTGAGGATTTCTTATTCTCCACCTAGTAACTTCTTTTCTCTCCAATAAATTTTCTTCTTTTATCCCCCCAAAAAAAAAGTGTAAGCCGACTACACTAATTATCTCAGGGAAATGGTTCATCTGGCAATTGACGGCATATGGCAAGTCTTTAAGCTTCAGCGCTCAACCCCTATAAATGATTTTTGTCGCATAGCTGCAAAGAATGGAATACTCCTTAGGCTTATAAACACCCTTTATAGCTTAAATGAGGCAACACGACTAGCTTCTATATCTATTGGGGTTGGATTTCCAGTTGACACTTCGGTTCAACGGCCACGATCTGGTCCCTTGGATTCTACACATCCTCTTTTCATTCAGAATGAGACGCTGCATGGGGTACTTGATCATCACTTGGAAACTTCACTTGCCTCAACCTCACATCCTCGAAGATCAGATGCCAATTACCCTGTAGATGTTGATAGGCCTCAATCTAGCAATGCAGCAGCTGAAGTTACATTATTGGAAAAAAGTCCAAATCTTGCGTCGAAGGAATCTTCAACTGCTGCATCAAAAGAGCGGGAAAATGTGGATCGATGGAAAACTGATCCTTCTCGAGCAGATGTTGAACTTAGACAGCAGCGTATTGCTAATTATGCTAACAAGATATCAACAGACAGGGCTTCGCAATTGACAGAACCTGCATCAAATGGATTAGCACTAGCGGGAGCTACACAACAAGAGCAAGTTAGGCCTCTTCTGAGCTTGTTGGAGAAAGAACCCCCATCTCGACAAATATCTGGTCAGCTTGAGTATGTACGCCAGTTCTCTGGATTAGAAAGACATGAAAGTGTGCTCCCTTTATTACATACCTCTGAGAAGAAAACAAATGGTGAACTAGACTTTTTGATGGCAGAATTTGCAGGTAACAAGGATTGATCTATGTACCATATGCTATGCTTCTTTTGATGAAATTCTAAGAATACCAGATACTGTAAAAAGAAGCATACAATGATTAGAATCTCTCTAGCTGCTTTGGGTGTTTATAAAATAATCTCACATCAAAACCGATTGACCAAATGTCAAAAGATGCCTCCAATGTTTATATGCAAGGACCGAAAGTTTTTAATGAAGGTTCTTGTATTTTTTACAAACCAAATATACCAAACTACTGCAAACATTTCACACTACCAAAACCATTTCTAGCCTGTATAATCTCTCATAAAAGTTTATAACCACATATGTTACGGTCCGCATGGCTATGAAAAAGTTAAAAACTAGTTCTCTGTAATGTTTTGTGCTTTTTCAACGTTAACTTTTCTGCATTTTTTTCTGTGCTTTGGCTGTTAATTATATTACTGTCGGAATGATTACATTTTAATTTTGTTTTTGGTTATACAGATGTTTCTCAACGTGGAAGAGAAAATGGAAATCTTGACTCCGGTGCTAGAGTGTCTCACAAAGCTGTTTCAAAGAAGCTAGGGTCTCTGGGGTCTAATGAAGTAGCTGCTTCCACATCTGGGATTGTATCTCAGACGGCCTCAGGTGTACTGTCTGGTTCAGGTGTCCTAAATGCTAGACCAGGAAGTGCAACATCGTCTGGGCTACTTTCTCACATGGTTTCATCATTGAATGCGGATGTTGCCAGGGAGTACCTAGAAAAAGTGGCAGATCTTCTGCTTGAGTTTGCTCAAGCAGATACAACAGTAAAGTCTTACATGTGTAGCCAAAGCTTGCTTAGTCGCCTTTTCCAGATGTTTAATAGGGTGGAGCCTCCTATTCTGTTAAAGGTGTGATGAAAAGCTTTTCCTTGTTACAGCATCCTTTGTTTCCTACATGTCTATCATCTGACAATTTATTTGTCACTTCCATGTTTTCTAGATACTGAAATGTATTAATCATCTGTCAACTGATCCAAACTGCTTAGAGAATCTTCAGCGTGCTGAAGCGATAAAATACTTGATACCAAATCTTGAACTCAAAGAAGGGTCTCTAGTATCACAGATACATCATGAGGTTAGTCTTGCTGACCTATTTACTGTTGTTACAGTGAATTTTGAAGCAGAAGTTCTATACATTTCTCTGACTAATGCTAATTACACAACTTCATTCACAAACTGTGCCCAAACAACTGAGATGGCGGCCTCTGAGGCCTCTGAGTTTAACAGTAAAAAGTTTAAGTAGGGCAATTTGAACTCAGATCCACCACCTCAACAGTTTGTTCACAATTTGTGAATGAAGTTTGTGTAACATTACTCTCTCTATTTGATATACGAAATCATTAACATGTCTGATTAATGGGTAGGTCATCATTTGTATTAAGTATGCTATTTTCTTGTAACTTTCTGCACTATGCTTATTTAGTCTTTCTTTTTTATAAGCATAAATTAATTTAGCGTTAATCATGTATTGAAGTTCACTCCTTTCTGTCTTATATAAATTTCTGCCATACTATTTTTTGTCCATAAACTGCTTTACATTTTTGGCAGATATCTAGATTAACTAGAATCTTATTTTTGTTTTTTCTTTTGAAGGTCCTGAACGCACTGTTCAATTTATGTAAGATAAACAAGAGGAGACAAGAACAAGCTGCTGAAAATGGGATCATTCCCCATTTGATGCAATTCATTACATCAAATTCTCCTTTGAAACAATGTGCATTGCCTCTACTGTGTGACATGGCTCATGCATCTCGTAATTCAAGGGAGCAGTTAAGGGCCCATGGTGGTTTGGATGTTTATTTGAACCTTCTTGAAGATGAGCTTTGGTCAGTGACAGCATTAGATTCTATTGCTGTTTGCTTGGCTCATGACAATGACAATAGGAAGGTTGAACAAACATTACTGAAAAAGGATGCAGTACAGAGGCTTGTGAAGTTCTTCCAGTGCTGTCCAGAGCAGTACTTTGTGCACATATTAGAGCCATTCTTGAAAATCATCACGTACGTACAGGATTCTAGATCCTTTCTTTTTATTCTTCCTATAAATTAAGAACATCATTGGGTGTCCTTAAAACTTTAATACGTCATAAGTTAGTCCTGCATGGATAGTTTGCAAAGAATTTCTGCATCAAGGCCCTTGTGCCTCTATTGAATTTGAACGGGTCTATGGAGCTGTGGTTGGCTTGTATTAGTTGAACTGGTAGGGGACAGCAAAAACAAATTAGGATTTTGTCAAGTTGGGGTTTTGGGTTATATCAAATATCTGATTCTAGAAATTGGATCGAAATCAGTAGTTATTACCATGTTAAGGTTGATATGCAAGTTGTAGAAAGTAATCAATGAAAAGAAAAGGAAATAGAGATGTGAATGGGATCAATTACCTGAATATTTAGTTTCCCTTTGTGTTTACTTATAATTGAAACTAGGTCAAATACAAGGCTGGTACAACTAGTACTAACTCAGCCCATTCGTTGTGACACACATCTTTTACCTTGGATACTTCTAACACTCCCTCAACTTGAAGTTTACAAGGCTCGCAGCTTGTTACAAATTAAACCCAATTGAAAACAAATAAAACCCAATAAAATTTGAAAAGAAAAACAAAAAATCAAATCCAAACTTAGACACCATAGTTATGAACCATCTATTTAAGAACTTTGGCAACTAGTACTCCCCATAACAATATCCTTGGTAGATAAATTGCTCCCCAAATTCTTTGGCCTACTTCCTTTGAGTAGCCCCCTCAACATTCTCTTGCTGCTCTTCTAGGCCATGTCGTCTAACAGAATGATACAACTCCCAGAAGTCTTCAACCTTCTTCCCATGAGTTTTCTCTTGATCTTCTCGGTCTACACTCCTCGGGTTGCTCATTGACACCCAACGTCTCAACTCTCTTACTAGTGCCAATCTCATCAAGTATATGTCGCACCCACATCATTTCACAAGTTCATAGATTGGTATTCTGATTCCACACCTAACTGAGCCACCACATTCCGCTTCTTACCCCTCCATGAAACTAGATTACCTCCCACAATAACCGAATGTTGAGCTTTTTGTCTATTTGGGAACCAGCCTAATCCGCATAAGAGAATTCCTCCACATCTCAATGCCTTTGATTCTCATATAGTATACCAGGCCCAAGAGCTCCCTTTAGATATTTAAATATATGCATAATAGGTTCATAGTGAGTGGTCATCGAAGATGACATAAATTGACTTATGACACTTACTAGAAAGGCAATATCTAGGCGGGTCACTGTAGGATAATTGAGCTTTCCAACTATCCTTCAATATCTCTCAACATCTTGAAAGACATCTCTATCTTAAGCTGTGAGCTTTATGTTAGGGACTATTGGACTAAACCAGTCTTTCACATGGTTTAGTCCTTATCATTCCTATCTTCTCAAGTCTGTCTAAGGCATACTTCCTTTGTGAAAAGAAGATACCTTTCTTGCTTTGAGCAACTTCAATACCTAAAAAGTATTTCAAGGGATCGAGATCCTTTGTTTGAAATTGAGTTTGGAGGAACACCTTAAAATCACCAATACCTATTTCATCACTTCCTGTAATCACATATAATCCACATACACCACCAAGAGAATGCATCCTATATCATATTGCAATAGAAAACAGAATGATTAATGTTGCTTCATTGTAGACGTGGTTGTCAAACTTGCAAGCTTAAGTAAACTCGGGAAAGGGGGGTAAACTCGGGAAAGGGGGGTAAACTCGGATTGTAAACTAATAAGAGTTTAATACATCAATAAATAAATATTAAAAACTATATAATCATAATAAACAATACTTAAAATGCATATGAAAGTAAGAAAAGTAAAAACAAAACATTTATAACATTCCTAAATATCATAAATCTATATCCAAGTCTTAAGTGAGAATTAAAAAATATGAAACTCCTAATTAAATAAAATTCAAACATAACTTAACTAATATCCAAATTTGAGAAATAAGAATTAAGAACAAATTTCGACAAAGATCCTCAAATGCTCGGTCATCATTGTCTCCATCATCTTCACCATAACTAGAATCACCACCATCATCAAGTAAATCATTACCACTACTTACATCTTCAACCTCAATGTTATCTAATTCCAAATCCATAGCATTCAAATTATCTTCCCCTGCTAGGATCAAGAAAATTTTCAGTGTCACCATCGCCAACTTGAATAGGTTGAATGACCTCCTCATCTTCTTCTTCAACATTAGCATCTTGCCTCTTTTACGTTATCCATTCATCATCTGAATGGGTATCTTCAAAGTCAAAAATAACATTTCTAGTTATCTGGTTATTTCTCAATTTCAAATTGCACATAACATATACTAAGTCATTCATCTTCTTTTGATGCAAGCAATTTCTTTTCTTTGTATGAATCTAATCAAAACAAAAAAAGCTTAATAAGTATTCTAGGATTTAAATTTCTAATTTCTATCAAGATTGATGTGTATCTAAAATAAACAAATAATTTATATTATACATAATTACTTATCATCTCAAAAGCACTCCAATTATGCTTACACCTAGAAGAGCTGCAGGTCAAGCTAAGGATTCAAATAGCAATTCTCTTCAATTTTGGGAATCCATCTCCATAGGAATCCCACCATTCTACTGGGGGCATTTTATCTCTATTATTCTTTGCAATATCAAGACTAAAACACCCTCTAGCATAATGAAATTCATTTAACTGCACAGCAATTTTGTATCTCAAATCTCTATCCGCAACCAATCTTGGCAAACAACTATATGGCCTTTCTTTAACCTCATAATCAGCCTTAAAATTAGGACTATAGTGGTATTGAGGATTGAGGTAATATGCTGCTGCATGTAAGGGCATATGGAGTTGAGCTTCTCACGTCTCATCAATTATCTTCCATATGGATTCATAACTACAAGATTAAATAAAATCTAAAGTTAAATTATAAATTATCAATGTGTTTATTAATAAACAAGACAAATATTAATAAGTAATATACCAAATTTAAATTCAAAAATAACAAGTTTACTTTTCCTAACATTGTTGAAGTTTGCTTTTATTTTCTCCTTTGCACAATATATCTCTTCATATATAAATCCCATAGCTGATTTTTGATCTGTATCCACTAAGCGGAGCACTTTTATAAGAGGAGCTGTAGCCTTCAAACATATAATAATGTTCTTCCACAACCTACTATTTAATACCATTTTTGCCACTTCTTTCCCATCTTTTGTGGATGAAAACTTACTCTCCTTCCACTCTTTGGAACCAAATATGCTCATCAATGGCACTTTATGTTCATTAAGACATGCTAATGTCAAATACGCTGTAACAAATCTAGTCACAATTGACCTAATCAAGTCCCTCCCCTTCGTGAAAATTTTCAACAAGCTAATAAGCATTGTTCTTGTGTAAATGTAGGTTGTGATTTTTCTACCTTTGCTTATGGTTACTTGATGCACTATAATATGTTTTTTCAAAATCCTTCAACATCAAGTCAATGCAATTGGCAGTACATGGTGTCCAATACAAGTGTTTCCTCTTCTCCATCAATTTTTGTCTTGCTGATTTATAATTTGCAGCATTATCAGTAATTATTTGCACCACATTCTCCACTCCCACATCCCCCACATGTTCAACAACTTCATCCAACATATGAAAAACTTTATTAGTAGTCTTGGAAATATCAGAAGTTTCCAATGAGTATAAAAAGGCCATTCCTTTAGGACTATTCACCAAAAAATTGCAAATGGAATGCCTTTTTTTATCTGTCCATTGATCAAACATAATGGAACAACCCTTTCTTTTCCATTCCTCCTTATACTCCTGAAGCATATCATTAGTGTGGTTCACTTCTTGTTTCAAGAATTCTCTCTAATCTCATGATACGATGGAGGCCTAAATCCAATGCCAAATTTCCTAATTATCTCACACATTTTTGTAAATTCAGGATTTTTGATACAATTGAAAGGAATAGCACTTGTATAAAAAAAACCGAGCAACTTGTTGATAATCATCTTCCTTAAAATCTTTTTTCCAAAATTGATTAATGGTTTCTTAGGTATTGCTTCCAACTCCACAACCACTACCAATAGTTCATGAATTTGTTGTAATATTCATAAGATTTTTCCCTTTCCCTTGCCTATCCCTACCAACATTCGCATATTCCTTTTTCTTATTTTGTGATGCTTTTTTAGCTTCTACCTCAATTTGTAACATTGAAACTCTAATATCATAAGGAACACTAACACAAGCCTCCGCATCTTCTCTAGTACTAGCTAAGTGATGCTTAAATCTAAAAATGCCTCCACTGAATATTTTTGTACAGTAAGTGCATTTTACTTTTCTAGCATTCCCTTCAACATCAATCCCGTGTTCCCATCCAATATCTGACCTTTTACCGGCTGCATTTTTTCTCCTAATTCTTCTACCGGAACCTGAACCAATTATAGACATGATTTAATTCTCAAGATTTTTTTGGTTCCAAAGAGTGAAATAATAAACAGTGACTAAGCTCTTAAAGTATCACCAACCAGCTGTCATTAAATCAAATAAATAAATATTAGAATTTAATCTAACAATTCTATATAATTATAACAAAAAAGTACGAAAAATAAATTTTTTTTTTCCTTCTTACATTTAACGAGGAAACCAAAACAATGAAGTAAATAAAATATGATGTATCATATATGAATAAAAAACTATCATACAATAAAGGCAATATAATATAGTAAAGAATTAAAGAAATTCAAAAACTTCTTCTAAACCTCTTTAGTTTTTGCTTCTCGAGTCCTGGTGTCCAATAGACTGCTTGCAACTTGCTAACTCGCACAGCACAACGTGAGATAGAGAGAGCTAGTAGTGCTTTGGCCGAGTGTGATGGTGGTCAGAAAATGACAGCAACTAGAATTCGACAACAGTGGGAGAGCGCAACACGAGGGAGGAACCGTTGAACAAGAAGGTAAATTTTCACATTTTAACAACTGAGACTCCCTTTCGTTCTAGTTTGAGAGGCTGAAACGAAGTCTTAGTGTCTGTAAAATAGTGTCGTTTGACATTGGGTATGGTGTTAGGCAAATTCCGAGTTTACAACAAAGTCAGCTCATTTTCCCCTGGTTAACTCGTGAACTCGTCCTGTAAAACAGTGTCGTTTGAACTCGCGATTTTGGCAACACTGGTTGTAACCCTAATTGTATGTTGAACATTATGGGCCTAACTCCTTCTTGAAAAACCAGCTTGTCTAAGGGAGGGATGCCACATCTTTATATAAAGCACATAACAACCTACCAAGGCAATGTGAGACTTTTAACATTCCCTCTCACGACGGAAGAGTGCACCCACGACTTCCAATGCCACCAATGTCTTGCGTAGACACTGAACCTCAGTTCTGATACCATATTGAAATTTATGGGTCTAACTTATCTTGAAAAATCATCTTGTCAAAGGTAGGGATGTCACATCCTTATTACAATATTTAACCAACCTACCAAGGCAATGTGAGACTTTTAACATTGTAAAATCTGACTAAATCTTCCAAACTAGGCACGAGGAGACTACTTTAGGCCATATAAAGATTTCTTGAGTGGGCACACTTCCCATACTCTTGCTTAAGCAACGAAGTTGGACGTTTACTCCATATACACCTCCTTTTGTAGATATCCATGCAAGAAGGCATTATTAACATCAAATTGATGCAGAGGCCAATTATAGGTAGCTGCAAGAGAGTTAAAGAGCCTAATAGAATCAAGCTTAGCAACTGGAGAAAAAGTGGCGCAAGGAAGGAATAGAAATGGGAGGTTTCTGACTCTCCGGAACAGAAACCAACATTGGAATTGAAATTCCAGGAGAAACACCACAGCAATCCAGCCACAAGGTCCACACGGGAAACAGAAAATTTCATAATAGTGCAATACCTTCATTCAACATCGTAACACAATACAAATAGTCTGATATATAGGTGAAAAGACTAAAATACCCTTAGGACTAAATAGAGTAATGACACCCGCAGCAGCATATTCAGACTTAAGACATAATACTTAAACAGGAAAATTAAAGACATAACAGTAGGATAATACAACAAGATAACACAACAATTATTTATGATTCTTCCTGGACTTCTTAGCATCAAATCCAGATAAGTAGTCTAGGGCTATCTGCTCTGCATCAAAAAGTATCGGAATGGTCTACTCCATAAGTTTGGGCATAACCCTTAGCAACCAAGCAAGCTTTCAACCGAGCAAGGGAGCCATCAGGATTAACCTTCACGATATAAACTCATTTACATCCAATGGCCTTTTTACCATAAAGAAGAGGAACCAAATCCCAAGTTTAATTCTGGTTAAGTGCTTTCATCTCCTTGAGCATAGCTGCTCTCCACCCATCATGAGCTAGTGCTTCAGTATCTGTAGTGGGGACGGTAAGGGAATCCAATGTGGCTACAAAAGATTGAGCTGAGGAAGAAATGTCAATATATAAAACATATGTAGAAACAAGATAAGTACAAGGGCATTTACCTTTTCGAAGAGCAATGGGATGGTCAAGATTAAAAATGGCAATTGAATCAGTAGGTCTTGGGATGAAGAAGTACTGATAGTGAGTCAAAAGCATCAATGGGTGCCAATTGTTTGCTTTGACCAATGAGTGCAGACTTGTGAAAAGGGAACAATAGAAGTAGGTTGGACGTTGGTTGACACATGATTGGAAGAACCTACAGAGGGAGAGGAAATAGTGTTGGAATGTATTTGGTAAACCAAGAAATCATTATCAGAATCCACAGGGAAGGAACAAAATCACAAGTGAATGGGGCATTCTCAATAAATGTAACATTTGCATATACCAAGATATTTACCCAAGTTTAGTGACGTGGATGTCCAAGAAAAATACACTTGAGAGAACAAGAATCTAATTTAGAGACCTGGGGGCGAATATCTTGAACAAAGCAAGTGCAGCCAAAAACTTTAGAAGGAAGAGGAAAGAGGGTTATGAAGGGTAAAGGAATAGCATGTGAAATTTTATTCTAAAGAATAGAAGATTGCATTCGATTAATCAAATAACAATTGTAGAAACTGCATCAACCCAAAAATGTTTAGAAATTTTCATGTGAAACATAAGAGCTATAGCAACTTACAATAAGTGCATATTCTTTGTTTCAGCTACCCCATTTTTTTGGGGATTAACAATACAAGAGAACTGATGCACAATGCCATGTGTAGTGATATTAGAAGTGAAAACAATAGAAAAGTATTATTTGGCATTATCACTACGGAAGATACGTACAAGAAGATCAAATTGAGTTCGAATTTCAGCACAAAAGGCAAAAAATATAGAAAATAACTCGGAACGATTTTTCATTACATAAAACCAAGTAGCATGGGAGTAATGACCAGCAAAAGTAATAAAGTACTGAAAACCAGTCTTAGAAGCAATAGTACAAGGACCCCAAACATCAGAATGAACAATCTCAGGGGGACACAGTTTGTTTCTTGACTTAATGACGATAAGTAACTCTATGATGTTTGGCAAACTAACACGACTCAATTGAAATCAAAAATAGACTTTAAACTAGGACACAATTCCTTTAAGGCAGCCAAGGAAGGATGACCCAAACGACAATGAAGCTAAAAAGGAGGTAAACTACTAGAGCAAGCAACCGGCTATGGTACATAAGCATGTATGTCTTCCAGAACATACAACCCATTGGACTCATGGCCTTTACCAATAACCTTCTTCGTCCCAAGATCTTGAAACAAACAATAATTAGGAAAAAAAGTGAACACTACAACAAAGAGCATGAGTAATTTTGCTAACAGATAACAAATTAAAAGGAAACTAAGATAAGCACAAAATAAACTCTAAAGAAAGGGATGGTGTGGGAGAAGCATGTCCACTACCAATGATAGGGGCAAATGATTCATTAGCGAGGGTAACATTAGGCATATCTGAAGAAGATTGAAAAGAAGAAAGGATACTTGTATTTCCAATCATATGGTTAGTTGCACTTGGGTCAATGAACCAACTACAAGAAAAGGTGAAACAAGTAGCTGGGTTACTTGATTGAACAAGAGTAGCAATGGATGAGGGTCCTATGTCCTGTGAGGCCTGAAACTAGGTGCAGCGAGCAAATTCATTTGAACTCGTGCACTATTTTAACTTTCAAATCTACCGATCCAGGAGTAAGTAGTATTCCATCTTTGGCAATAATATTAGCAAACCTCTATCCCTGTGATTGCCCTTGGGATTGCACTGGCTTGCCATTCAACTTCAAGTAATATTTCTTTATATGTCTAATGTCTCCACAATGGTAATAGGTCTGGGGCCATTATCTTGTCCACCACCATCTCGTCTGCCTCGACTTCCACAAGAACCACCAACTCTACCACCACCTTGACCTCTGCACCACCTTTACTAACTAGAGCAACAGACTCACTGGCCTTTGGGGTAACACTCTTATCAGCATCCTTAGACACTCGGAGTAATTGAGCATACACATCACTTAGTGATGAAAGTACGCCCCCGGTAAGTAGTAGTGTGCGGGCAACATTATATTCAAAATTCACACCTGCAAGAAAGCATTGAGCTATTGTTCCTTCATTTTCTTAATATTAGTAGTGATAAGAAATGTGGCCCACATCTCTTTAGGTACCCCCTTCACTTCAGTATAATATTCAAATAAAGTATGACCTTTTTGTTCATCTTGATAAATCTGCATAAACAGTTCATGAATGAAAAACTACACGTGGTCCCTTAAGTTCTTAACAGTATCACAATGCTAAGCAATGTCATCCAAAGCAGGATCCCAAGTATTTTGAATCTGATTAAACAAGTTATCATCCTCCATTATCCATTTCTTCCTTGCCACCTTATCAATCTCAAGCGGTGGAACATCCGTCAAATGATCTCCCTTGTCAATACTTGAAAAGTAACGTCGGATGGTCTGCTTCAACTGAAGATAATTCTTGTCTGGTTAATTTTCGATTTGTAATCTTTGTGTTTGACAAAATCACAGTTGTCACCACCGTTTTTTCACTCCCACCGGTCATGGTACCATCTGATGAGGTTACTTCACTATAAGTATTAGCCATACTAAAGAAAACACCCAAAGAATCTTCCTCCTTCAACCAGAAAATACAACCAGCACCTCACCCCACCAGAGTGGCCAACCCTTGTGGCCTAAATATGCTAAACAGCAAGGAAACAAGACCAGGAGAGAAACCAGTCAGAAAACTCACCAAATCAGAAACAGTGGGATAGAAAACATACCAAATTAGAGGAAACAGCCCCAAATTGCTCCATTCTCCTTCCACCCAAGCTACATAGACATCAAACAGACCTAATTGCACCTTTCTGGCTCTGTTCCAGGCCAGAAAACTGCCTCCTTCAAGCTGCAAAACCCTAAACAACTGATTAGGGTTCTAGCCATTGTGCGTAACCTTCAACCACGCATCACCATTTAGGGTGGCCGGAAATAGGGTTCTGACCCTAACTTCTGATTTTTGTTTTTTCGACGAAAACTCTAAAGGAGAACCCTAATTCATACTTCGAACCTTAATGCCCTAATACCATGTAAATATTAGTCTGTGAAAGGAAAGAGAGAAGAATATAAATGGGATCACTGACTTGATTTTTCAGGTTTCCTATGTGTCTATTTATAATCTAGAAATTAGGTCAAGTAAAGCTGCACTATAGTGCGAGCCCGGCCTACTAGGTTTAGATATACACACATATCTCTTGACCTAGCTGTCAAGCTCTCTAACAGCACACATATTTACCCTTGTCAAGAATGAAATAAAAAGTGAAAAAATAGCTGTTATAAGGCTGTGGGCAGTACTGTTAACACTGTATGTTTAGAGTATAATTAAATATGGGTATATTACTTTTTTGTAAGTAGAACTAAGGGAAGAAAAGAAAATCTTGCGTAGCCTTTAAATTAAGGGATTCATATATGGAAGTTAATGTTGATGTTGCACTTTATGTTGGAAATGCATCATATAGGCCAACAAAACCAAGCTTTATAGCGTCATAAATTTTGTACATAATTGATCGTTAGTTAAAACTAAGTACTTCCATATAGAGTTTCTATCACTAATTCTTAGAACTTAATGATCCGAGGACATAAATAGGACTCAAAATCACTGAATCAACCCAGCAACTTCCCACCAAAAATAACAGAATTATAAGTAATAAAAAAAATGCTCATAGGAGGATTACAATGATAAATTATATTAAAAGTAAACCATATGCTAAAATTTCTACTTATGCTTACATTATAAGTAACAAGAGCCTTGCACGGTTTATTTTATTTACTTTAGTGTCTCAAAGTTTTGTTTTAGGGTTTAGGATTATAGAATTATAAGCTTAATAATAGATGGACTTATTAGAAAAGGTCAAGATGGTCACCCACCACAAATAACAAGGTACAGTTGAAATTTTAAAAACACCTATGGGACACTTAACACTTAAATGGAATTTTAGATAGTACCTGCTGACTGTACATGGAAAATAGTGTTTATTGTACAAATTCTATTGCTACTGACAATTTGTGTTGGTTTTTATTTTGGTTCTTCCTCATCAATTTTTTCCTTTTTGTTTTTTTCAAAAAGAATTTTATTATAGAAGAGAAATAGATTACAAATGAGGAGGATAAGATATTCACCTGGGAAGGGAAAATAACAAAAAAAAAAGAAATCAGATATATTATAACTCACTTCTTTCAAATGCCAGACCTGGAGATCTTTTTCACGTTTTTTTTATTTGGGCATAATAGCTGTCAGAAAATCATTGTCTTTATCCTCCTTTTTTCTTTGCTCTTGGATTTTCATTTTTTCTGTGTCATCGTATTATTGCAGAAAATCTGCAAGAATCAATACCACGTTAGCTGTTAATGGATTAACACCCTTGCTTATTGCAAGGCTTGATCACCAAGATGCCATAGCTCGTCTCAATTTACTCAAGCTGATAAAGGTATGAATTCTCATTGGTTCACTTGGAATATATATATGATTTTTGTTGTGCATAATAAAATTTCGGTTGGGTACGAGGCTACTAGCATACTACCTCCTGTTGTATAAGTTAACCTAGTTTTTTACTGCCGTGTTCAAGAACTAGAAAATTAAAGTCACTGAACAAAAAAGTTCCAAAATAAGATGACTGGACTTGGGGAAGGTTTTTACTTATGGAATTGTGAAAAGATTAGGACGCTCCACATAAATGTAGATTCACAATCACATGACATGATTCAATTTTAAATTGCATTCTTCTTTTTTCTTCCTTGGAAACACAGATAATAAGCCTTAAAATTTTAATTAACAAAGTTTCTTAGAACATCTATTCATCCATCATCTCAAGTTAAACCCAAATGATTAGAGTTAAAATATAGGCAATAAGATAGTGGTCTCCCGTCATGTGAATTCTTGATGCAAATGTCTCTCTGTTTTCACTTTAGAATAATAAGAATAGTTACAATTATCTATTTGTTCTTTTCTTAAGTACCTTTTATCATCGAATAAAATTCAAAGATGCAAATGTTTCATTGGTTATTCTTCGTATAGAAATGGTGGTTAAAAGCCCTTTGTAATCTCATGATCAATGTTGTCAAACTGAAGAGTTTTAAGTAAACTCATTAAGAAATTATAAACTTTCATTGTTAATATATATACATATATAAAAATGAGTAAATTGCACCAACCTTCCTTGTATTTGCCTTACATTACACTCACATCTCCTCTATTTAAAAACCTACACAAACGTCCCTTACACTTAAAACAAGCTACTACTAAACCCAATAGTTAACAAAGACGAAAAATGCCATTAAAAGAGAAGCCAAATTACGGAATGCATAGTAAAATTTTCTAAATGTCCCCAAAAATATGTATACGTATTTTAATTTTCAAGTATAGCATTCTTTTTAATTATTTAGAGTTAGAGGCTTAACTAATTTGTTAATTTTTTTTTCTTGTATTTCTCTTATTGCATTTTTCTAAATTAATGTTGTTGCTTTCTATTTTTTTTCTCCTCTTATTTGTTTAAAATTATAAACTGTTTGTTAAAATCTATTTATAAATGTTTAATGACTTTAAAAAAAAAATTGTACAAAACATCTCAAGCAATGTTATTGAATAAAGAACCTAAAAGAATGACGTATAGGAACTATTTTTCTGAGAATCTATGTGATTTTTACACATATACTCCTATATATAAATTGCAATAAATTTATATTTTAAAGAAAAATAGGGGTTGATGGTTAGGGTTGGTGATTTGGGATTTGGAGTTTAGGATTTAGAGTTTGGGATTTAGAGTTTGGAAGTTTGGGAGTAAGGGTTTAGGAATTGGGGGTTGGAGATTTGGGGTTTAGGGATTTGGGATTTAAGGGTTTCGTTTTGGGGTTTGGGAGTTTAGGATTTAGGGTTTCGAAATTTGTGATTTGGGGTCTGGAGTTGTGGTATGATAGTTTGTGAGGGAGGGTAAAATGATCATTTGCAGCTCTCAAAATTTTCTCATGAGATGGAAATATAAGAATACCACCTCTGCACATGGAAAAATTTTTGTGGGAAATTTGCTTAAAAATATTACCGGGAATTTTGATTTCCTGAGAAAATTTTTTTAATCCCGATACCAAATATAGGAAATTAAGATTCTTAACTAGTGATTCCTAAGAAAGTTAGAAAATTCTGGTACCAAGCACCCCCTTAGGGTATTTTACTTTGAATTATTCTACTTTAATCATGCGTTTTTCATCTTTGTTTGCTATTGAGTTTAGTAGTAGCTTGTTTTAAATTGGACGTAAGGTTTGTGTTGGTTTTCAAAATAGAGAAGTGAGTGTAATATAAGACAAATGCAATGGAAGTTGGCGTAATTTTCTCTATATAAACTCATAGTTACTCTTTGAAGCATATTATTAAATATAGTATACTTTTTTTCATTTTATATAATATTATACTCTGTTACATAGTAGTATGTGTTAAGAGTATTTAAGCTATATTAATCAGGGTATTTTAGGCTTTAGTCTTTTAGTCTCAGTATTTTTATTAGACTGTATTTCCTTTTTCTACTATATATACATGATCACCTGTCTAATAAGATAAGGTTTTTCATTATTTCTCTTTCTTTTCAACATGGTATCAAAGCCTAATCTCCGAAATCCTAAAATCCCCAAATTTAGAAACTCTAATTTCTTAAATCCCAAATTTCTCCTCCCAATCAGCCCACCTCACTTCACCGCTGGCACCGATGACATCCCCCTTGACCGGTGACTATAACCCTCGTCGCCGGTCACCTCTGCCCTTACAAGTGCTGTCCACGCGCCGAAGAAGACAGATGTGCGCGAACTAAATGAACAGTGCCCTTAGGTTGCATTTTGGACGTTATCTGGCCAGATCTTGCGTTGTGGTGGCTGCTCGATGGTTTTCTAGCGGTTGAACAACATTTTCGGTGGATGAACGGTGGCGAACAGTCGTTATCGGCGGTGAACAACGGGTATTTCACTATAGGTTGCCCATGTTTGAGTGATTTGGCCGATTTTTGGATAATTTAACCTTGGGTAATCCGAATTTGGTATTATCTCACTTGGGTAATATGATTTTGGAGCAATTTGACGTGATTGGTACGTTTTCTTGAGTATTTTTGATATCTTTGGGTGCTACTTGTTTTGTGTGAAGTTAGTCTTCAATGGCTGAAGAACACTATGATGTTACTCAACCTCCTTCGAGAGAGGTTGAAACCCAAAAATTGGTATCCGAATTAATTCCTACACCCACTAAAATTACTAACCAGAAGCTGGAGGGTCCCCGTAATTACCTTCAATGGAGAAAGGCAGTGGAGATGTTCATGTACGGTGTTGAGATAGAGGATCATTTGATTAGT
>JASKGM010000009.1:9256223-9298347 GCA_034509205.1 Ceratonia siliqua | reverse complement strand
CAACCCCTATTTTTCTTTAAAATATAAATTTCTTGCAATTTATATATAGGGGTATATTTGTAAAAATCACTTAGATTACCAGGAAAATAGCTTCTGAACCAAACATGAAAATTTTATTATTATCAGGAATCTACAAGACCAACCAAACACAATTTTTACATTCCTGGGAACAAGGTTCCCAGAAACCATGACTCCCAGGAATCATGTTTCCTGGGAGAAAAAAATTTTCCCTGTACCAAACGCCCCCTAAGTGTTTCACCCCAAGGTTGCGAGTTCCACTAGAATTTTCAATTCCATTCTTAACTTATATGCTACATTTTTCTTTGCTCACTATTCTCACTACCATCATTATTCTATTTATCTTTACAACCCACACATATTTCATCTTTATTTCCCTTTAATCTCATTGCTAACTTTATATATCCCCTTAAGCTTAGCTACCTTTATCTTCCATCCGTTTAATTTCTGTTTATTATATTAAACTTTGTCTCTATGCAACTCGAAAGGGTGAGTATGCCTTTTCTTCAGAATGCTTACACGTCTTTTCCTCTAAATATTTTCTTATTGGTTATAATTTCTCATTCTAGTGCTATAAAATCTAGTATTTTGATCGTATTAAGGTTTTTTTATTATTATTTAATCTATATATATACCCTTAAGATTTACCTACATAGGTATAACACCGCATACTATGCTAATTTTAGCTTTCCCCTATAACGTGGATTCCCCTATATTCTACTTTTGTTCAAATTCTAATGATTTCTGGTTTTCCTTATCTGTACTCTTGTCTCTACCACCTTCTAATATATCCAGAGTTGGAACTATGCAATTTTCCTTTTTATTCACATCGGGTTTAATTTATCTCTTTCCTTATATTATTTATAGGGGGATTCTAATCCTGAGTATTGCTATGCTACTCAGGAGGAGCTTTTTCATTTTTTTTAATTTAATTGCTAAGTTTTTTTTTATATTTTATATTTTAAGAAATAATTTAAAAGAATATAAAAAAAACTTAAAAAATAAATGAAAATAATTATTTTTATTTATTTTTCGTTTTTCTATTTTATTTTTTGATTTATTTTTAAATATTTTTGATATAAAATTAATTTTAATTTTACTAATTTTAATTTTTTTATAATTATTTCTTAAAATAAAAAATTTTTAAAAATTAAAAAACTAAATCCTAAAAATAAAAAAAATTAAATTTCTCCCCTAGGGGAGAAATCACCTTATTTATAACATCTTTTAACTTATCTCAAGTTGTTTTTCCTAAAATTGATTCCTTTATCATAGCGCTTCATCAATATGATTCTAATTGGGGATGAGGATCTTCTTATGTTAGTAGAAAATATGATACCATCATGTTATAATAGAGATTGACATAATATATGACATTTATCACTTAATTAATGAGTCTTACTTATTTTTATTATTTGTGGGTCTATTTGTATTGCGTCTAACATGACTATGTCACCTTATTTATAACATCTTTTAACTTATCTCAAGTTGTTTTTCCTAAAATTGATTCCTTTATCATAGCGCTTCATCAATATGATTCTAATTGGGGATGAGGATCTTCTTATGTTAGTAGAAAATATGATACCATCATGTTATAATAGAGATTGACATAATATATGAGATTTATCACTTAATTAATGAATCTTACTTATTTTTATTATTTGTGGGTCTATTTGTATTGCGTCTAACATGACTATGTCATTTTCCCTAGTAACGTAAGAATATCTTAATCCTTTTAATTGGTTCTTAGGGCATCGATTCACAAAATAAATGTATCACTAATCATATATTATGTTATCTTCTTATTCATTATTAATTAGCATCTCATGACATATGTCTCAATACATCTAATGGTCCACAACCTTCTATTAACATATCTAACTCTCCCTTGCTTACCAATGGGGTATGTGTATTTTTATTGCCAGACTCTATTTTAATCGCTTTAATTATTCTATTATTTTGTGTTACACAAGTTCAATAACTTTTCACCAAGTGGCTACTTTCTCTTATCAACATAAATTGTTCTCATGATTTATAGTTTCACTTTCTGCATCATACTGATTTCGTCATTAGTCCTCCATTCAATTTAAAGGTAGCCAATTAGTTTTATGAGTTACATATGCCATCAAGAGTTCCTATCCATGCACATACTCTACTCATGCCATAGATAATGAGATGACTTATACTCACCCTAAGGGGGCGTTTGGTATAGATGGCATTTTTTATTTCCAGGAATCATGTTTTCTGAGAATCATGTTTTCTGGGAATCATGATTCATGGGAATGTTATAAAATGCATTTGGTTGGCATTAAACATTGATGAGAATGTTAGCTGGAATCTTTTATTCTCATGTTTGGTTTATGTACAACTTTTCTAGAAATGTTGAGACTTTTTACAAAAAAACCCTTAAATAACCGTTCATTTTTTTATTTGCTTCTTCATATATAATAATTAATAAATACCAAATACAAGTTAATTTATATAATTATATTATTTATTATTATTCTAATAATTTTAATATAAATAATATTTGTTTTATTAAATAATTACTTCTTTGTTTATTTTATTTATTTATTTATAATTTATTTATTATATATATATTATATATATACTTTATTATTATTCTATTAATTTTAATATACATAATATTATTTTATTAAATTAAAAAATATATTTTATTTATAATACTTAAATATAAGTTTTTTTATCCATTATTTCTTTGTCTATATTATTTATTTAATATTTTTTATGTTTTTTATTTATATATATAATTTATTATTATTCTAATAATTTAATATAAATAATATTTATTTTATTAAAATTTAAAATTTATAATATTTATAATAACTAAAAAATATATATGCATGAGACAAGGGTAAAACGGACTTTTTGCATTTAGAAAACTTTCCCATGTTCATAGGAATCTAAGAATACCACCACCCCATAGGAATATTTTGATGGGAAAGTTGGCCAAAAATCATTCCTGTGAATTATAGTTTCCTGGGAATAATTTTTTAAAAATATGTACTAAACATGGGAATCTTCGTTTCTCAAATTAAGATTCTCAAGAAATTAAAAATAATCCTTCTACCAAACGTCCCCTAAGTATCAAACCCTAGTTTGAACCATTGCCCTTGAGTTCCCTACCATGCTTGGTTGCCCAAACCACCGAACATGGCTTCCACGGTCCTTATGAGTGTGTGTAATTTAACTTATATATCCTCATGGATTTGCATATATAATAGGTGATCAAGATATGGCACCTGAAATCATATATATATATATATATATATATATATATATGTACTCAAAAACTTTTTATCATATTAATTTTTAGATAATTCAATTGGTGCTTACATAGACCTTTATATGATAGAGCAAAATAAATAGAATAGTATTACAAAAATTTTAAAAGAAATTTTTTTTTCTAATTTAAGAACAAGAAATAATCAAATTATAATTAAATCCAAATAACTACTAAGATTTCCCCCTCCCTTTATTGTTGCAGAAGGTTGGTATAATGTAATATGATAAAATTTCTCTTTGATTTCGGTTATCTTTAACAAAAAAAGAAAAAAAAGGACCATCCCTAACTTGGCCAAGAAAAATAGACCAACCCCAACCAAGAATGAAACCATGAACCAGCGCATGGCATTCTCCGAGACAGGTGCGGATCCCGAAATTGGGTAGGGCCGTAGGGGCAGCAACTCCCTCGGCTCTTGTGGTAATTTTCATCCCACGCATTCTAATTCCGATAATTTCGGCGGTCTATAAATTTTCCAACCACAAGCTGATGCACAATTTGACGTAGGTGGTGCCGTTTCTCGCTTTCTCCACTCGCTTCTTTAGACAAGAAGAATTGGATGAAAGAGAGAAACAAATTAAGCTTCTTTCTTATAATTTGCTTGCTCGCAAGACTTTCCAAGATTAGTGAAAATGGTGGCCGAAATGGGTATTACTTGCAAAGGGGGAAGTTCCGGTTACTTGGAAAAGTATCCTGAGAGAAGGATCTCCTTTTTCCAGAATACTTATATTATCGGACTCACTTTCACTGCCGCCATTGGTGGCCTCCTCTTCGGCTATGATACAGGTCTACAATTGTACTTCTCCATCGTTCTTGTTATAATTATCATGCATTTTCTGCTACAATGGTGGCTTATTCTATTTTGACTGTGGAGTAATTGTCTTAACTAATTTTTATGGAGGTAAGGGAAATGAAAGGAATTTATTTGAATGCATTATAGTGAAAAAAGGAAAGAAAGCTAAGGAAAAGGAAGTTCCCTAGGATTACGCATTTCTCCTTAATTGATTGCTACTATAAATAAATTAAAGAAAAGTAAATAATCGTATGAAAATGATAATATAAATTATGAAATGTGACAAAAACTAGATTAATAATAAAAATCATATGAATTTAATTAATTTTGAAACCAAATTATAAATTTTGACTTTTTATCATAAATATTAGTGAATTTTACTATAATTTATTGAAGAAAATAAAATATATAGCCTAAAATAAAACCTTTATAGTGAAAATTCAATTATGCATTAGCCATTTTTGAAACCCTGCTAGTATTTTCAAATTTTATCAAGCGAAAACAATTAAACTATTAAAGCATATGGATAATGTGACATGAACCGTAAATCTTGGCGGATTCGCCAGTTCAACTAATTAATTGACCGAGTGGATCTAGAGTTTCAAAACATTGCAAGTGAATAATTCTTTGCTAGATAATGCTGTTATTTTATTGGAGGGTTTAGAAAAATATTAATGAATAGGTCATTAACAATCAATCTTGTCTTAAAATTGCATAAAAACATATTGATGACCCCGTCTTTAACAATCTATCTATATATATTTTTTCTACACTTAATCCTATTTTAAAGATCTTTACATAGTTTGCCAAGTATGACTTTTGTTCAGTTGTAAACTCTTTTTTTTTTTTACTTATCTTCAGTGATAACTTTCCTATCTTCCAAAGAAAAAAAAAATTATAAATTCCTTTTGTTGGATGATATCACTATGTTTGTATGATTATTAAGGAGGGTTCCGCATACCAAAAAAATATAAGAAATTATAGGTGGTGATGATATGATAATATTTAGAGTTATGTCGAAGTTAGGATTCACCATGAATCCTATATATGACTTCTTAAACAAACTTTATTTGGAAAACATTTAAATCCATATTTTTTTATGAAGTATGAAATTAATTTACTATTGTGAAAAGCAACATATGGGGTTCATGATAACCCGATTTCATAATAAGTGATAAAATCGATCACTTAGATTTCATTAATGGGCAAAATCATGCCAATCGAATACATTGCTCTTGAAGAGCAGAGAGTTTGAAAACCAGAAGCAAATATTAGGAAAACTACTCAAAAAGGAAAACTCTTAGCTATTTACGACAAGCAATCCTACATGATATACAGAGGGGTAAAACGGACAAAACACATAGGGGTATTCTAGACAAAACCAAGGTATAGTGGATGACTCATTCTTCACTCCCCCTTAAGTTGGCGTGTGCAAATTAATAATGCCCAACTTGCCAACTAAATATTGGAACCTTTCTTTGTTCAATCTGTAAACACCCGATTTTGTACCAACAATAGAGGAATATGGGGCTATGATTGGTCGGCCCGTGTTGAAAGACACTAAAATTTTTAATTATCCAGGACATAATGCTTCTAACAAGATGATTGCAGATGTGCTACATAAGAACGTTTCTGAAATTCAGGCCAAAATTAGCAAACAAGGGAAAACAGAAGGTCTGTCGCAAGATTACCTCGAGAAGTACCTAGAAGACATGGCTAATAACAGACAGTGGTCTTCCGTCACGTTGTGACACAATCCTTTTGTGAAAACATTGGCCAATTATGCTCTTGTCCATATTTGTTCGACTATACCCTCTCTCTAACAAAATAGCAATCCATTTCAACATGCTTTGTCCTCTCATGGAAGACTGTGTTTGCAGCAATATGTAAAACAACTTGGTTATCATAGATAATTTTGTTGGCTTATACTGTTGAACCTCTAGGTCTTGTAAAAGCCATCTCAACCAAAGAAACTCCCTGACCGTGGCTGCCAACACTGTATTTTGCTTCAGCTGAGGAACAGGCTACCACAGACTATTTCTTTGTAAGCCAGGATAGAGCTGCTCCTCCCAACGTGATGAAATAACCAGTGCAGATCTTCAAGTCATGGGCGTCTCCCCAATTTGTATCATAATGAGCTTCAAGTGTTAGGTCCTTGGTTGATAGCAACAAAATTCCCTGCTTGGTATCATCTTAAGGTACTGTAGGACACGTTCTGCAGCTTCCATGTCTTCTTGCTTCGAAGAACTAGAAAACTAACTAAGAACGTTAATGGCATATGTGATATCTAGCTTTGTAACTGTAAAATATAGTAATCGTCCCACCAAGCATCTATTATGAGTTGCATATATACTAGTTCCCTCACTATCTGCATGCACTCTATGATTCTGCTCTATAGGCGCTGCACTAGCTACAAGCCTGCATTCCATACTCATCCAATATGTCTAAGGTATATTTGCACTAACTGAGGACTAGTGATGAATCTCTATTCCCAAAAAGTATTTCAGAGGACCTAAATCCTTTATACTAAATTTGTTGCCACTGTATGTCTTTACCTATTGTATTTTTTGCTCAATATTTCTGGCCAAGATAACGTCAACTACATATATCAAGGCTACAATGAATTCATTTCCTTCCTTGTGCATAAACAGTGAATGATTTTGTTTAGACTATTACCAACTTCAAGGAGTGCACTTGAGAATTTATGTTACTTGTTCCAAGATGCTTGCTTTAATCCATAGAAGGACCTAGCTTTTGAGCTTGCATACTCAGATTTCACCTTTCTTCTTCAGTATCTGCATGTATACTTCCTCTTCTAAATCACCATGAAGAAAGGCATTGTTTACATCCAACAGGTGTATCTGCCATTCTTTCTTTGCTACAACACTCAGAAGACATCTAACTGTGACCAACTTTGCTACGGTTGCAAAGGTCTCATGAAAATCAATTCCTTCCACTTGGGTAAAGCCTTTCGCAACCAACATAGCTTGCTTTTTAGTGTTCAATGTCACCATTGGGCTTGTACTTGAATTTGTAGACCCACTTGAAGCTTATGGCTTTCTTACTGAGTGGAAGCTTTTCCAGTGTCCATGTCCCATTTTCTTCTAGGGCCTATATTTCTTTCTTCATTGCCTCTCTCTAATGCTTATGTTTCACAAATTGTGAGAACATTTTGGGCTCATCTTGGGAGGTGATGGCTGCCAAGAAGGCTTTTTGTGAATAGGAGAAATTTTGATAAGAAATATAGTTGCCCAATGGATACTAAACTGAGTTTACCTCAGGAGACGAAATATTTGACGTTGACAACAGCAATATGGTCTCATAATCATTAAGATATTTCGGTGGTCTCCTAATTCTTTGGTTGTGCTAAGTCTCATTCACTGTAACTTGGATAAGTGATGATGCTGTTTCATCACTTGCACCATAAGTTCCGGCTTGTTGGTTGCTCCCTCTTTCTCGTGGCTCATCTCTTGCACGTGGGCCCTCAGAGTTTGAGTCCAATCGTACATAGTCTAGCATGTTATTTAATTCAAGTGCATCCTGAGGTTTAATTGGGCCTGCCTCTTTTGTCTTTCGCATTTTTCCATAGCTTGACCATCCTTGTCTTCCTTTGACTCAAACTAGACTGGGATTATAGAGATTCAGTTTACACCGTTTTGATCATGCCTAGTCCACTATCATCATCAGTGCCATCCACATGAATGCACCACTGTTTTGGTTTGTGAGAATCCGGAGTTCCTTCAAATGGGTTATTTCTTCTTCTGTATTTACAAGGTAGCCTAGCTTCATGAGGTTCTTACTCCATATTTATTTCCAGTTCATGTAGTATTGCCTGTTCCATCACCGTAGCTTCATTCCACTTCTTAAAAGGATACACAATCTCAAAGAAGACAACATCTCTAGAAGTACAAATTTGTTGTCTAACAATATCATACGCCTAGCTCCACTTTTGGATGTGTGGATATCCCACATAGGGTCTCCCCCTCTCAGCAAACTTGTCACCTCCTTTCCTATGTCACGGGCATAGGTTAGGCATCCAAACACTTTTAAATGATTATAATTTGGTATTTTTCCAAACAGCATCTCATTGGGTGTTTTACCTTTCAAGACCTCAGTGGAAAATTGATTTATAATGTAAGTAGTTGTCAAGACACATTAATTCTCCCCAAAAGCTTACTGGTAAACCAGCTTGAAATCTCAAGGCTCTGCCTGTCTCTAGAACATGTGTGTGTTTTCTCTTTACTACCTCATTCCATTGGAGTGTATCGGTGCATGATGTCTGCAATACAATATCGTGGTCCTTATAGTAAGTCATCATGAGATTTGACTGAAATTTAATCCCATTGTCAGTTCTTATATATCCGACTTTTCCTTTAAATTGGGTCTCAATCATGTTACAGAACATTGGTAGGAAATGACTCACTTCAGATATATGCTTCATCAAATATACCCAAACTCCCTTAGTAAAATCATCAACAATAGAAAGGAAGTAATGTGCCCATGACATGGGTGCAGTTTTATAAGGGTCCTAAATGTCACAATGTATCAAATTGAAAGGTGCAATAGACTTTATACTGCTGTCGGAAAAAGAGAGTCTAGTCTATTTGGCTCTAGTGCAAGAGTCTCAATATGAAATATCACTACTAGTAATCTTATCAAGGACTAACTTAATCAGTTTCATTTTACCATTGGAAGCATGCCCAAACCACCTATGCCAAATTTCTGAATTATCATTCTTTCTAGTTGTCATGGCCATTCTCCCATGCTTCACTTGTTCCAAGTAATACAGACCACTTGATTGTCTACCCACCCCAAGCAGGGCCTTTGTAGTCAAATCCTGCATTATGCAAAAGTCTTCAACAAATGTTAAAGTACAGTTAAATTCCTTTGTCAATTTGTTAACTGACAATAGGTTGCACTTGAAGTCAGGGATATTCAACACCTGATCAATTCCCATCCCATTTGGAAGGTCTGCTCTTCCAATGCCCTTCACAAGTATGCTTGCTCCATTGGGAATCTTAACAGATGATTCCCCAATATCTTTCCTTGTCTCATCTAACATTTTAGTATCATAGGTAATATGTTTAATAGCCCCAGAATCTATTATCCAGGGTTTGTTAAGATCAATTTCACCTCTTCTTTCACTCAGCTTCAACATCTTGACTTGTAACCAGTGACTCGGTTACATAATACACTTTGATGAATAGAGGTAACACTTCACTGTTTGAAATGAAAAAAAAAACTTGATGAACAGAGGAGGAACTTCTTTGTTTGAAGAAACTAGATGAACAGAGAAAACTACAATTCTCGTTTTTTTTTCAATAAAGGATGAAAGGGGTTGAAAGGGGAGCTGAAAGCAATGACAGTATTGGCGACGTGAATCAAAGAAGAAGAAAGGAAAAGCAGCTTACTTTGATGCTTCTATGAGAGTTTCCACCGCCAGCCAAGCAATGGAGGAGCTCATCACCGGCATTGAGGCCTCCATCTCCTTCTTTCTGCTTCCATTGCTATTGTCGAAAACCAGCAAGGATTTCCCCTTCATGTTTGATGCATCCCGAACCCACTCATTGCTCTGATACCATGATAAAATCCATCAGTCAGATTTCATTAATGGGCAAAATCATGCTAATCAAATACAATTCTCTTGAAGAGTAGAGTCTGAAAACCAGAAGCAAATATCATGAACAAGTAAGTTCTAAAAGGAAAACTCTCAGCTATTTAGAACAAGCAATCCCATTTACACAGATGAGTAAAACAGACAAAACACATGGGGGTATTTTAGACAAAACACAAGGTATAATGGAGGACCCATTCTTGAATAAGAACCACTCTAATTTTTAATGAAAAAAAGTAAAGGGCCGTAATAAAAGGAAGGATGTTTTGCCTTAATATTTGAAAAACGAATATGATAGAATTGAACCTTTTGTTTCATGGGGATGCTTAATTGATTCAGTTTCTGTTTCTATCTCTTCTTTTTTTTTTTTCTCTCCAACTTAAATTTGTATTTGGGTGAATACTGAATTTTTTACCGCAAGTAAAACGTTTGGCCCAATGCAGGTGTTATATCAGGTGCCCTTCTGTATATAAAAGATGATTTTGAGCTGGTTAGAAGTAGTTATTTCATTCAGGTATGCTATTAATCTTTAACTTCCTATGGGTTGAGTCACATTTTGATTAACCGGTGCCCTAAGATGTAAATGAAAGGCAGTTGCCCATATGCATTAATCGCTATAGCCTCATTCTCTTTGCTTTCCAGGAATTAATCGTTGGCATGGCCTTGGTTGGTGCAATTTTTGGGGCAGCCTTTGGTGGACTGCTGAATGATGCTATCGGACGAAAGAAAACCACTATTATTGCCGATATTAACTTTGTCGCTGGATCACTTATAATAGCTGTTGCACCGAATCCTTATGTAATCATAGCAGGGCGTTTTCTGGTTGGCCTGGGTGTCGGTGGTGCCTCTGTTACTGCTCCCATGTATATTGCAGAAGTATCACCATCTGAAATCAGAGGAGGATTAGTAAGTGCAAATGTGCTTATGATTACGGGTGGACAGTTTTTTTCCTATGTGGTGAATTATGGTTTAACAACGGTAAGGCAAATCTTGCATTGTAGCATTCTTTGGAACCAGAACTACATTCTTTAAAGAGTTTCAAGGTTTCTCTTCAACGTCTAATAAAACAATTTCTTTTTCACTTAGGTTCCTGGGACATGGCGGTGGATGCTTGGACTTGCAGGTTCACCAGCTCTACTTCAGTTTGTTCTCATGATCTTCCTCCCTGAGTCCCCCAGATGGCTTTATATGAAGGTAAAAGATATATATACTTTAATTTTTAGTAGATTATACCCAATAAATGTTCTTACCTGTTTGTTTCTTTATGTATATAATTATTATGATAGCCAATTCATATATAGTTCTTGTTTTTATGTGCAGAACAGAAAAGAAGAAGCCATTTCTGTGCTTTCTGAGATATACTCATCGCCTCGTTTAGAAGATGAGATTGATATCCTTGAAGACCACCTGGAATCTGAAAGAAAAAATCAAATTAAAGTTAAATACAGTGATGTCTTCAAATTAAAAGAAATTAGACTCGCTTTTATTTGTGGCGCTGGACTCCAGGCTTTTCAGCAATTTACTGGTATAAGCATCGTTATGTACTATAGCCCCACAATCATACAAATGGCTGGCTTCAAATCCAATAAGGCTGCTTTGCTCCTATCCCTCATTGTTTCTGGCTTGAATGCATCTGGTACAGTTCTAGGTATATACCTTATTGATGCCTTAGGGAGGAAAAAATTGGCTCTTGGTAGCTTGTCTGGTGTGATTGCAGCCTTGGCCGTTCTCTCTACATCATGCTATATTATAGGACATGGCAACAAAGATCCAACCTTTGGGTGGATTGCAGTTATGGGTTTGGCTCTTTATATTGTATTCTTTGCACCAGGGATGGGTCCTGTGCCATGGGCTGTAAACGCAGAGATTTATCCTCAAGAGTATCGAGGTTTATGTGGTGGCATGTCAGCTACTGTGAACTGGATTTGTAGTGTGATAATGTCCACCAGCTTCCTCTCTGTTGTTGATGCAATAGGGCTCGGTGAGAGTTTCATGATTCTTGGGGCTGTAGCCGTGGCTACAGTTGGGTTTGTGATTATCTTCATGCCAGAGACAAAGGGACTATCATTTGAGGAAGTGACGAACATGTGGAAGGAGAGAGCCTATGGGAAGAATAGTGATCAAGAAAGACTCGTTGGGCAAGATAATTGAGATAATTATAAACGAAGAAGAAGCTCATTAGCAAACAAGTTGAAATAAACGAACAATAAAGATAAAGCTATATATATATATATATATTAGGGGATTGTTAATTTCTTTCAATTTTTATTTTTAATTAAACAAACAAATCAATTATCTCTCTTTGAAAGATGAAATAAATGTAAGAACACTTTAATTATTTTATTTATAAGACATAATAGATGTAAAGGTATTTTTATCTTTTTATCATAATATAAATATTTTAAATACCTTACATTTATTGTGTTTTTCAAATTAAATGACCAAATACTCTTACATTTATTATACTTTTTGAAGAAAAAAAAGTGTTTTTTTTTATAAAAAAATATAAAGATTGTTAACCTTCAAAATATTATAAGGAAGTTAGCAATCTTCATACATCTATATATATATATATATATATATATGAGCGATTAGTTGATATCGGTGTAATAATTAATATATTTATACCTTAAATATCTTATTATATAATATATTTTTATCAATCCAATCATTGAATTTAAATAAAAAAACTATGTTAATATCGCAATCCAAATATTAAAAAATAAGAATAATAATAAGGCATGTGATCATATAATTAATTATTTTCTATATTTGAAACTTATATTGAACATTAATTTTATGATATGTTATAAGTATATGAAAAAATTTAGATTAATGCAAAATTTTATGACTATGATTTTCATGATAAGAATTTTAAATTCAACGGTAGATTTAGTGTAAAATAATCTTATAAGAAGTTATTTAGTAGTGTAACTTGTTTTAGAACTTGTACCATATGAGGTAAATTCTAAATACTTCCACTTGAACTTTTTCCAGTTTTGGCTAGATATTTTTATGGTGTGTTTTAAAAATAAAATTTTTAGAATAATTTTAAAAATGAAAAAACAGAAACTACTTTAAGATGTTTTCAAAAGACTTAATATAAGTTTTAGTTCCTACAATTTCATTCAACTTTCATTTTATTCCTTATAGTTTAATTTCATCTAATTGAATTCTAACAGTTTTAATAAATTTCACTTTGATTATTATATAGTCAATTACTCAACTAACATCGTTAACTTAATATCTGACGAGGCAAAAAATTATTTACGTGGCCTACTTGTCATCATTTTTCACGTCAGTAGCCAAGTCATTACCCCTCTTTCGTCAAAGCTCGCTCGCCCCTCGCCCCGTCCTTGTGAAGCCTCGCCACAATGCATCTTCCCCTGTCGAAGGTCGGCCATTATGCATAGTTCCTCAACAATCTGTTCCTCGTCGTCACGATAGTGATGAAGTTTGCCCATTCCGCACCATCGTTCTTTGCATGCCATTAGAGTTGTTCATGAAGTGTAGCCATTGGAGCTACCTTCGACGCACCGGAGTAGCGCACTCAAGTTTCCTGCTGCTGCTGCAAAATCAATTTGAAACCCAAGAGATGGTATGAACATAAGAAATTATCCGTTTTTATATTCCAATAACTAATGGGTTCTTAGTTCTTTGCATCTTTTGTTTGAATTCCATATATTTGATATATATTCCATTATTATTGATACCCTTTTCTGTGTTGTCAAAATTTTCTTTGGCTTTTGAGTGCATTATGCATATGATTCTTGAATATACTGTTAATATTAGTCAATTGTGCTCCTTGGAGCAATTTTTCTACTTCCATCCGTTCAAATTCGAATGTTATGCGTAAATTAGTGTTAGTTAAGAGGAATTTGAACTTAACAAATTGATTTTATAGATTATCTTGATTTTCATTTTATCTTAAATATTAAGATTTAGGTGGCAAGTGGGGAGTGAATTTAGACTTCTTCAATATTAATCTTCTGTAATTTGATGAGGAAGTGTGTTCCAAAATACATTCAAATAACCCTCCATTACCACCCTGTTGAGCAGCAATTTTAATGAAGAGATCAAGCCATGAAGAAAAAAATCTAACCTTTTAAAAAATCTGGTTTTGTTAAATCACAAGACAGTTTGCAACTTAATAAAAGCCTAAGCAAAAATCACCCATTGCTGCTGACAGCCCCAAGCAGCCCTTGCTTTGATCACTTGTCATGATGTTAGTGTAAGGGCAACTGAAGGACTTCCACTTCTTGTAAAGAATTCCATTCGAGTTGTGTGCTCCCCTAGCTATGATGTTGGATTCATTCCACACAACGATGTTGCTATCTCTCAAGTACTTCAGCCATTTGCTCTTCCAGCTAGAAGGAACGATATAGAAAACAGGTGAAACTTTTGTGGATATATACAGCCTGTTTGGTTCTGTTTTTAAAAATTATTTTTTGTTTTTTTTATTCTGCGAGAATAAAAAAACTCGTTTAGATAACTATTTTCATCAGTTGTTTTTAAAAACTGTTTCCGAAAACAGTAACTCGAAAACAAAAAAAATAAAACAATTTTTTTGTGTTTTGATTTATTTTTGTCATCTGTTTTCTAAAAAACACGAAAAACAACTGATGAAAAATATTTTTAGCCAAACAAGTTTTTTGTTTTTTTGTTCTATAAAACTATTTTTTAGAGTTATTTTCAAGAATTATTTTAAAAAATAATAAAACAAATACCGTTCCAAACAGCCCTATATTCTTTCCACTCAGTGGTGCTGTTACTCATTAATTGGAGCACATATGTTGGGTGTAGGGGATATCACTTCTTTGTTGTTTAGGTGTCTTGTGCTCCTGCTATCATTAATTAATCCTGTTTTGGTTATTCCTTGAGAGCGATGCAAGTTACTTGATATTTCTTGGAACATATAAATGCCCTTGTCTTGAACTTGGCCATGGGTCTTAAGTTTCCACAATCCACAGTTGAACCCCAATATGTTTATAAATTTGAATTTGGGTCCCAATACTTTTGAAAATTCCAAATTAGTCCCAATATTTTTCTGTAATCCAGGCTTGATCCTAATATTTCTGAAAATACTACTTAAGTCCTCCCAAACGTTATGTGGAGAAATATTCTCTCATTTTGTCAAGTTTTATGTGGAAATTCGTTTCTCATACTGTCTTCATTTTCAAAACATTATGTGGGGAAATATTCTCCCATTCTGTTTAAGCTATATGTGGAAACCTAATTTCCCATATTGTCTTAATAATTCAAAATTCCATTTTAAATTAATTCGAACTACGTGGACCTTGATCCCTTAAAGGTACGTAGGCACTTACATAGTAAGACATGTCCAGTTTTTCACTTCTTTAATTTCTTAAAGTTAAAATAATAAAAAGGGGGTAATTCAAATACAAAAATAAATTTAAGCACAAACAAATTTAGGGTAACCATCCTTAGGGATGGATGTTGTGGGGTGCCTAGCACCTTCCCCACACGTAATTAGACTCCCGAGCCTATCCTCTGGTTTCCAAAGGCCAGTTTTTAGATTTTAAAAGGATCCCAATTATCCTTATAATTAATTGGTGGCGACTCCAATTTTTATCTCTGTATTTTTCCATTTTATCGCCATTAAGGTCACGATGGTGGTATTTTCCCATCCGTCACGTTGTGACAAGTATGGATCCTCCACACGTGGCACCCATCATCGTCCGAGGCCCTCGAGAAGGGAAAACCCTTGGATACTAACCTGGTCCCCTTGTCTGACGCAACACCCTCCCTATTAAAGACACTGGCATTTCCTCCAAGCACCTCTCCATCCAAATCGAATCTAGTAAATAGGTTATCCGAGACCTCAACTCTGTTGTGAGTGTGTTAGTATTTCAAAAGGAGCTTGCCCGACATTGTTTGGAAGAGTGTTTCTTTAAGGGCTTATATATTAACTTATGTGTTTGGGCTTGTGAAGAGTAAAGTAGATGATGGGCTCTCGAACATGAGATAACTAAACCGTTTACCCCCTACGAGCGATAAAATTGGGAGGCCCATCATTTTATTTTTTACGTCTTGGAAAATTTGAGTTTACCAACTTAGACTTTTATCTTATCAGAAAGTGGTAGCTTTTAACTCATTCAAATTTAAAACCTCCTTAGCTTCATTTTTCTGTAGATAGCCTTATTTTAAACTTTAATCGTTCCTCCATTATCTCCATGATCTTCTGGCAGTTTTCTTAACGTTTATCTTATTAACGTTATTTATTTATTTTTCTTTTACACTATCTATTGGTTATCAAAAGGTTCATTTTTTCATATTATTATTCTTCTATGACTTCCCTGGGTTACATTTGGTTTTGTTCTCTGCTGTTCTAGGGCCTGGTCTCATAAAAACTAGATGAGCCTGTTTAATCCTGGGAAATATTCATAACTACTATGAAATAATTCTTAGACAGTGCATCCACGTGATTCAGGCTGCATTTCTTCTTCTTCTGCTAATAAACTCATCCAATGGTACCATCATCAATGGCTTCGTCATCCTTCCCAAAACTCCCTTCACTCTGCACCATGGCGATACCATCAAGATCGGAGAATACACCTCTATACAGGTCAATTTAGAGGCCTATAAAGGTAGCTGATTAAGGCGAAACCCGAGGCATCGAGCCACAGAGAAGGTGGGTGATGATGATTAGGGCTCAAGGGTGGGGAATTGAAGAAGGATGAGCAAATAAAGGCTAAGAATTCTAAGGTACTGGTTGAGCTTGTGGGGAACGATAGGAGGTGTAGGTCGAGGAAATAGAGGGTCTTGAAGAGTGAAGTTAGGGAAAAGTTGAGTAGGTTCAGAGCATTGATGAAAATGTAAACGTTGGTAAAGAATCTGGGAATGTCAGTCCTGTACAAGAAAAAGTGGAACAAATATGCGGGTAACCCCGAAATTCCAAGAAAAAGCAATGTGTTATTGAAACTTCCAACTTGAGTCTTGTTAATAGACCAAAGAATTCTGGTTTAAACTATAGAGAAGAGAATATTGAGGGTTGGTACTAGAAGGAAGAAATTACAAGAAGAGACATCTCATTGTGACCAAGTTGCTAACTTAGAAGACATGGGCAAGGAAGAGCAACAAAGTTTGGGTGATTATGAGGAAGTCATGGTACAAGAAACTAGGGACGGTGAGGCAGACATGAATCCTGGTATTGGAGAAGGTTTTGATAAGGATGAGAGTGGAAATTATTTTAGTGTCAGAGAGACTTCTAGTAAGAGAGAATGTGAAAATGGTAGTGCTCAAAAGGAGAATTTGAATGAAAATAGGGATTAGCCATATTTAGAGAAGTTAACTCTTGGTGAGTGGTTCAATTTTTTGGAGCTTCGCTTACCAAAATAGATAATTGATGCAACTAAAGAGATTGTTGACTCCATAAAACAGAAAGCTGAGCGAGTCTGTTAGTACATGGTAAAGCAAAAGAATGACAAGGGTAAATTGCTTGTGGGATAGAGAACACTTCGTGCTTATAAGGTAATTGGAATTTTCATTCATTTATTTTTAAGTACATTACTTCTGGTTTGAATTTACAAGTTTCTTTGACTTGTTAGTTTGAAAATATAATACTGTAACTTGTCTTTGCCAAATTTGTTTCCTATTGCAAACATTCAATTATCTGAGATAGGTTAAATGCTAGTGATCTTTTACTTGAAATGGTTAGGTGTCTCAAAGGTTTTTATGCTACTCTTAGATTAGATTTGAAGAATCATAAGAGACAGTCTTATGCAAAGAGTCTTAATATGTAAATTTTAGTTAGTAGCTCCTTAAGACTGTTACTTCAAAGTTGCTTTTTGAAAGTGATATATAGGGAGAATAAACCTTACTTCATTGAAATAACATAGGTTGGCTTATATAGCCTTACAAAAGAAACTGAAAATAACTGACTAAGTAAACTAACTCTAACCATAAGTAAATTGACTCTTTTGGCATGACACATAACTACAACATGTATGCTGAAATAAAAGAAGTAAACTGCTAAAAAAACTGAAGTAAACTGCTCCATAACTACTCCATGACAATAAAGTGAGACATACTAAAACAAATACACATAATCCTAACATTAAAAACATAGATTCTTCTAACCTATAGTTCACTCCCCAACCGTCCTCAATACAGTGCATCAATCATGACCGTCAGATTTGGGTCGACTTAACATTAACCATTGGATTGAAGTGAGTTGATAACTGACAACCGGACTAATAGGTTGTAATGGAAAAGTATTATAATATTTACAATTTGGTCTCTCAAAAACCAATAATTGCAAAATGACATTTGAGAGTCTGGGACATCTACGGTTTCTTTGCCTCTGGCGAACGACCGTTGTTACTTCTTGCGCCCTTGGTCTTCTTCGCCAAAGGGCTTTACACTACAGGTTAATTCTTTACTTGATTCTATGATTCTTGATTGGTTTTCTTCCCCCTCTAGAATTTCAATTTAGAGATACCATTGGAAATATTGATTTGCATATCTAGAATGAAAATGGTGATTGTGTTTTGGTTAATTAAGTGGTTGTGATTAGTTTTTGGTTAGTATTTCTTTTTTTCTTTGTTCGATTGGGAATTGTCTCCCTTGTTCTAGGATACTTCCACACTCACATGGGTAAAGTAAACGGATTTCAGATAATGTCTTTGGGATACTTTGTTCGTATGCATGTTATTTTCTATTCGTTGCCATGGGGGCAATAAGATAATGAAAGGCTAATTTCTGCAGTAAGATTAATTAGTGCTGTAGTATATGTTAACACTAACGCCTCTGCTCTAACTCTAGGTGGTCAATGTTTAAGCTGGAATGTTGTTATGAAATTGTACTACCGTGTTCTTATTCTTTACCTTTATTTTACAAATCCGTTATCTAGGAGCCCTTCATAGTTTTAGATACAATCTATTGATTTTGAAAATTGGGTTTCCTTATTCAAGAGATTTAGAACCATAGTGAAACATTAATATGATGTTGTTGGAAATTCTCTGGTTGCTTATAGATGATAATGTGCATGGTTGATGTAGGTATTCCTCCTAGGCCCTTACTATATTGAGATGCTCAGAAAGTTTCAATCATTGTTGTATTAAGTTCTCTTTAAGAGCAACAAAACTGTAAGGTCTGGTGGTCCTCAGACCAAACATCTTAAAGGGGTGAGGCAAAGCACAAAGTGGCAAGGGTTGCACAGTTTGCTAAAGTGCATCCTTGTACTATATATATATATATATATATATATATCATGCTCCTCTCATACATCTCCTTTGCTGCTTTTTCTTATTGAAGAAATGCTGCCAATTTTATTTATATATATATATAAAAAAAATTGGCAACGTTTCTTCAATAAGAAAAAGTAGCAAAGGAGATGTAGGAGGAGAATGATAAGGAATTGAGGTCATGTAATTTTAATGATGCTGATATTATTTCTGATGAGGATGACAATCTCATCCTTCCTAAATCTCATGATAACTGAGTCAATGTAATCTTTGACATCTTCTTTTATCGTGAGCTATGAATGTTTCTCATGATTACTTTTAAAGGTATATGTGTCTCACTTTGCCTATGTTTGTGCCTTGCACCTATGCTGGGGAAGGAGAACTTTTCTTTTTAGTATCCTTGTTACATTTTTCATGCATAGCCTAATCATGTCTTTGCTGTTTTGGATATTGAATTAGTCTATAAGGTCAATATCTTGTGTTCAATCCTCGATTATTTTGGTAGATGGATGCTTCTAGAAAACATTGACAGTGCTACTTATCTCATTTAATTATGACAGGTTAATAACTTGTGGGTAAAAGTTCTTAGGCTTGTTGAAAGATTTTGTTCTTCTTTATCATTTTGATGGGATGATGTAGCTTCTCATGGTAATAATAAACATGCCTCAATTAAATCAGCCTTGATGGGAGAAACCTTACCCTGTAAGAACTTACTTGTGGCTTTTGTTGTATTCTCTCTAAGCTTATGCATAGAAAACATTAAACCATTCTTCTTTCTTTCTTTGTCAGTTTGGATTTCCAATATATATCCACATTTAGTTTTCAACAGCTATCATATCTAAGCTTTAAATTTTTAGCTAGTAAGTGGCTGGATGCTTCATTCCACTACTACAGAAGTTTGAATTGGAACATTTATTTAATAGGTTCTATTTTGATTTGATCATGACTTTTCTTGGTTGGTAGAGTGAATGTTTGTGGTTTTTTTCCCTGCATAATCTAGTATAAGAAAAGAAGTATCCCAATCTACAGTACTCTTACTTTCTGCAACAATATTGACTTCGAGGTCATTCATCTTATATATCTGACTCAGAACATAACCCTTGAGTAACAACTCTTTGAATCCAAGAAGAAAACTAAAACTTTGGTAGTAGAGGAAAAGAAAAGAAAATATAAAGAAGCTGAAAAGGGAAGTTTATTTGAATTACAAAGCAAAAAAATAAATTATTTCTTTTTGAAATGTACTCTTATATCATTTAGGTAATAAAATTCTTGTATATTGTATATTCTTTATATTCTCATTCTTCCATCAGACAATGCATTCAATTAAACCTTTGTTTGTTTACAGGAATTCAATGTATTCAGGTGGTTTAGAGTCAGATAATGCATTCAATTAAAACTCACTCTAGTAATGTATTCAAGTAAAACTCATTCTTCCATTAGACAATGCATTCAATTAAAACTCACTTTGGTAACGCTGCTGCAACCTTTGTTTGTTTGTTTAAATCATCTAATTTGTAAATGGTGCAATCTGAGTCTGAAATACCACAATCTTCGGAATTAGACTATAGATTAAATATTTAAACCTTAGATAAGCTTCAAATATTTAAACTGTCAGATTCGAATGGTAGCGCTATCATTTTTTGTTGATCAATATTTATTGTAGGATATCAAATTCTTGTGTTCATTTCAAAACATGTGCTTGATATGGTTGTTTGACTGTCTTGGTTTAGTATTATGCTGATTTGAAACTACTTTTGTTGACCAAGTTCGTCATTAAATTTAAAACAAACAAAAAACATAGAACTCACCCATAGACTTAAAGGTAGCATATGTTCAATTTTCAAAAACATAATATAGTGAGAAAATTTATCCTTGATAACTACTTAATCAGTTTTTTACTGATTTATCTTACTGGAAGTTTCCTCGTTCACCAACTTTGTTATCGTGCCTGATTGCCTACATTGAGTTGACTGAGAAATACTACTAAACTTACAGGTCTATGGCAAATGGAGCTTTGAAGTGGCTAAATGATAATCTCTAATCCCATGAGTTTGTAAGGTGGTTCAGAGTTGCCACGATGCATTTTATCAAGTTGTGCTAGATTTTTATAATTCCAAAAGCCACTAAAATGGAAGGGCTATGCAGACGTTTCAATCAAATGCTTGAACTGAATATTCTTGCCCTTCTACAGCAAAATCAAATAGGAAGTCATGTATATTCTTTTACTGTAACCACATTTGGGGTTAAGATTGATGAGATATAATAATATTGTAAAATAAGTTCATCCAAATGCACTTCTTTGAGATTGCTTGTATTGGCTGTAGTCAATAGCAACTGTGTTTAATGGCTTGATAGGATTTATAGTTATTTTCTTCATTAAAAATTTGAAGGAATCATTAACTATGTGGTAGGTAGGTTTAAATGCAGTCCGTTGTTTTTAAGTAGATAGTGCTCAATACAAATTGGCAAAAAAACGTGGAGGTTCATAAATGATGCACAGGATCATGAATTCACTTTACAAATGATACTATGCATCTTACTTATTTAAGAAATGTTCCTAAAAAATTATGTCATTTTTATTTTAAAATGATCCCTGTAAATGTTTAGAATATTTAATATTCTTGCAAAGGACAAGAGATTCAGCAAACTTTAAAAAGGAAGGGTTTTTCAATAATATTGTATAGATAATGCAATACGATGGGAACATTCCTTGACAACATATTTAAGCCACTATCTAGTAACATATGAAAAGGCATAAACAAATGAAATTTTATAATTTATTTTATTTATTAAGTCAGTGTTTAATTAATAATTATTGTGATTTATAATTATGATTTCAATTAGACAATCATAGATTAACAAGCATTGTAATTGTCATTAATAAAATTGAAATATGTGGTAGCTATGTGCTTCATACATATTTTATTGATAAATAATAATTTAATATTAATAAGAAATTGAATAATTGAACTTTAGTCTTAAAAAAATTATATTAATATTTTTAAACTGAAGGGATTTATGTTGAGTTGGTTAGAAAAATGTTTCTAAATATTGGTTGTTAAATAATTTAACTCATTGATAATTATTAGTGCCAAATTATACATATTTGCTTTTTATAAGAAATAAAAAAGGATATGACTATCCTATGGCCACAAAACAGTGGCGGTAGGATAGATTGTTTATTTTTTTATCATTTTTTTTATTTTTATTCTAATTTTTTATATTTTTGCATTATTTAATTATTGTCTGTCATATATTTTTTTTAAAAAAATTAAATGCTTTTGAATTTTTTTTAGAATTTTTTTACTTATGAATGAATAGTATCAGAAAAATTATGAATGAATAGTATAAAAACATTAAAAGTATTTTCAAAAAATTTCAAAAAATTTTTAAAAAATTATATGACATAGAAAATAATTAATTATACTAAAATATAAAAAAATGAGACAAAAAATAAAAATAAAATATTGCGATGCCAGAAACTATGCTATCGCTTTAAAATGGGGTGATAGCATAGTGTTACCCATTAAAAAAAAATCACAATGGCTCACTAATCAGTAATCACTATGTAATTTAATTTTGATCATTTGGAATAGAATATATAAGTTTATTAATATGTTATTATCTTAAACATTTTAGTTATAAAATTAGTTGACAAAATAGAAATGTGATTAGGAATTCACATCATTGGGAATTAGTAGAAAACTAATATTATGCAAATTTTCAATCTTAAAAAATTAAAAATTAGTGTCATGAAAAATTAATTATGCATTGCTACAGGGGCTTACACATAATTCAGCCAAGTCACTAGCTGCATTCTACACGTGACTCATAAAAGTCACATTGCCCTGACGTGGCAATGCCACCAACCCTCCTCCTTGGCAAAGTCACATTGTCCTGACGTGGCAATGCCACCAACCTTCCTCTTTGGCTTCATCGTGCAAGGGATTCCTCCTTCTCCCACACGCATTGCATGATATTTCTTCGTTAATGTAAAATATACATGAATCCTTTATTTATAAGTACATATTTAATTTGATTACAATATTGATTACCTGCTGCTCGGTGTTTCTTCACTTATCTTTGTTTCTAATCATTTTATTAAACTAATAATATAATAAAGAATACAATGTTTTGCAATTAATTTCATACTTTAAATAAATTTATAACCTTATCGTTATAACTTGAATGAGATCAACTTTGTGAATAAATATTCAAAAATATTTTTAATAAGAGCTTTAGTTCAATGAATGATTTGATGTGATTAAATGCAACTTCTTGTTATAAAAAAATTGTTATGAAGGATATTCTTATTAAACTAATAAAATAATAGAAAATAATGTTTTGCAATTATTTACACACTGGGTTTTAGTAAACTTTAACATCATGGGTTTAAACTCCACCTATCCTGTGATGCTTTGAGTGCTTCTTTGCACGTAACAGGCTCCATAGCTAATGTATAGTTATTAATTTCATCATCAACAATATTTCCAGTTATGTTAGCAACAATTTATTTTAAACTTGAAGCCTCTAAACTTGCATCATTTTCACTAGGGTAATCCAAAATGTCATTTACATCCATTCTATCATGATAACCAAAATCTTTGATTATTGCCTCAAGTTTATGAATGTCTTCTTCATCCATGAATTCATTTACTCTCAGGTCATTTCTTCCTCATAACAAATTTTATGATAATCAATTAATAGCCTTCTTCATCTCATATGAATTGTATATATACTCTATAAATTAATAAATTTATTTTCTTTACATTATGTTACATCTCTTAAAATGATTCTTAGACTCATAAACCTTGTTAACATCAACATATTTAGGATTTAAGTGTTTGATATTGTTTTATGGTTAATTCAGTTAGACTTTGGATGTTTATTAACATGGCATGACTCATGTGCTATGTATTAAATGTGATCTTAGTTTTTCATATATATTAATTGAGTTATTATTATATTGCTATCAATGTGAATATATTAAATATATTCGATATTTGATATATTTAATATACAATTTAATGTAGCTCTGCGTTTAAGAGCCTTTGTCACTACAAATACGCTATGCGCTATTAATAACTATGCCCTGCACAATAGAAGTTGTTGAGATACGATAATCATTGAAGATAATGCAAATTAAGTACCAACATAAAAGGAATTTAATGGAAGAACCTGCAAGTTCTTCATTTCAGCTGAAAGCAGGTTGACTACACGTCTTTAAAAAATTCAAATAGTCACCAATTGCCACACTTTGAAGTCAAAATGTTTGCATGAATGTATATAATAACCTCAAATCAAAGTAGTTTCCATCTGAAACAAGAAAAATAATGATGGGATTGCAAGGAAAATCATTTAAAAGACTATATCATCCTTAAAGTCAGTAAACCCTTATTGAAATTAAAAGAAATCCAAATCCATCTAAACGGAGCCCTTAAACAATTCTTTTCTACAAAATAAGAATAATTACTCTTTAACAAACAAAAAACAACAACATTAAATTTAGATTAGAGAGAATCTTCAGATGGTGAAAAATATATTTGTCGGTTACTTCTTGTTGCCAAAAGAGCCAGGTTGAATTGTACATTCAGATATGTTTATCAAGAAGGATGACAATACTGATGGAAAAATATATTTCAACTTTAGTCAGATTTATAGCATGACAAACTGAAGATAAATGGTTCAAGCATCATACCGTAATGTCATTAATAAACAATTAACAAATACTCCATAATTACGACACTAACGTGGACATAAACAGGACAAAGTAGAAAGCTGAATGCAATTAAGCACCATATGGTCCATATCTTTGTTTGCAAATGAAGAGCGCACAACAACAGCCTCAACTTTGATATAACACTCCCAGGCTCTTCAATGAAGTTTTTTTTTTTTTATTCAGTCTCATTCAACAAAGAGTACACAACAAACTTTTCTATCAGTTATAGGCTTAAGAAGTTTGCGAAATGAAGCAAGGGACATGCATACATACTTCTTAAACAAAGAATATTTGACAGAGAAATAAGCTGCTAAAAAATGAAAATAGAATAATATTTTACGGAGATATAAGGTGTTGGAAAACAAAAACAATTTAAAGTAGGATTTGTTTTATGCAGATTAAAACCTTCTCCATAACCCTTCAAGATAGCAAGACCCATCTGATTTTTCGTTCGCGATATGGGGAAACAGAGCTCCTTCTTATACCCAGGGACAAATCCAGGGGCGTCTAAGGGGTGAGAGAGAAAATGGGAGAGAGAAAATAAGAAAAAAATAGAAGGAGGCTCCTGAGTGGATCAAGTGAAAATGGAAGGAAGAAGGAGAAAGTGTGGAACAACGAAACACTCCAAATGGGAATGGAGTGTTCACCTGAAAATGAAAGTTTCCCTCAAATAGTATTAGCATTGGGAAAAAAATTTTCCTCTACGAACAAAAAAAGTTTCCCTCCAAGATTACTAGCAAAAAATTAGTTTCCCTCTAATATGAAATTATCTATTTAATTTTGATTATTTAATAAATATATTTAAAAAAATGAGTATTAATTTTTAATGAGTCCAAGTATGAAGTTCACAACCATATGTATAACTTATTTAAGTTTTATTATTTTTATATTGTTTTTAATCATGTTTATTGTCATTGTAATCTAATTCTTGAAATAATATATTTTAATTTTATTTATTAAATAAAATTTAATTTAAATTATTTAATAGTAGTTAAAATATAAATTATGAAACTATCCTATCAATACTTTTATTCACACATTTTTCATTATTTTTAATTTCAAACCAATTATAACATTTTTATATATGATGCTATTTTATAACTTTATATTTAAGAAATGACACTAAGTATGACATTAATGTATTCAATATTTTTGTAATCTTTTATATATATTATTTCATTAGTTTAATATAAAATACTATATATCATTCTATATATATATTTATATTTATATTTATGAGTCTAAGCATCAGTTTAAGAGATGTAACAGAATGTAAAGAAAATAATGGCAGGTGCATATGTTATTTGGTTTGAACATAATTTCAGTGGGGATCATAGTTTCAGTGGGGATAGCAACATAAAAATTAAATCAGAGGCAGGGTTGGAAATGTATCAGCTAATAAGTTTCATGAAATGCTTCTCAGTTGAATAAATTTTTTATTATATTCTAATACTCTGGTCTTTAGAAATGGATGGAAGCTGAGTTTTAGAACATGGTTGCATCAACGGTATCTATCTATTCTCATGCAGAATTTACCTTTTTATGTAGGTGGCATTTTGTTATTATTTATGACTAATCTTTTTTACTATCAAATGCTCATTTGTAGGCTCTGCTCAATTGGGCTTCCAAATGATGTCATTGTTGAAATTGGTGATACATCCTTCCATCTCCACAAGGTGTGACTACTTTAGAGAGATTGCTTTCATTCTTGCATTATCATTCTGTCTTAGGCAAACGTGTATAGATCCCATCGTTTCAAAGGGATATGGAAATGAAGTAAGGCTAAGAGAATTATGATTTTGATGAAATTAAGGTTTAACATGGAGATGAAAGTAGGGAGGGAGGGAGAAACCTTGGCTTATAAATTGAACTTGTCAATTTTAATAGTGGAATATATGGATATTTCAAGGCATTAAATGATTATAGTTTATAATTTTTTATTCAATTTTGCCAATTTCATTTTAATTGCCAAAATTTCTAAAGAAAGTACGCTACTAATTTTCCTCAAATTTGTGGAAAATAGAGGAAACAATATTCTGAAAGAGATTCTGGTAGTAGAAAATATATATGTATTATTATTTTAACATGACACAAGAAGAAGACTTCTTTTCTCATTAAATTGAAGTCCCCTTGTTGAAGCAGCTGATGTTAACATGAAGTTATCCAAATTTCAGGCACTTGCTGCATTAATTCCTGATTGTGCCAGGCCATTGGATGATGGAATATACTGTGCAATTGATATATATCTCAAGGTAGGAAAACGAAATATTTGGCTTGTCTTTTGTGTGTGCTTAATGTCTTATCTTGCATATAAAACCACAATCTTCGATCACAATGCGAGTTATAGTTAGTGATAACATCCTTAGAAATGGAGATTGTTGCATGATTAGTAAACTTCATTACTTATAAAGCCAATATTTCAAGTGCTTATGGTCGTTATTTTGCCAATATTTCAAGTGCTTATGGTATTTGAGAGAAAATTGAAGAATTAATGTTTTGAGTACCACTTACATAAAGCACTGTTCTTATTCTTTTATGAATAATGATAGTTGCACACAATTTTGGTATCACACCATTCACACTTTGTGCAACAGACAAATCAAGATCCGCCACATGTCCACCCTATGTTCATTATGGATTCATGATCTCTACATGAATTTTGTTGGACTGCATATGCAAAAAACTATCTACATGTCCATCCTATGTTCCTTCACTCAAATGCAACTTCGCATTAGTGGGCATTTATGGGTATGTTCTTCTGATCTATATAAACTTGATTAAGTTTAAGTTATTCTTCGAGTCCATGAAAAATACACGTGTGATCCTTGCCCTTTCAAATAAGTTTGAAGTGACTCATAACTTCCAAATTCCTAATGGAAACTGACTGCCACATCAACAAATTGTTGGGCCATTGCCAATTCAACAATTGTGTGCTATGTCAACCAGTCCCCTTGATGGTTATGTGTGATTAGGAACCAATTGAAAAATAAAATGTTTTTAAGAATCCAATTGAAAGATAATTTTCTTCTTTACAATTCTTTTAATGGCCCACCTTTGTGATTCGTTTCATGACTCACTCTTTTTATTTGTTTTTGTCTGCAGCCATAGCACGGCTTCTGGACAATGCAGTTGATGAGGTGATTATTCTTTATATTGAAATACTTGAATTTCTAATAGCTTATTTCCTGTTATACTCTTCTATCATCAGGTGCATACTAAGTTAGCTATTACAGTATGAATGTTGGTGCATTGTCAATTAATTTTGTGAGATTTTCTCATCCTAGAAATAGATACTTTTTTGTTCCCCCCTACCTGGAATTTTAACAGTTAATTTATAATATCTTTGATTATCCTTGTGCCTTGCCTATTAAAAGGATAAATACATGAACTAGTTAAGATTGTAATAATCAAATTTTCTTTTAGATGCTTATCTTTCTATTGTAAAGGCAAATGGCTCTGGAATTCTTTTCCATACAGCAATTTCTTTGACAGGGACTCCAATAAATAAAGCTCCATTAAACTAAGACATGTTGCAATTTGGATGAAGGCTCCGTAGGTATCCCGTACAAATGCACGAGAAACCTAATGAGGACATTTGAAGAGAGTAAGCACATCAATAACCAAAAGCCTTTTCAGCCTAGTCAATCAGATAAAGATGCAACCATTTGCATACCTCTGCCACATACAAGGAAGCAACTGGGGGGGGCCAGACCCAGGCCAATCCCAACAAATAACCTTCCTACAAGCATGCCAAACAAGTTATTTGTTGCTGCACTGAAAATGCAGACATTTCCCATCAAAGCATTACAATGAGAATTTTATATTTTAAAACATGGGGGAAAAAGACTGACACATGACCAAAGGGAAATCCCAAATGAGGTAAGGGGTATCAGTGAAAGGACCTGGAATAACATGCTACTGTAGTATAACAAAAATAACATATGTTATCTCATTACTATATACAGTATAGGCTCAAAGCATATAAAAAAAAGGCATATATTCTTTCTCTATTACAAATGTAAAATGTAATATAATAATGGGTGAATAGGCCCTGTTGAAACAAACCATATGGTGGAAAAGAGGGTTCATCATGGTACGGGCAAATGTAACATAATTGCATTAGAAGACACAAAATATATCATGAACTTCCAAAATATCCAACTAATAACCTTCAACACATTACAATCCAAATCTAGAAAGTTAATCAATCAAAACCAATTAAAACTACATCAATCAATCAAAACCGATTGAAACTAATCAACTGATCCAGCATTACTAGTCTAATTAGTTCTGTAGACCAACCTATGTTAACTTGCCATGGCATCACAGGGATAGGAAATAATAATTTATGTTGGCTACACTATGCGAGTATGAGTATCAAATCAACAAGCTTACTTTCTGCACAGCCTTAGAGATTAATACTAATTATCTTCCTAATTATGAACTTGATAAATGAAATTTCAACTTATATCATATTATAATCAGGACAGCAATGAAGAAATTAAATGCAAGATACAAGTATAGGTACAAAGAAAAGTTCCCATTGCTCGATGAGACAGAGTTAATTACACAATATAACTTTGTTTTACAAGAACCACCTCATAGAAGCACCGATTATCATTGGCAAGGCACATAACTGGCAAGCCCTTCGACGCCCTACCCCATCAGCAATCCAGCAACTCAGTGGACATCCAAACAAGGCACCACCAAGACATATACTCACCACCAGACCTTTATTCAAAAAAAAAAAACTAATTCTAATTAATAGAAACTTTTGTTGGTTGTCCTTCACAAAAAAATGTGAGCTGAACAAAATGCCAATTATTGTCAATACAAAAACGATTTATTGAGGTATTATCAACATGAATAAGATAAAGGCCTCCTTCATTCTTGCTTGTTCGCACAACAAGGTTGAATCAGTTTGCATTTGTTATATTCTCATTCGAGCCGTTCAAAAGTCAACTCAGCATTCCTAGTCACAATAGCCTTGTGTTTGTTATATTCTCCTCGCATCAAATCATTTTAATCAAAATGGAAGCTAGTTTTCACTTTAGATTTCACATATTTCAATAATTGCTAGACTTATGAGGATATGCTTTCATTTCCTTAGATTAGTTACAATAAATTAAGTACGCTAACCTAGTTCAAAAGCACAATCTGATTCCTTTAGTACTGGAACAACAAATTTACAAAATACAATCCTACAGTGCAACACTCTGCATACCTCAACCAGGCGGCGAGCATCTGCAATTTACCTCTGAGCACATGGATGGTTAATTTCACGAAGCGAAGGCATGCTTTCTATTAGTTCATCTAGAGAAGCAAGCATTGTTCTTTTTTTACTTTTGCTCAAGGCATTCACAGTAGAATGTCCTATTATATCCTGTGCAAATTATACTGATTATTTCCTATTAGAACACTAAACACAAGTGTAAGAAGACTGAATGGAACAAGAAAATAAGAACCTTGATTTGCTTCAATATGCCATCAAGTGAAATGAGAGAAGCTAATCATGCATCTTCAGCTACAGTAGAAGGACTTTGAATTGGTGAACCACCATCCTCCAATTTCAATAAAGCTACATCACTTTTCATTTGTTGCAAAATCTGATTGTAAGAAGAAACCAATGTCATTGCATGACAGGTAGGCATTTATTTAAGAAGGAAATAAGTATTAGGATTCTTTTTCAAATTGATTTTAAACCTGATGTACCAGTAGAATTGCAGAGCATAAGTCGGATAGAACAAAGAACATAGGCCATAGAACAAAAACTAAATAAATAAATAAAACCATCCAGTCTCAATGAAAAGGATATCAAATACAGAAACTTCCACCGGAGGGTACCACCTTTCACATAGATACAATCTAGAAACAGTCAAATGCAAGAAATCTCTTCCGACCTAGATGCATAACAAGAACATTAATGAGACCAACAAGATGGAGCAAAGCACTTGAATTTTTAGGGAATTAATGCGCTAATGCATTTTTTGTTGGATAGTATAGTCTTCTTGTGATGAACCACAATAGAAGCAGCATTTTTAACAGACATAAAAAAGATTAGGGCAATACTACAGTAATGTATTATTCTTCATCTTTTTCTTCTATAAATAGTCCAAGGATAATATCTTTTTCTGTGGGGGTTAGAAAAAGAATTTCTTCATACAAAATATAATAGGCCATGATCTAACCGTAGAGCAATATCTTATCATCTACCTTGTTCTAGTTTTTCCTCTGCCACTAACAAATTCAATAAAAAGGAAAGGAAAAACAAATGAACAAGATAATCCTTTCAGAGCAGAAATGTTATAATTAACTTTTGTAGCAAACAACTATATAAGAATACTACTTAGATAATAAATATCTTGTTTACAACAGAACATATTGTTTCTTTAACTGTCTATTTTTGCTACTCAGTAAGATAGATACTTGGCTATGCTTGATTGGAGTGAAAATGAATAAATGTAAAAGACAATGTATTTGTACACAATAAAAGTCTAAGACACCGCCATTTGCCACCACCACATTTTCCACTTGCCCAATTTCATTCTTACTAAGCATAGCCTTAAAATATAATTGATGACCATCCAAATTAATTATTTTTTACCAAAGTTGAAGCCAAAGACTACATAAATGCCTTTCAATACCCTAGCTTTCAATGATAATTCTGGTGTTGGCTATAAAAAGAGTGATGAAAAGTGAACATTTGCATTTATCTCCTCTTAAGCACACAAAGATGAGTCTCTAGCAAACTGAATAAGACAACGTCTAAATAGAAGCAAAGCCACAAAAAATAGTAGGTTCTCAAATTTCAAATGGGATTTCCACTTCCTTTTAGTCAATGCAACTTCCAAGTACCAAAGAGAAAATAATTTTTTAAAAAAAATTTTGTACAATGAGCTTGTATTTATTTTTTATACATGCAAGAAAGTTGATATAATAAAACTTTAGGCATGAATAAGATACAACATTTGAACAAAATATAGCACCTTTCTTCTTTTTGTTAGAACTAGTGATACCATCCTAGTCACATGTCCTACTAGGTTTGCTTAGGTATAATTTAACTTGTAGCTCTTTTACTTTATGTTCAGACTGTATATGTTTTTATTTTTATGTTTGTCTATAGTGTATCAGTTCTGGTATTGCAGTCTGGTTGTAGCAGTGCTTTATCCTTGTATGATGTTCAAGTATGAATGAATTTTATGTTATGCTCCATCTCTTGTTCATTATTCTTTGCTTCTCCAATATATGTTTTCTGGTTTCAAACCTCACAACTGATATCAGAGCTTATCATCTTGATCTTATGGGATCAATGTGTTAATCAACAAAAATCACCTATGGCTTCTAGCATCTCTTCTTATTTAGCACCCATCTTCTCTGGAGAGAACTATGCTCTCGGGACAGTGAAGATGAAGACCCCTCAGAGCTTTTGGTTTAGGGGAGGTCGTTGACACAGGTAGAAACCCAGCACCTCCACCTAACAACCCTACTCTAAACCAAATCAAGCATCATGAAGAAGAGGTGGCTAAAGGGTTCAAAGCTCTCTCTTGCCTTCATCAAGCTGTCACAGAAGTTTGTAAGAATGTCTTGTGAGACAGCCAAGGAGGCTTGGGATCAACTAAAAGAAGAGTTTCATGGTAGCATTTGAACTAGATCTATGTGGAAACCCACTTTCCCATATTGTCTCAATCCCTCTTTGGCAAATTCTAATTTAATTAACCACAAACTAGTGGACTTGATCCCATAAATGTACGTAGGCACTTATGCAGTAAGATAGGTCCAATTCTCTCACTTCTTTATTTTTCTTTAAAATCGCGATAATAAAAGGGGTAATTCAAACACATCAAATTTAAGCACAAACAATTTAGGGTAACCATCCTTAGGGATGGACGCTGTGGGATACATAACACCTTCCCCACACGTAATTAGACTCCCGAACCCTTCCTCTGGTTCCAATGACCAGTATTTGCTTTTTAAAAAATCCTAATTATCCTTCTAATTAATTGGTGGCGATTTCGTTTTTTATCTCTGTATTTTTTTTCCTTTTGTCGCCTTAAGGTCATGTCAGTACCTTTTTCCCAGCCGTCACGTTGTGACAGTAAGTATACCTCTTTTTTCAGCATCTCCCAATTAACTCATGTAGTTTTTCAAAAATTTTGGCACCATAGCTGCACGTCCCCCTCCAAATGATACCTCGCCATTGGTAACTTATCTTCCTCACAAGTGTGCTTAAACTCAAAAAATTGCTCTAACTTGCAAATCCATTCTGTAAGGTCATCTACTCCATCATACTTGGGAAAATCTAATTTTGTTAACTTATGAGTCACAGAACTGCTGCTCCCCACCACACCCTTACCTTTACTTCTTCCATCAGCCCTAAATTCTCCCTGCCTGTTGCCCATATCGAGAGCATTTCTCTCCTGCATCTGGTTGGCCAATACCATTATCATGTCTTCCATGTGTTTCATCAATCTCTCCTGTCCTGCTCTCACTTCTTGCTGCAGGGACCCCACCTCATTCTCCAAGCGGTCCAGACGTTGGTTTGCCATGTTAGGATCGAGAGGCTCTGATACTAAGCTGTTACGTGCCTTGGTTGCTGCCCTGGTATAGTATTTGACCACCGGGAGGGCTGTAGGATCAAGTTTCCTGGTTCTCCATATGGTGAACGTTACACACTCCCACTGGATTCTTCGAGGAATCCACTCCTCCTAGGTAGGCAATTCGAGGTGCATGGTCCTCCTTAGAATCAACAGAAGTTGAAGGATAAATTCTTGTATGCTTTATTCCATAATTTCCAGACTTATAAATAGTCAGTTAACATTACAATCAGAAAGGAAACATCATAAAAGAGACAATAATTGAGATAACATAATAGGAAAACAATAAGCACTATTTTGGGAATTAAATCAGGTTTGACAGAACTCAAATTAATGCCAATTGAATGCCGAAATCCCCCCATAACTGGTAATGAATTACCAAACTGTAATTCCAAGATTCTGATCAACATCTAGGCTCCTTGCTCTGATTTCCATCAAAATTATTTCCCAAATTGAAGCCATTCGATTTCTTTCCTTTCTTGGAGTAAACAAACTTAATTGGGGGCTTTGAGGCTTTTGAATTATTATTTCTTCTAGCATAGGTAGCCTGAATCAGAGGTCTAAAAAAGAATTCTGTTTTCTAAGAAAGAATTCATAAAGTCCAAACTCTAAAGTAATGAGAACTGACTTATCCATTTGCTTTTGTGCATTACTAATTTCTCTAAGAAAATTTAAGTGATGGAAATTAATTTAAAACCAGTGTGAAAAAGACAACATTTGTTGGCACATGCACGAGCTATTGGATAAGATTAAGCTACTATTTCAGTCCCTATACTTCACTCTAAATTTTATTTAGTCACTGATTTTAAATTCACTTCAGGGTTATTATAACTATTTTTACCCCAAAAAATGTCGTTTGCCCTTTACTATAATGTTGTTTGCAAAGTATTGTACTTCATGTAACATGTTAATGATTTTTTTCACATAAAATCACACTTTTGTATATATCAAGTTATACTATTGGTCTGTAGAAGCTTGCATAATCAGCTCATAATCCTTTCAAAAGTGCATTGCACCAAACTGGAGCGGAATACAGGTTAATGTAACAAACCCTCTACAAACTAGTAATATGATATTGAAATGTGTAAAAATTTCATTAAAAGTGACATATAATACAACCCCATCTAAAAAAAAATTACATAAATCCCAACCTTGCATGGCAACTGTACTGGTTGCACAAAAAGTGCATTTGAATTTTTTTTTAAAAAAATATGTATAAACATTCCAATGTGCGGTAATAAATTTCTTCTATAACCACCATATCAGTATTATAGATGTTTAACATCAAGTCATACACTCACATGAGACTTATATAACAGATATTCCATTATAAGTTGGTAAGAATATATATGTTTAAAAGAAAACTTCCCATTTCTTAATCCACAAGTTCTCAGTATGATAATACAATAGACAAGACCTTATAGCAAATTTAAAATGTAAGAATCTATGATAACTTACTCCAGTGGATTAAAGAAAAGCTTCTGAGTTGCAAGAGTGAGGCCATGACACCACAACTGAGGCTTAAAAAATTACATCTCTATCTTAGTAACACCATCATCAAACATTAGACTGCAGCTGTACTCAGTGTTGACAGGATAAGGGGATAATTATAAAGAACTTGACTCCTTTTGCAGCCCATGTACTGTTTTCATTCTTTGTGCCCACAAAAATGGACTAAGATGTACTAACCTGCCTTTTAGAAAAAATTATCAGAACAGCATCGTCCATAAAATAAATATAAAAATGTGAATCCAGAAGATCAAGCGCAAATGCATTTACCCATGGAAAATATCATGGAAGAAATGCTAGATGCAAACTAATAAACACAAACGATAAAACAAAAGTTTCATGCTTCAACCATGACAATACTCGAAAACATAATTCAATGACCTCATGAAATATAATAAGCTACAGTATACTATCAGATACATGCTTCAACCATGGGGATGAGCCTCGAGTTTAACACCTGCACGGGGTACGGGTTTTGAGATGTGTCTAATATTTTTATATAAGTACAGGCCTGGCTACTGTAGTTGCCTATCCATACCCTACCCATGCGTATTACTACTACATATTACATAATAAGAAATATGAAACTAGCAAAACTTATAGGACTCGTTACATACTTGGCAGGCCAACAATTCCATGCATGTAAAGCTTGAAAGCTGCGTTTACGTGCATAAAACTGATGCCTGCAAGCCACAGATGGATAAAAGGGATAAAAAATAAAGAACAAAAAGAAGAAAGGGGGAACTGGGAGGGTGAGGAAGCAGTCAAAGTAAATTCCACTTGGGAAAAAAACATTGTAGCAAATTAATCAGCAAAATGCACAGGTATCAATCCAATTGCAGCAGCAAACTGAGGCATCGGAATTAATAGAACATGCCCCTTGACCCCATCAAAAAATAAACTGAGCTTAAAATAGAAAATATAAGTTCTCAAACAGTTGATATCACAGACAACATAGCACAATCAGCTCATGCATGATCTCTGTCAAGAAAACCTAACCCAGTAGTCTCATCAGAAAAAATAATCACCATGACTATGAAGAAAGGACACACCTAACTTTAGACATGTCGATCACCAGATATGGATGCTGCAACAACACACTGATCACACATGTTCAACACACATCTGTATGTGTTAAAAAAATTATTTTTCCAGCTCAAACATACAATAGACATAGCTGATTAAAAATAAAAAGGAAAATAATGCTTAAAAAAAGGATGGAAAGAGAGACTAGAAACTTCATCTTGAAGACATCATAAGAATTCTTTCTTAGTTTGGGGTTTTACATGAGAAGTTTAAATGGAATAGTTTAAAATCCTTTTTAATTAGTTTTTTTTTTTTGTAAAAAAATAATGCAAGGTGCTTTATACATACATACAACATACATAAACACACACATTTATATGATGTGCCCTATGTTGTTTGAAGTTCGACATGTCAAAATGTTTGTGGTTCATAAATATGATATACAGGAACTAGTTGCAATTGATACATATTATCAAAACAGCAGTTTGTTATAAAAGCTAATATGAACATATGTTCCAGTATTGCACATGATAACCTTTTGCCAGGCTCTGAAAATTTGAGATATAGCACTGTATCAGAGGGATTACTGACATCGGTACATTTATATATCCAGGCTGAAAAATCCCATCTTCAAGCATCAACCATCATTTCAGAAAAAAGAGCCTTTCAAGCACATCCTGTCAATAAAGAGATTCTATATAACCCAGCTTGGCTTCATCCCTCTCATTATCATGTCATCACGCAACTCAAATGCCTTCTTGAGCTCTCCATTAACACAACAACCATGTATTAGAAAGTTATATGCCAGCACATCAGGCTTTAGACCTTTGTTTAGCATGGTATCCCACAACTTAACTGCTTCTCCTATTTTGCCCCTTCTGCAATATTCATAAATAAATGTCGAATAGGTAATACAGTCTGGTAAAACACCATTTTCAGACATTTCAAAAAGAAGCTTGGTGGCTTCTGGGAATTTACCTAATTTACAGAAGCCACAGATAAGAATATTATATGTTACAGTGTTTGCTAAAAGGCCCTTAAGCATTGCTTTGTGAATCCCTATAGCTTCCTTCATATTTCCCTCCTTGGTAAGATAGTCCAGAAAACAACCATATGTAATTGAATTTGGAAGGACATTTTCACCCAGCATTTTTTTAAAAAGAAGTCCTGCTCTTTCCATTTCCCCTGCCTTGCATAAGCCATTAATCAAGGCAGTAAAAGTCACAACATTTGGAAAGCATTCCTCGGTAACCATCAAATTCCAAGATTGAAAAGCTTTCTTAAAACATCCTGCTTTGCTGTATGTGTCAATCATACTGGTATATATTACACTATCAGGCCTCAATCCTTGATCATGCATTTCTTTTAAGAGACCAAATAATATTTTCGTGTCTTGCTGCTTCAGAGAACCATCAATAAGCACAGCATAGCATACCAGATCCATGTTGATTCCTCTCTGAACCATTTCCTCCGAAGCACTCAATGCCTCCATCAATCTTCCTTCTAGGCAATAACCATGTAGAAGAGCACTGTAGCACATCTCATTTAACTTGACGTCCTTCTTGTGAAGACTATCTATAAAATCTTTGGCTTCATAAACCCTACCACTAGAACAGAGGCCACTAATAAGAGGTCTGTAGGTATATGTGTCTGGCACCAGGCCCTTTTGAAGCATGTCTTCCAGCAATTCAAAGGCCCTATCAATGTTACCTTCACTACAATGCCCCTCAATCATAACATTATATGTCACCTCATTTGGCATAATTTTCCTTTCCACCATTTCAACAAAAAGTTTGCTTGCTTCAGTCATCTTATTTGCACTACAAAGCCCAGAAATAAGTGCAGTGAATGTATAAATATTCGGAGCAACTCCTTTCTTAATCATCTCATTATATAGTTGAAATGCCTTTTGATATTGTCGTTCTTTGCAGTATCCACTAATCAAAGATGTAAAGGTTGTGACAGTTGGCTCCAACCCTTTATTGATCATCTCAGTAAACAGATAGTCAGCAGCACTCAAATTCCCACACTTGCATTGGCCATTTATCAAAGAATTGTAAGGATATACTGTTACTCTTGCACCAGCTTCTATCATTTTATCAAAATAACATATGGCAACATCCAACCTCCCTCTTCTGCAAAAGGAATCAATCAGAATAGAATACGTAATATCATTGGGATGCAAGTTCATCGAACACATATTATTATAAAGTGATTCTGCCTTATCCAAATCTCCATCTTTACACAAAGAATTGATTAATGCATTATAAACAAATAAATTCGGCAGCAAACCAAGTCTTCCTACCTTAATTACCAAATTATAAGCAGTATCAATCTTTCCTTGCTTTCTTAATCCGTCCACTATCCCTGAAATAGCAGCCTCAGTTGGGGCAAAACCATATTCAATCATTTCATTAATAAGCTGCACTCCAGTCTCAAATTCTTGCACCCTACACAAACCAAGTATTAGTGTACAGTAGGTAACCACATCAGCTTTTAGACCCTTTTCACTCAATGATCTTTTAACATCAACAGCTTCCCAAACTCGTTCACTCTTGCATAGACCATGAATTAAGACATTATAAGTTACAATACTTAGATTAAACCTATGTGATTCCATCCACAGAATCTTTTCCTTAGCTCTTACAAAATCTCTCAATTCACACAAACTCCGGACAACAGCAGTGCAAGTATAAGTATCAGGCTGAACACCCGCATTCACAGACTCATTAAACAATTCCCTAACCATTATAAATTGTTTAATTCTCAAAAGCCCGTTTAAAAGGGCACTCAATGTCCTAACTTCAGGCAACAAGCTGTTCACTATCATGAGCTTCACAATCACCACAGCATCAGAAATTCTTCTATTTTGCAGGTAATTTTGAACTAACAAATCAAAACCCAAACTGGACGAAAAGTTGCATTTCCTGTAAGCATCCAAAAAATTTGCAAAAACCTCTTTCGGGTCTAACCCACGAAGGAAGAGGGTCTGCAACAGTGAAGTAGCAGGCCAGATAAGCCTCGCCTGTGCAAGAGCTTGAACCAAAATAGAAAACGAGGCTGTCGAATGGTTGAAATTTTGGTGCAAACCCAAAAAATTGAAGAACCTCAAAGCTAACTTGGAATCATCTATCGTCTGTATCAAGACTTTTTCCACATGATAGGGCTTCAAAGTGCCTGAAATGAAGGCGTTATTGAAGGTGACTTTCCAGCTCTGCTTACCTCGAACGATCTCAGAAAGGATTGAAACAAAATGAGAGTCATTTTCGTCCTCATCATTGAAGGGGTTGAATGTGGATGATGTACATAAATGTCTACGATTTCTCTGAAGAAAAGGGTTAAAGAAGGCTCTTCGAGGAAGTGGAAGCTTCATTTAGACTAGAATGCAAGGATCATCTTGGCGTTTAAGCCATTTTGAAAGTGAGATTTCAGTGACGGCCTCTGGGGTTTCATCGGTGCAGCCAAGTGATCACCGATGCGGCCCGAGACAGATCCGATGGGCGGCCAAGAAACCCGAATCCGGGGAAGAATGGGATTTCAGTACTTCTTCCAACTTGAGAAGACAGTCGGGAGATCTTATATATAGTTTTGGAGCCTAAAAGTATGATAAAAATTATTTAAAGTTTTATAATTATTTTATTTTTTAATGTTTAATAAATAAATAAAAATAAATTGATATATACATTAATGAATATTAAGATACTAGTGAATAAAAAAATCAAGTTAATTATTATAATGTGGTATATAGTTTCGTTTAGATTAATTTAAAAAAATTATTTAATTAATTCAAAACTTAATTTACAAATATAATATTAAATTATAATTGCTTTTATTAATAATTATTTTCAAAATTAAGTATTAAATAAAGTAAATAATTTATTTAAAAATATTTAAATAAAATAATATATCATATTAGTACAAATGACAAAATATATTCATTACGTAAGATAATTTTTTAACATATGGGAAATTAATTATTTTGTTGCTCTAGCTAGGTTCACTCTAATATTAAAATAAGTTTTACACTTTTAAAGTTTAGAACTAAATATTTAAATTTATAATTGAGTCCTATACTCCTACATGATAATTCATTATTTTATTAAAAATTAATAATTTTTCATATTTAATTCTCAAATTAATTATTAGTTGGACATTTTTTACTAGCTAAATCAACAATTTAGTTATTAGAACGTACAACACTCCTTAAAGTTTAGTCACTCGTTAAATACTACAATATATTTGTTTTTTTTTCTTATAATTTTTCTAAACAACAATTTAAAAAAATCTTAAATTTTTTTTTTCATAATACAAGTATTTAAAAATAAATCAAAAAATAAGGGCTTTCTTTTTTTAAAATTGTTTAGATTCTTTTAAATTGTCATAAAATAAAAATTATAAAAAATTAAAAAATTATTCATAAAATATTGTTACTGTAACATAACAAAAGCCTTTAATGATATCAAAGTTGCAAAGCATTTATTATTTTTCACCTTTTTTAGCTTCAATGGAAATTTCTCCTTCTTCGTCTATAAATCAACCTTCTTATTCTTATATCACGCTCTGCTTTAGGGCATGTGACCGGTGTAAAAAAATTACCATGTAAGTAATAATTTATCAACCTAAAATATTCATATAACTAATATAATTAAAACTCAATTATGAATTGAATAATAAAATCTAACCACACTTTAACATGAAAATTGTAAGTCAAAATTTTAATAAAAATTTTGGCAGAGTTTCTCTTAAAATATGGATTATCTAATGGTACAAACAGAATAACCAAAGGTGGATAGACCCACCGCAGTTCAAATGGTTTCCATGGCCTAAATAAAAAATCATAAATAGGTTTAATATAAATGGTATCTACTAACTACACATGAATTATGCAATTATTATTATTACATACCACGACTCTTATTTAAAATGCAAAACAACCTATCCAACATTTGTCCACAATTGTCAAAAGTGTACTCCACTACTAATCAGAGTAATGCCTACAAATTTAATTTGCTGACTTAAAGGGTACAAGAGGAGCTGAAGGAAAATCATCAGTGACTTGATCTGAAAATTATTAAAAATTGAAAGGATGAGTTACACCGACTCAGTTAATAGAATAAATACTTACTAAGAGATGCATGAACTCCTAGGTGTAAAATATATTACTGTCAAAATCATCACATTAAAATAGTTTCAATACACATAATGAACCTTACATCTGGGAAACAAAATGATTTATATGTTCAACAATAAGATAATAATATTTATATTGAAATTCACAAAATACTAGGATCCATAATGATTCAAGGGGAGAACCCAAACTGAAAAACTAGTATTCTCATTCAAGAAGATAAAACTCAATTGGAGGGTCTACCCGATTAGAATCTTCTAGAATTGCACTCACTAAAGGGAAATACTTAATTAACCATTTCCTTCCAGGGCTTCACTCATCCGAAGGAACCATTTACATTCATAATAATTTCTGTCAGGAACTGAAAATTATCCTTTATTAGGAACTGCCCTCAACTGATAAAGGTTGTGACCTAGGTGCACCTAGTGATTCTACCATCATTTACTACAGATCTAAGAACACGGTTCTAAATCATACTTAGAAATATTACCAAGTCACGTTTTCCGGTAAGATTTTAGGAAAACTCATAATTTGGGGAAAACACTTTAAATTCATATATATATATATGTACTGCACTTCATTCAAAACATCCCAAATTATGTTTTATAATCATAATATAAAATGTATAATTTTTAGGCATCCAGAAATAAGTAGATATCCACTCACTATTATATTAGGAGCTTATTACTCAATCCCCAAACCAATGTCCTTGCATTACTGAGTTGGGTCTAAAGAAGTTGTTTAGAATGCTCATATATAGTAATTAAACAAAGATGCTTTAGTCTCACTAAACTTCAACACTTGTTATCCACCTAAAATTTTTAATCCCCAAAATTTGATTATGTGAATTTCTTTTCTAAACCTCACTCTATAGAATAAGGTTCAGGAAGGAAAAGGTCTCGAAGAATTCCATTTGCTCGATTACTGAGTTAACTTAATAAAGAGTTGACATTAAGCATTCAAGAATAAGGGCTGTTGAAGGAATTTCAGAAAATAAGCGTAACCTTCATAAATGTGTTGAAACTGATAACTCTATTCATAATAGCAATTATTTGTAACTCTCTCACATAATGAAAATATTACAGTATACTGTGAAATATCTATCATTTGAAATCAGGCCATAATTCACAATTCTGAGTTTGTTAGAATGAATTTACTATATATATATATATATATATATATATATATATATATATATATATATATATTTATT
>JASKGM010000009.1:9214430-9243970 GCA_034509205.1 Ceratonia siliqua | reverse complement strand
CATGTTATCAAATGAATTTGAGAAATGACTGTGTTTTGTAAAAGATTTAAATCTTTTAGGTAAGATTTTTGAATGAATTCGAAGGTTATGTTTTTTCCTAGGGCTGTTGTAGTGATTCCTTCAGTTGTTACTTGGAAGGGATATATGATGGTTAGGAACGGTGTTCCTAAGATTATTGGTTCGTTTATGTTTTTTTATTAAAACGAACGTTGTCTTGAAACATGTTTTGTTATTGCAAATATGGGCCTTGGTGAGTTTGTAGTTTATGTGTAGTTGCGTTCCATTTGCACTACTTAAGGATTCTTTTGTCTTTTAATAGTATTGTGTAGGAATTAATCCTTCTTGTATACAGTTCATATCTGTTCCTGAGTCAAACAGGGCGATAGTTTCTAAGGTATATTCATTATTGATGACTAACTGTATTTGGTAGTACCATTTTTGTATTTGTATCCTAGAAATAATGTTTATATAATTTTGTTCAGATTCTTATGAGTCATGTTCCTTTTCTATAAGGATTTGTTTTTGTTTTAATTTACTAGATTCTGGTGGATCTAGTGTTTTGATTGTTAAATTAAACAAATGTAATTTTTAAGTCATGTCTTTTAGCTTTAGTTGTCTAACTTCATATTTAATTTGTTTAACTTCTTGTTGTAAGTCTTGTATAGTTACTGGTTTTTCTTCAGGTTTAAATCTGGTTAAGATCTGCTAAAAATTGTAAGATTCTAGAGTTTTTGGTTTCTGTTCTTCTTGTTCTAAGGCTTCCTTAAGTTGAATAAGGTAGTCTTTTTTAATGTCTATGTCTTCTATCTTGTCTATGAAATCTATTAATAAATGGGCTTTATCCCTAGTTATGACATTTATTGTAGGTGTTTTTATACAGTTGTCACAACTGCATATTCCTAGTTCAAAAAATATTTGTTGTTCTTCTTCTGAATTGGAAGGTGCTACATCTGTTTCTTCTTGAATGTTATTAATTTGGTTTTCACTTTCCCTATCAGATTCTTCTGTTTAAGAAGGTTGATAGCTTTCATCAATCATTACATTAACTAAGTTTTGTTTATATTTGTCTTCTATGTCTAAATTATTGATTTTCTTTTTCATTTTGCGGGTTCGTGAGGTGTGGCCTACTTTCCCGCATTTGAAACAAACTATATCTTTTTTGATATATTTGTCTTTAGAGTAACGTTTCCTATGGGTGCTAGATTTCTGTTTTGAATACTTCTTGTATGGCTGAGTGTATTGTTTATCAGAAGGTTGACTCTGGTGTATAGTTTTATGGTACTTTCTAATTTTCTGGTACTAGAAGAAGGGGCTTATATCTTCTCTATACCGTATTGTTGGCAGAATGTTCCTAATTCTTTCCTATTGTCTTTTAATTCAGATTTAATCTTGTATTGTAATTTTAAATCATTACAGCTGGCTAGGCCTTCTGTGATGATAAAGTTAACAATTTGACCAAATGTTAATTAGTCATAAGGTATGGTGTTGTTACACTATCTCCTAATGGCTTCTCTAACCTTTTCGGCAAAGAGTTTAGGTAGACCATCTATAAATTTTTCTTTCTAGAAGTTTGCGTTGCAATCAGTTCTGGCGTAGAGTTTGGTAAGAAACATGTCTTTATACCACTTAAAGTCTGTCATGGTTGGATAGTTTAGGCCAATTAGCTGTTCAGCTATTCTATTTTGGAACGTTAAAGGATCTCCTATAAAGTGTTTGATTAAGGTATAAATTAAGGTTGCTACTGCATCTAGGACCATTGTTGGGGGTTGTCCTTCAGTTTGAACTTTTTGTTTAACGACCGTTAGGATAAGTTGTTTTTCTTCTGCTGATATGAAGTTATCCCACCATCCTTTAAGTTGTCCAGTGAATCCCGTGACTAACATTTGGACTATTTGTGGTTTTTGGTTTCCTTAACCTTACATGCTGTTGCAACCATGGTCATGTTTTGTATTACATTCAGGATATAGTGCTCACTGGCCCCATCTATGTTCCATTCTACAATGGAATCTCCTGAATATCTACTTTCAATGAAAGAGTTTCTTTCTTCGTATTGTGTATAAGGAAACGTCGATCTCCTATAGTAATTTCTAGTGTGAGGTATTGGTGCATGTTGACTTGAAGTTTAATAATATATTCTATTAATGTTTTCTAGCTCATCCTGTTGTGAGATAGTATTTATGGTTGGGTTGCTAGTGCTAGCGTTTAAAGGTAATTTTTTTAATTTTTGTGTAATTTCTTCCACTAATTTGTCTATTATATCTTGTTTTCCTAATTTAATCTTTTTACTGTCTTCTGGTGATATGGTCTTATTCTTGTATACAGGTCGTTGAGGATCTATGTGTTGATAGTTTTCTCTTCTAAGGATAGTTTCTACATTTTTTGTATTAATGTGAGTTTCTACTCTATCAAGCTATTTGGCTATGGTAGAAAGTATTTGGTTTGAGTAATTATTCTATAATTAAACATTTTTAATGTCGTTTCTTATAGGTGTTGCACTAAGGGTTGAGGTGATGGTTTTGAAAGGAAAGGCTTCTATATCAATTCCTTCCTTTGTTTTGACCTTTATGACTTCTAGAGGAGGATGTATTCCTTCTATCTTTGTGTTATCTATTTTATTCCAAGTTTGTGTAACTTTGGAATTTACATTTATCGTGGGAATAAATGGGTTTAGAATATTATTTTCTCTTGTAAGTATATTAAACCATTGAAAGAAATAAAGATTTTCTCTTAATTCTTTACAGTCATTGTAAAATTGTTGTAACCATTATTGTCTTTGTTCCTCTGTAAAGATACTAGAGAAATACCATTTTCACTGATCTTTGTTTTGGTCTGATAAGAAATTGTTTCTTATGTAATCTTTGTCTATTTCAAAGTCTTTGGTGATTACCGTGACTTGAGATCTTGTGGGTGAGAGGTTTGGTGATTCTTCTCGATAAATTGGTTTTGGTATGTTTGGTCTAAAGTTTACACCTACTAAGTTGTAGTGTAATGTGGGATTTTCAAAACTAACCAAATGTCTTAAGGTTTGAGGTCTGTCTTTTGGTTCCGTTATTCTTAGAGATAAGGTTCGTTTCATTCTAAGGGTAACATTACTATTCTGGTTTTCTATTATTTCTGAAATTTTTGATGTCTCTTCCCTTTTTGGGGAGGAAATGTCTTCTTTCCAATCTTTTGGAAGTTTTGCTAACATTTCTTCAAGTCTTATAGGTTTAGGTGTTATTACCTTAGTTTTGTCTAAATTTGCTTATATAATTATTGTCTCATTCCTACTGGAAATCCTTTTGACTCATACTTTAAATAGGTTTTTCAAAAGTTTGTATTGTATTATGTAGATGATTCCTACGTTTTCAGATCCTTCTTTGAACTTTTGTACTATATTTGTATTGAGAACTAAGGCCGTTATGATATATTTATTGTTCAAACTAATTTCATAGTTTGGGAAACAATTAAAATATACTGGGCCATTGGCTATGTTATATTCTAAGCAAGCCCATTATTGAATCATCAAAGCTTAAGGTTCTTGTATCTTGTAAGAGAAGAAGTATAGGTTGGTTTACTCCAATTCTTCTTAAGGGTTTGATGGCAACTTGTATTGATCCTATATAAATGAAGTTGTATCCATCTCTAATGTGTTGATCTATTAGCTCAAAGTCTAATAGGTGTAAGGTATTATGTTGTTTTCCTATGGATTTTGTAGTCTCTACTGTTTTGTAGACATTATCTTCTAGGAAATGGAAGGTAGATATTTTGTATATCTCCTTATAATGTATGGTAGGTAAGGTCCCAGAGACTAAGTTTTGCTCTGTTTCTTGTATCGAGAGTGTCTATTGTCTACTAGTTTTTTGGTATATCTTCTTCATTTTCTCTTTGGTCTGTCATCCTGACTATGGTATGGTTACCTCTACTAGAGAGTCTTCTAAAAATATTGTTCATAGTTAGGTTTAGACAATATTCTAATTAAATTAAATTCTACTCAAATTTTGGCAGGACAACCTCCACAGCAGGACCACCCTAACGCTCACTTGGGCTCTAATGGGTTGACCAACATTGCGCTCAAAGGCTGATTAACACTAAGTTCGTTTAGAACTTAACTTTCTAGAGAGTTATCTAAAAGTAACTAATCACAATCCCTCTGTATACACACACACACATATATATATAATACACACACCAATTGAACAACTCTGCATCAAAAAATGGTTCAAAGAATATCATTACTAATAAAAAATTTGAAAATTGAAAATTTTATTAACAATTATCCATTTTCATTGGACTTTATAAAAATAATACTTCATAAAAGTCAAACGGATGCCATATCTGTTGCCTAACACTCAGTACAACCTCCTCTTTCAAGAATTGTTACTTGGTGGGTAGACATGTCTTCAGGAACCTTGGGTGAGCTCTTATTCTCTGCGGGCGCACCTACGTTGACAATAATGCTCTTCAATTGGTAATTGGTTATCCAGGTCAAACAAGAGTTCGTACAAGATGAACAGTTCAGATTCAATACATGTGGGGCGACTTATCTTCAGCTTCATATAGATGCAGCACGGCATCTTTACCCCTTCAAGCATACACATTAGCACGTCACAACGTGGGAAGCTCTTCTCATTGTGTCCTTAATTTGTAACGAACGTGAGGGCTACCACATATGGCAAACGCCCATTTCTTCGTATTCTTTGTCTGTGTCTTCGCCTTCGTCTTCTTCTTCTTGGTATATAAGAACCTCTTCAGCAATGGCTGGCAATATACAAAGCTAAATACCTCTATTTGATCACATTCTTCTTCTAAGCTCTACAGAAGCATCATGAGGAACATGGGCATTTCTCTGTGCATGCTTCTAATAGCATTGCTGGGCTCAGGGGAAAGCACAGCCTCAGCCTCAGCCTCAGCCTCAGAATTCAACTATGGGGATGCCCTTGACAAGAGCTTGAAGTTTTTCGAGGCTCAAAGGTCTGGTAAATTGCCACTTCAGCAGCGGGTCAAGTGGCGAGGCGATTCAGGTCTTAAGGATGGATTCCAGCAGGGAGTGAGCTTCCATTCCATAAATCTTCTTTCTTCACCCATTAAACACAAAATTCCTATTTTGATTCTCGACTATTAATTTATTTTTTATCAGTAAATAATATTTTAATATTAAGATAAGTAAGAGTTTGAATTCCGACAATAAAGTCAATAGCACTTAATGTTAGAAAATATGTCACTTAATTTAATACTTTTAAATTTTAATTTAATATTTTATAGATTTTTATATCATTAAAGTATAATTTTATTCTAACTTCATAAATTTTTTAATTTTCAAGATGATAGTATTATATATTATTTTAGTACACTGTACACAAAAATCTTCTTTATTCATTTAATATATACAAATCACTTTCGCCCTAAAAAATTAGTATCATTATCAATTTGATACTTCATAAACTTTTTTCATTTTAATATTCAAAAATATAATTTTGTTCTAACTCCATAAATTTTTTAGCCCTGAAAAGATAGTGCTAATATTATTTTAATACACAGAAGGGTAAAATTTTAACAAAATTATACTTTCCGTATAAAGTGATATGAAAGGTCTTTAGAATACTAAATTAATAAGACTAAATATTATTATCAAATTTATAATTTCATCTTTTTAATTTTGTCCTTTAACGTGTATTTTTGTTTTAAAAATGTTTTTACAAACCAAATTAAATGAAAAAAATATGCATAAAAAGAAATTTTTTTAAAATACAAGGACCCAATTAAAAAAAATCATTAAATGAACAAATTAAAATTTTAAGGATTTTTCAATGAACAAACAGTAATTTACTCAAATAAATAATTATTCTCTGCTTGGAGAATGAAAATATAGCTTTTGTCTTCAATATATTTACATTTAAGTTGTATATTAGATTAACTTTAATGTAATGTCAGGTGGACTTGGTGGGAGGGTACTATGATGCAGGAGACCATGTGAAGTTTGGGCTGCCAATGGCCTTCAGTGTGACAATGCTTGCTTGGGGAGCCATTGAGTTGAGGAAGGAGATTACAGCCTTAGACCAAATGGGTCACACTCTATGGGCCATTAGGTGGGGTACTGACTACTTCATAAAAGCACATTCACAGCCTAACGTTCTTTGGGGACAGGTAAGGCTAATGTTCAGTCACCATTTTCACCCGCTTTAATTATTATAGTACTCCAGACAAGTTTTTTTTTATTATTAAAATTCAGTATTTTAAAAATTCAATCAATCATTAAATGAAACAATTTATAGTTTATTGGTTCAATTGTAATTAGATCAATAATAAAAAAGTATTTATTTTTAGTTCATTATATACTAATTATATAATATAAAAATATCTAAATATTACATATTAATATATATAAAATAGTATTAAATTACTTAAACATATAAAAAATAAATTTAGAATGATAAAGAATATATGTATTATATTTATTTATAGTAAAATAATCAAAATAATATTGTTTTAAACTCAACAATTGATAAAAAAAATTAGGTTAAAATAACGTCGTCTCAGTACAAAAAAACACAAAAAACTATTGACCCGCTCTGATTTGTTGGTTTTGACCCATAACTAATTTTTTGTTGGTCAGTTTTTAGGGGTTAACCAGACCAGTCCATTGCCTGATTCATTGACTTCGGTCGACCCGGCCAATCCAGTCCAATTTTTTATATACAGTTAAAACCCCAATCAGTTTTTTATTTAACTGTCTCAAAGCTATGGTATAAAAAATTTGCTTAGTGTGAGGAATTTTATTATTAAAAAAACAAAAAAAAGCTCTGGCTCTTCAATAACATTGTTACTCAGTTTGGATAACAAGTGTGATTATGGCATGATAAGAGAGTGGTGATGGTGTGAGAATATTTTCAGGTGGGCGATGGTGGTTCGGATCACTACTGCTGGGAACGGGCTGAAGATATGAGCACTTCAAGGACAGCGTACAAGATAGATGAAGCCCATCCTGGCTCGGATCTCGCTGCTGAAACTGCAGCTGCCTTGGCTTCGGCAGCCATAGCTTTCAAGCCTTACAACTCCTCTTACTCTACCCTCCTTCTACTTCACGCTAAACAGGTGACCAATCACACAAATTAACAGACTGATCATAACAATCACAATCACTGATCATACCAGATGAAATATGAATTCATTCAGCTCTTTATGATGTTGTTTTATCTGGTGCAGCTCTTCACATTCGCAGATAGATTCAGAGGTTTATATGATGATTCCATTTCTTGTGCTCAGCAATTCTATACTTCTTCCGGTTATTCAGTGAGTTTAATTACTCTTATCATCTTATCTATTCCAACTTTTTTCCTATTCCTTTTCAAGTTATTTAATCAAGTCTAAACTGACCACGTACCTCGCCGGTGAAGGATGAATTGTTATGGGCTGCCGCCTGGCTGCATCGAGCAACTGGCGATGACTACTACCTTAAGTATGTAGTGGACAATGCTGTGTATATGGGTGGAACTGGATGGGCTGTGAAGGAGTTCTCTTGGGACAACAAATATGCTGGTGTCCAGATCCTCTTATCAAAGGTAAACTACAATTAAGACTCGTTATTCTATCACTCTTGTAAACGCTATAAAAATATTAATTTATTTTTAATATCAATATGATAGGTGGCTAAAACATAAAAATTAATTAATTTTTTTTATCTTTAGAATCAAATATTATTTTAAAAATTTTAAGGTTATGGTATGTTATATTATCAACGGGAGGTTAATATAATTTATCTTAATTTTCTTGATAGAAAAGAATATTCCATTTTGAAAACATAGAAACTAGATTTGCATAATTGAGCAATTATTTTAGAGATAATTATATTCAAGTGACTTCAAAAGTATTATATTCTAAGACCAAATTTCATAATATTTATTTTCTTTTCTAATCTTTTAAATTATTTTAAAATGGTATCTTTTATAGGAGAAGATTTACAATACTACAAGTGCATAGTATACCAACTATTACGATCATGCAACGTGGCATTTCTTTGTGAAAAACATCATTTGACACGATCATAATGGCGAGGGCACTATGTATTCATAATACCTGAGTTATTTCCCTTATATAGGCACAAAAAAAAAAGTAAAATATGATAACATACTAGTTTAGAATACAATAATGGCTTTTTAATAATTTTACTTGATATAAATATGAATAAATAATCAAGACCTATTTGCAGGTACTTCTGGAAGGACGAGCTGGTTCTTACGCCTCAACACTAAAGCAATACCAGGCCAAGGCAGATTACTTTGCCTGCGCTTGCTTGCAAAAGAATGATGATTATAACGTCCTCAAAACTCCAGGTTAATATCCAAACCAGAGCATTGAACTATCACTTTAACACATTTTTCAATAGTAGAGATTATAATAAAATTATTATAAATTTTTTTTAATAATTTAAACTTTTAAATGAAAATAATTCATGAAATGGTAACAGAGTCTCTGTTACCAAGTTGGTTAGTGGTTTAATTCTTGTTATTTCTGCTATTATAATAAAACTATTTTTGAGCTTTTTTTTAAAAGTAAAATATTATTTTTTTCCTTAAAAAATATTTTAATTATACTCTTTTTTCTTTTATTTTAAAAATATACACTCCCCTTTCCTTAATGTTATAACCTAACTCTGTTACAAATATTTTATTAAAGTTTTTTAAAAAAATAAAAAAAATTAATGACAAAATTACCCTTATCAATCTCCCTCTCACCTCCAAGACCCTAGCATGGCTCGCATGACTCAACAAGAAAATGAGTGTCAAAGAAGAATGAAAAAATTTTACTTTTTTTGTTTTGTTTTAAGAATAAAATAGATTATTTTTTATTTAAAAATATAATTACTTAAAAAAATTCTTTTTTTGTTTTAAAAGTTTCATTATTTGAAAAATATTTTCTTTTTTGTTTTAAAAATATCATTAATTGAAAGTATTTTTCTTTTTTATTTTAAAAATATCATTAGTTGAAAATATTTTTTTTTCTATTTTAAAAATATAACTAGCTGAAAAGAAATTATTTTTTTCTGTTTTAAAAATAACAGTACTTAAAAATATAATTTTTAAGAATATCATAACTTAAAAAATTTCATTTTTTGTTTTAGAAATATTATTACTTAAAGTTTTTTTGTTGTTTTTAAAAATAAAATTACTTCAAAATTTTCTTTTTTATCTGTTTTAAAAAAATATTACTTAGTTTTTTCTTAAAAAAAGTATACTTGGAAAAAGTTCATTTTTTCATAATTTTAATCATATTAAAATCTTAATTTTATTTAATGTCTATTATTTATTAGATTATTTAATATTACATTTTTATATTTTTTATATTATATATATAATTTATATAATTATATTCTTTTTATATTATTTATTATTTATTCTAATAATTTTAATAATATTTGTTTTATTAAATATTTTTATATTTATAATAATGAGAGGAATGAACTATAAGATGGAGACCTGAATTAAAGATCATTTTATTTGTGTTGCCTTCTATTATATGAAATAAGTCACAATATCAATGAAAATTAATAAAAATGAAAAAGGGTATTTTGGTCATATTAAAAAAATTAAACCTTTGACCAGAAGATAACGGTCAACTTTAATAAAAGTTTTTTTTTTAATTTAGTTATAATATATTTTTAATTTATAAGAAATGGAAGTGTATGTTTTCAAAATAGATAGGAGAATAGTATAATTAAAACACCTCTTAAGAGAGAAAATAATATTTTACTCTTTTTTTAATAATTTAAACTTTTGAGTAGAAATAGTTCTTTGGCATTCAAATGGATCAATAGCACATTTACTTTCTTGTGTGAACCAATGCAAAAATTAAAATACTTATATTGCTTCTTCTTTTTTCTATTAATTAGGTGGTTTAGTATACGTGCGTGAATGGAACAATATGCAGTATGCATCCTCCGCTGCATTTCTTTTAACTGTTTACTCCACTTATCTCTCAACTGCAAAAGCTCATCTCGACTGCCCGGACGGCCAAATTCAACCTCAGGAGCTCCTCAATTTTGTCAAGTCACAGGTATCCAATCGATCTTGTCAAGTCACACGTATATAAGGGTGTTTGGAACCAAATCTATCAATAATTCAAATAAAATCTTATTAATGAAATGAGATTTTGCTATGGAACAGGCTGACTATATCCTTGGCAAAAACCCCAAGAATGTAAGCTACTTAGTTGGATATGGACCAAAATATCCCCTTTATGTCCACCACAGAGGTGCTTCCATTGCTTCAATCTTTGTTCTTCATTCTGAGGTTGGCTGTGTGCAAGGGTTCGAGAGATGGTATCACCGCACTGAACCAAATCCTAATGTCATCTGTGGTGGCCTAGTGGGAGGACCTGATAAAAACGATGACTTCATCGATGACAGATCCAATTATGAACAAACTGAGCCTACACTTTCGGGTTCTGCTCCTCTTGTAGCCATCTTTGCAAAGCTTCAGAGCTTATATGGTAGTAACACAGGTAAGGGATTAATCTATAGACCCACCTGCTCTTTTGTCTCTGCCTCTACTTCTCTAGGGTCTCAATCCCTTTTCTCTTGCTTCTCACAGGTTCCTACCATAATGAATCACCAATGCACAAGCAAAAAGCACCAAGTAAGTATAGAAAGAAAAATAGAGTATTTTTTTTTAGTCGATAGATGATATTTTAACGTGGGGGAGTGAAGATTTGAATACCACGTTGAAGTCAACTAACGTTTAGTGTTAAGAATAGTGTCATTTGAACTAATTTTCTAGGACAAAATCTAGGAGTATGTTTGGAAATTGGCAACAAAAATAATAAAAAAATAATACATGAATGAAAAAGAGACGTGAATGCCACATTATACATGATTTTACCTCCTTTTGTTTGAATGTATAAAATTAAGACAAAGGTCTTATTTTGCTCCTTCAAAAATGGGTTGAGTACAGTTAATTTCTCCATTGATTTTTTGTATTAATTAGCTCCTTTTATATCAATTGATTCTCTCAAAAATTGATTTTTGTATCAATTCTCTTCAAATTGGAATAAACATGATACAAAATCAGTTTTAGGGTAATTAATTAATACAAAATAGAAAATTTTTTTCTAAAATTAATAAAGAAAATAAAATGAAAAATTATATTATTTTTATAATATTTTAATAAAATGATTAATTATGAAGATTTAAATTTTGACATTGAAAATGTAATAATTAATTAATGTTATTATAGTAAATACTTAATCTTTCTTCCAAAATTCTCTAAATTGAAAGAAGTTTAGAAAATTAGTTAGAAATCCCCCCTTCTTGTCTCCTCATAAAAATCTACAAACCAAAGAGAATGTTTTAATGAAACCTTTCCTACCATTCTCCTTCATTACACCCCATCTAAACATAAAAATAAACTTTCTTTAAATATAGTGGACTCCATTTAGTCATTGTTCTAACAATCTGCTATCCATGGGCTTCACAGGCACAAACCCACAGAAACCACCAGCACCTACAACATTAGCAGGTAATTGGATATTTGATTTAGGAGTAAGTGTATAGTATTATGATAGTATTGTACTACCAGTCCCTGGATTACCCCAGTGACGTTTTTTACTCAAAAAATTAAAGAAATGTCATGTGTCCCAATCCGAGTAGTGGTAATATGGTACTACCATAGTACTTGAGTTATTTCCCCTGATTTAGGCCATACATTGGGTCATGGCTTTCTAACTTTTTATGTGCAACCAATGACTAAAGAATATGGTAATAATATGCAGGTGCCCCAGTTGAGTTCCTTCACTCAATTACTAGCTCATGGACTGTTGGAGCAACAACGTATTACCGTCACAAGGTGGTAGTCAAGAACACTTCCCAGAAGCCAATCTCAGATCTTAAGTTAGTGATTGAGAATCTCTCAGGCTCTTTATGGGGTCTTTCTCCAACAAAAGACAAGAATACCTATGAACTTCCCCAATGGCTTAAGGTCTTCAATCCTGGCTCCGAGTGTATATTTGTTTATGTCCAAGGTGGACCCCAGGCAAAAATCTCAATTTTAAGCTTTCACTAATCATTTTGAGAGAGGAGTGGAAGTCGTAAGTAAATTTAATATCCTAAGGATACCACAAGTTTGATAAAGAGTCGCAAGTTTTTTTTTTTTTATCAAAGAAGATCCTAAGGGATTTGTCACTTGATAGTTCATAATTGTAATAATAATTTATCAATCCATATTTTTTTGATAAATTATTATACATATATATTGTACCATGTCATCCATGCAATATTTAATGAATATAAGTCACATATAAATTTTAAATGAGGTGGAATGAGCTCCACCTAAGCCACACAATACATTAATAATTCCATCTCATTTAAAATTCGTACACGACTTACATTTATTGGATATTACATGAATAACATGGTATAATATATGTGTGCAAGAGTTTTTCTATTTTATTAGCAAACTTAGACAATTGTAATGTCAATTTCTTAAACTTCCTTTTCTTATTCCATTTAGAATTTAACATGTTAGAATATTAGTTATAATTGATTTATTGTTCACAATCCAAATGTCTATTCATAAAAGACTCCAATCGACCTATTCCCAATCAATTGACTTCTCACCAAGAACATTAATTCAAGTGACCCGCTTCCTAGCGTTAAGTGCTAGTTGACTTCAACATCGGGGTCTAAACCCCTACTCCCCCTTGACGTTGAAATATTATTTATTGACAAAAAACAAATTGACTTATTATCCATTCTTCTACCTCTTTCATTTTTTTCCCTTGCTAAGGACATATCCGAATGATAATTTAAAAGTGAGGGTTGAATCCATATTTTATTAGGAAACTTTCTTGACAGAATCAATCCATTCCCTAGACCTATCTCACATTCTCACAACCTAAATCTTATGTGTAATTCTTGGAATCCGATTAGCAATCTGTACAACTTCCTTGTAAAACATGTAAATGAAAGGAGTGAATTTGGGAGTGCTTGGTGAGTAAACCAAAGATAAAAATAATGTATGACTTCATGCTACTTGTGTCATGCTCATGAAAATTCATCCAAAAAACATAACCATAAACTTGCCAAAAATAAAGGTATAAATATAACATGAGACTTAAAGCTCGTGATTTCACAATACTTAGATTTCATAAATTATGGCATAAGTAATTTCCATGTATTGATTTCTTAACAGTGTTCTCATACATTCCCCGTTAGAGAATTCAAGTCATATAAGGTCTTCTTGTTTGGATGGGGTTTTTTATCTCAATATCATGAGTCTTCCAACCCAGTATGTGCATCGGGTGGTAAATATGAGTCCTTCAGTCTATAGGCGAAAACATAAATCCTTCAACCAAAGTTGGTTTGTACCTCGATAGTATCCTCTAACCCGGAATGTGTATCAAGCAATAAATGTAATATTTTTTTGACCCATAGGCGATAAGTATAGGGGCTTAGGTGCACATAAGGAATTCTACTTCAAGGCAGGTCTTAAGTTTCCACCAAGTTACCAAATCATTTTGTAAAATAACAAAAAGTTTTTCACATATGTACATAAGACAAATATACAACACACGCACACACACACACACACACACACACACACACACACACACACACACACACACACACACACACACACACACACACACACATATATATATATATATACACGAAAACATAAATTCTTCAACCAGAGTTGGTTTATACCCCGACAATACCCTACAACTTGGGATGTGCATTGAGTAGTAAATGTAATACTTTTCTAGCCCATAGATGGTAAGTAGGGGGTTTATGTGCACCAAATGAATTCTACTCCAAGCCAAGTCTTGAATTTTCACCAAATTACCAAACCATTTCAAAAAGTAAGATATAAAATTTTTCAGACACATACTTTTGAAGGATAAATCCATAGTGGATTTGGTAGATTTGTTCTATTTTGAATCTTGACATTTCCCCATATTGTAAATGTTGTTGTAGAAGAATCTAGAACAAACGATATTTATTGATAAAATTCCAAAGGAATTTCAAAGTCATGGTTTAGTTCTTTTTTTTTTCAATTCTTGTATTTCTTCTTTTATTTGTTTTATTTCTTATTGTAAATCTTGGATCATTGAGATGTACTTCTAAATTCTTGATATACTTTATACATATATATATATATGAGAGGAGTATTCTTATATGAGAGCTGAGAAGAGTTAATAACCACCTATAGATGAATAATTGATTACTGAAATTAAAACAAATCAAGTTAATGCTAAAATCAAGGGATTTTATTTTCAAAAATTTCACGATTCAACCAACTGGGTCATGATCGGTGCTAGGATTAAGGGTACTCCGACTGGCCAACCCAAGCAAGCCTTAACCTCAAAGGAGTCAAAGCTAACTAATGTTAACTATGTAGACAATTCACAACTTTCCATGAATAAAGAAACATCTCCCATATAAACATTTTTTAATATCCATGTTACAAGGCAAAACAAATAATCTAAAGACTTATTAAAGTCATAATTTTACATATGAACTCTCTTTATCTCTCTTTCATTTCCCTCGTCACTTTCTAACTGTAGCTACTGGAATCAAACCGATGAATGCTACTATATGCCATGCGAACCGGCAAAATGAAATAGAATCCTCGAAGGGACGAGTTTCAAATACTCAGTGAAAAAAATCAGTTCAAAATAACTAAATCATGATTCATGCAATGCATATATGCATGTATCTAGCTCCAAGATGATATCTCTTGTTATTCACATTACTTTTCCCTCATATGCTATGATGGATGCAGAAATAAAATCATTTTTCAGACTCACAAATGATAAATGTCTTTATGATGGGAAGTGAAATATTTCAAGTATAAAGAAGTATTACATAAAGATCTCAAAAATCCCATTTCAAGGTAACCATAGTATATAAAACACTAAGATTCATTAGAGTTTTCTAGGAGAACCCAAATTATCCATCTCTAAGACCCAACTCAATTGGAGATGAAATCAATATCTTACCTTTGGGATTGACTCAACCAACGGAAGGCTACTGTAGGAGTAGCTCAATCAATGAGCAAAAAGAAGGTGGCTATGCACTCTGCCTCTAGGACCAACTCAACTGAAGTGAGTGGAGAATCAAACCCCTCTACCAAGACCAACTCAACTGGTAGAGGTTGTGATTTAGGTACACCTAGTATTTTTACCATAAATATATCTATGGAACCCCGAGTAAAAATGTAAGATTAAAACAAATCACAAAAATAGCTACACTGAAACCCATGACCTTTCCCATATCAAATCATACCCTGATTCCTCTTGGAATTTATCCACTTCAAAGAGATATGTAACATCATTTCTTTCAAACATGCAAGAATGAGTATATTGTTAATGAAATCTTGAAAAAATTATTCTCTTACATAATTCTAGAAAAAGGTGGAATTTCAAGCATTCCGTTAGAAAACAATATTAAACATAAAGCATACATATAAATGCATAATTATGAAATGCATGAACCTCACCATGCAACTGAGGCTTTCCTTTTCTGAATACTTATTGTCATATAGATGCACCCTGCAACCAAACCCATGTGTAGTCTCACTTTATTTTCTTTCTACAACCTAACTTTACTCAAAATCATAACTTTCAAATTATGCAATCTTCCCTCACTAGATTACTATCCCCTGTTCTACGTTTTCATTTCTCCTACACTAATTCCTCTCAGTTATTTTATGCTCAACCTATCGGTTAATATAATCACCTCATGTTGTAACTATTTAATATTATTGAGTCCGACTAATCTAAGTGGTGATGGTTCTTCTGGTCTCATCCCACGATACCCGAGAGGCTAATTCCAATTTAAGAACCTTTATATCAGTTTAGGTAAAATTATCATCTCTTACTGTCTATGATTATTTACTACTATCATTTCGTTTTTATTAAATCAATGAAGTGCTCATCCTATATATCTCCACCTACTTCAAGTGGGCATGACATGCTTTTGAGAAAGATTTTTCTCACCCGAATCTCTTTAAATTGGAGCCCACTCTATCATAGCCTCTCGAGTTTAATTGACGTTTTCAAATTATTCCTTGTGGCATTGAAAATTAGTACCCAAAAGGGTTCCAGAACTAAATATTATTTAGGTAAGATGTATTTTGCTTGAAATAAAGAAAAATCCTAAAATATACCTAATCGCAGAAAGTCTCTGATGTGAGTGGCTTTCTAGGCCACTAGAAAACTCACTAGGGGAGGAAAGTTAGTTTGTAACCTCTACCTCATCCTAAGTACTTGTGATGATCCCTGTGAAATCCTACACATAAATTTTCCCTTCCCATAAATAGTGAAATAGGGTAAAATTGCTCAGAAATGACTAATTTATGGTGTTTCTGTTATATGTATATGTCCTCACACCTTACCCTTATTTTTGTTGTTCACCTCACAATATCACACCTACATGAATTTATTTTCTTCTGACCTCTATGATATTTCCATTTATGTCTTGGAATCCCTAACATCATCCATGCCAAGGATACAATTTTCCAAAACGTATCCATGTACGAACATGACAATGATAGGCATTGCCCAATAATATCGTACGTATAAAATAATTATGTGTTGGCACGTTAAAATTTTTTGTTAAATTTTTAACAAATTTTATATAGGAGGGCAATTAGAAGGTTTGTTTAAGTTCAAGGATCAATTTCACAATTTTAAAGTTTGTAGTAACTGATTGTAAAATGGTCTAACTTTTAGATAATTTTACGAATTTTTCCTTTACTAATTTGACTCTATGTATGAGAAAAATTACACTAAATAAAAAATTATAAAATTCTAACTAAATTGTATAGTAAATTAAATTTATTCCAAATGATGATTTTTGGAGTAAATTGTTGTTTTAATTTTTAAAATATTAATTTGGTCAGTTAATATTTTTGTCTAAATTTAATTCTCTAATGAATATTTTTTTATGACTAAATTGAGATAAAAATTATACTCAAAAAGACATTTTTAAAGATAAAAATATATAATCAGAATTAAAAAATTATTGAAGGATTAAATTAAAAATTTCACACATAACTAAAATTGAAATTATTCTAACTTTTAATTAATTTTTGAAAAAATATTTTACTTCAGATACATAAATTGGATTGAAAATGAAATTTAATAATTTAATTTAAATTATTTTAAAATTAGTTATTATGTGGATCAATTTATTGTGATATCACGTGGATAATTTATTATTACGTGGATCAATTTAAGAATGAGGAAAGGAGTAAGGAATTTTTTAGAACGATTTTTGTTTTATTATTTTTAAAATAATTTTAAAAATAACTTTAAAAAATAATTTTATAAAATAAAAAAATAAAATATTTATTTAAATAAAAATATTTTTTATTAATTTTTTATATATTTTTTAAAAAATAAATAACGAAAACAAATCAAAACACATAAATTTTTTTTTATTTTTTTATTTTATAATTATTACTTTCGAAAATAATTTTTAAAAAATAATTGATGAAAATAATTACTTAAATAAATTATTTTATTCTGAATAAAAAATTAAAAAAAATTTTAAAAATTAAAACCTAATTTACTAGTAACACATCGGAGGCAAATTAAAAAAAAAAAAATCTGAGGCTCTAAATTCGGCAACCAAAAACGCACAGCATGGGCGCGAGCAGCTGGTACCAAAGACCAAAACCCTAACCCTTAACCGAGTAGCCACCAATTCGCGCATATAAAAGCAGAGCAGCCGTTGGGTTTTGCTCAAACGTTTGCTCCTAAAACCCTAAAACTCTGAAAACGTAGGGTTTTGCCGAGCCTCTTTTTCTTCTCTAAGTTGTAGTTTTCTTCTAGTTTCTTCTTTTTGCGTTTCTAAGATGGGCAAGTCCAGCAAGAAATCCGCTCTCAAAGTAAGGATTTTGGTGGATTGTTTCAGTTTTTTTGTTGTAATTTTTTCTTATTGATTGTTTCATTCACTCTAATGTGTAAGATACTAATCGTTTTCGTTGTCTTGTAGGTTGACGCTGCTCCGGCTGTCGTTCCGCCTTCAAAGTCTGCCAAGAAAGGTATAAAATTTTCATCTATTTTACTGTTATGTTTCGATTTTTTTGATCGTGTTATATATTTGTACGTACGAATATTGTGCTAGTTTTGTGGGTCCTTATGACGAGGGTTTTTTCCCCTACTTTTTTCTTTTATTTGTGTGCTGACATATTTGCTTCTTCTTTTTTTCCAACTGGGTATACAACATCGTTTCTCCTTTTATTCTTATGGTCTTTGTGAAGTCTACTGGTATTAATGCTATATATTAGTTGATGAACTAAACTTTCTCGAGAAAAACCTGAGACAAATGATATTGCAGAGAGATGAAGCCAGAGTGAAATGGTGTTCTTAATGTTCTGAATTCTGTTTGATATGGTTGTTTTAAATGTAATGTGATTTCTACCGCCAAATAATTTATGGTTGGTTTTAATTCTTCTCTCTCAAGGCAAGAGAGAAGCGGAGAATGAACTTGAGAAGCAAGTGAGTGCTAAGAAGCAGAAGAGAGATGCGGTTGCTGCGAAGAAAAAGGAGGAAGCAAAGGTGCAAAAGAATAAGAAGGAAAGTAGTTCAGATGATTCATCTTCATCAGATTCTGACGAAGAGAAGGTACCTGACTTGGTTATTTTAAAGTTTTAATAATATACATAATAACGACTTAAATTGCTTGCTAGCAAATTGCTCAACTCAACATTGTTTATCATTGTTTTATTATTTTACCCCAGTGACTCTTATGTTCTAATTTTCCTTTTTTGGCTCAGAAACCTGTTACTAAAGGTGTTGTTCCTTCAAAGATGCAAACCGCTAAAAATGGTACTCTAACTACACGGGCTCACAAAGGCAAGCCAGTTATTAGTTCCAGCTCTGGATCCTCAGATGATGATTCCGATGAGGATGAAGTGAGTAAGCAAGTTACTTACCAAGTTGCAATTAGTGAACACTTTTAAATTATTGGTGGATGATATATGGTTGGTTGGAATATCTGGAATACCTTGTTTCAAACTTGTATTTTTTGGCCATTGTTTTAGGATGAAAGAACTAAAGTTGCCACAGTTTCCAAGAAATTACCTGTTGCAGCAGCTAAGAAAGTTGAGTCAAGTAGTGAAACTTCAGACTCAGAATCTGACAGCAGCTCTGATGAGGATAATGTAAATGCTGGGTTATTGACTTCTCTTAATGCTTTATTATTTTGACTGCTGTGTTGTAACATACGAATTCTCTGTTAAAATACAGGTAACTAAATCATCTAAGAAGGCTCCTGCTGCTCTTGCTGCAGGTAAGAGCGTACCTGCCAAGAAAATTGAGTCAAGTGATGATACAACCTCTGATAGCAGCTCAGATGATGATGTGAGCTTTCTGTTGTTGGCTTTTGGCTAATGGTGTAGTTTTTTTGATTGCCTCATAGTGAAATCTTACTTATTTTATAGGGACAGAAAACACAGGTAACTGCATCAAACAAGAAGCTACCTGCTTCTGCAGGTGCTTTAAAGAAGAAAGTTGAGAGCAGTGACAGCTCAGATGATGAATCAAGTGAAAGCTCTGATGAAGATAATGTAAGCATGGGTTGTTGGCTTTAACTTGTAGCCTTATTTATTGACATATCTTTTACTGCAATATCTTAACCATATCTGGATGCTTAATTACAGAATGGAAAATCCACTGCCACTGCTGTGCCCAAGCCTTCTCCTACTCTAAAGAAGGTTGAATCAAGTGACAGCTCAGATTCTGATGAGACTGATTCTGATGATGAAGAGGTATGTCTATGTTATCTACTGATATTTTCCGTTAGGATAGTGTTTTAGTTTATATTTCACCCTCTTTGTTTGAAGTTTTTATTTATTAATTGAATCAATGATCTCATTGGGATGTTGGGATATGTTGCAGAAAAATGTGAAAGTTCCTAATGCTAATATTAAAGCAGCAGCTGGTGTGAAGAAGGCTAAAAAGGAGTCTAGTGAAAGTTCATCTGAAAGTGACTCTTCAGAAGATGAGGTATTGCACAGCATGAATGTGGAATTATTTCCCTGCCCCCAAAATTTTTAAAGTATTGTAATTTACATTGATTGTCATCTCCATTTTTGGTTTCAAACAATTAGTAGTGATACATGCAGAAACTTTCCACATTCTTTAGAAATTTGTGAAATATTTTTAAACCTGAGTTTGAGCTCACCTTCCCTAATTTAACATGTATCAATCAATTACTGTTGTTGGTTGAAATATATATTCTGGATGTTGGAGGGTCTGTTTCTATGGCTTAAATAATTTGCTTCATACAAGACTGGAGTTTGGACAATTTATAATAGAAGAAATTAATAATTAACTGATTCATTATATTTTTACGGGTAACAATATTATTGTTTGTCTTAACTACAGGGAAAAATGGATATTGACGGGGATGATAGTTCTGAAGAAACTGATGAAGAGCCACAAAAGAAAAAGACAAAAGCCTTGGTACGTTGATTTTTCACTTGACTATTTTCCTCCTTTGTTGGTTAATAATAATTATTCTAATTTTCTTTTATGAATCTGAGTGTTTCCCCGAATGCTGTAAAACTGTCAAAAAGGATAGTTCTATTGATAGTTCATTTTGCGTATCATGATTTATTTGCTGCAGAAATTTAATATCCTAGCTTTATTTTACTACATCCTGTGAAAGCTTCATTTTGCGTATCATGATTTATTTGCTGCAGAAATTTAATATCCTAGCTTTATTTTACTACAGCCTGTGAAAGCTTCAAAAGAAAGCAGTGATAGTTCAGAGAGCTCAGAGGACAGTGAAGAGGAGATTGATGAGAAGCCTTCCAAAACTCCTCAGAAAAATGTAAGCATATAACTCACCTTTGTCTATGGATTGTGAAATATTCGTTTCATTTAAACTGGTGATTGCTTGGAGTATTTAGTTTACCTGTGTGTAAAACAGGCTAAGGATGTGGAGATGGCTGATGCTCCCTCAACGAAGTCAAATGGAAAGAATGTTGTATGACTGTTATCCTTTCTTGTTTGCTTTCCTGTAACATAGTTTTTTTGTTAGTTATATGATGTTATTTCTCAAAATTTTGCAGCCTAAATCCCCGGCTACTCCTAAAGAACAAAGTGGCACATCAAAGACATTATTTATTGGAAACCTGTCATTTAAAGTAGAAAGGGCTGATGTGTATGTATTAATTCCTGTGCAAGTTCTTGACAGACATATTCTGTATATGTTTTCTGATTACCAAATTGTTTAGGGAAAATTTCTTTAAAGATTGTGGAGAACTTGTGGATGTCCGTTTTGCTTCCGATGGAGATGGGAGGTTTAAAGGCTTTGGACATGTTGAGTTTGCCACCGCAGAAGCAGCTCAAAATGTATATATTTGTCACTGTATATCCTTGTGTTGTAGGTTTTTCTTATACATATGTGCCTGTGCTTCTGACTTGCCATATCTCTAGCTTTGTATGTCCATATGTATATTGTTCACTTTTGTGCAAAGGTTTGCTTTGTTGTCTTGTTTATATGTAGGTCAATATATTGAGATGAATAATTCTTTTAATTCTGTATTCATAGGCCCTTGAGTTGAATGAGAAAGAATTGTTGCAGCGTCCTGTCAGACTTGATTTAGCTCGTGAAAGGGGTGCATATACTCCAAATAGTGGGTGGGTATTTACTGTGTACTCTTTCTTTTGTCTGCGTCTTAATGGTTTTTTTTTTATTCCTCCGCCTGATTTCCATGTTTATTGCGCTATTTTTAATAATTGTAGCAACTGGAGCAACAACTCATTTCAGAAGGCTGGAAGAGCTCAGCCCCAAACAATATTTGTAAAGGGTCTTGATGCATCTCTAGGGACAGACGAGGTAAATTTATCTCTGGCATATTGATTATTGCCTCAGCTCTGCTCAAATGATTGCTTTCAACTGAGTTTGCATATTTGCATGGCAAAATTTGTTTTCTTTGCTGTTAATAACTAAAACTTCGCACATTCAGATAAGAAATAGCCTGGAAGAGCATTTTGGTTCTTGTGGAGAAATAACAAGGGTGTCAATTCCAAAAGATTATGACACTGGTGCTGTTAAGGGGTATGTTGCTTTGTAGTTTATAATTATCCAATTTTTATTTTGCTGGATGGGACATGATATCCTATATAGTAAATTTCAGCATGCCAGTGATTGTTTGGAAACCTTCCCAAAATGTTATATGGGAGATTGAAAAGTAGCTTTTATGTTATTTTTGGAGCTGCAGAATTAATTCTTTGGAGCCAAAAGTATGTTTGGTATGGTATCCAATCCATATTTTTTGTGCAGAATTAATTCCCAGTGATTATTTTTGGAAACAGTTAGTTTGGTGTAGTGTTTCTGACCACAGCTGATCATGGGAATTAGTTTACTTTTACCTGAAAAAAGCTTAGTCATTGAAATGCTGTAATGTCTAATGTCATTGAGTAATTTCAGATATTAAATCAAACTGCTTATATTTGATGTTCCTTCCTCGTCTATTCTCTCCTAACGGTATCGTTTTACAATATTTAAGTCTCAATTTATTTCACCTATTGAGTCAGAAGTGTCTCCTGTTATTTTCACTGACTTTTGGTATACATAATTTGTATTTAATTTTTCTAATTTGCTTGGTTTAGAACCTATGAATATGAAATATTCCTCCATTCAAATCCAAAAAATGAAAGAAAAAAAATCCATGTGGTACCAGACTTATATTGGCAGCATTAATTATATCTATATCCATATTTTATGCCAAAGATTCATGGGCTTCCCCCCCCTCTACCCCCTTTTGTATATGACCTTTCATAACTCTTCCATTGTTGAAAGCTTGTGATTTTCTTCAACTGGTCCTCAATTTATTGACTTGTGAAGCAACCTTATTGGTGGATCCTAGATGTTGAGGACAAAAATCATATATAATGCATGCCAGAATTAGTTTTTTTGCCTAGTCTCAAATAATTAGTTTTGTAGGTATGCATACTTGGACTTCAAGGATGCTGATAGCTTCAACAAAGCGCTAGAATTCAATGGAAGTGAACTTGGAGGTTGTTACTTGACAGTCGATGAAGCAAAACCTCGTGATAATCAAGGTGCAAGCGGTGGTAGAGGTGGTGGTGGAAGGAGTGGGGGTAGAGGAGGTGGTGGAAGGAGCTGGGGTAGAGATGGTGGTGGTCAATTTGGTGGAAGGCGTGGTGGTGGCAGAGGTGGCCGTGGAAGAGGTGGTGGCGGCAGGGGTCGTGGAACACCCTATAAACAAAGCTTTGCTGCTGAAGGCACAGGTATTATTCATCTGTCATCAGAACTCAGCATCGATTGATTTCTTTGCCAAAGACATCTTGTTTCTGGATTGAATTTCCTTTGATTTGTCTCTTCTGTATTGAACTCAATTACTGCTGATAGATGGAAACTCAATTGAGGTGCACTTACTATTTTATGCCTTATGCTTTTTTATCACTAAATTATAGTAGCATTAAAATATATCTGCATCATGTAGTTATGTCGCCCTAATTAATGGTGGTGGCTATTTTGTTGATAGTAATAATTTGGAGCATGCCCATTTCATCAAGTGTTGCCGTGAATTCATTTATTTTTCTCAATATTTTGTGTCATAATTTTTTTAGAACTCGAGATCCATACTAAAATTGTCAGTTTTTCTGTGTTATGCTTACATTTTGCTAGATCATATCATGATTTAGCGTATCTGTTTCAACTGTCTAAGGTTATTAACACACTTCATTTTCTGATGATTACTCAGGGACGAAGACTACCTTTGCTGATGATGATTAGTGGAAGAGATATTGGAAATTTTCTGTTGATTACTTTTTATTATATTGTTTCAGTTTTGGTAATTGTTAGTATGAATTCATAAAAATCAAGGGTATTGCGGAATTGTTGGGAATTACGCAATCCCATGTTAGTTGGACTAGAGTACTTGTGTAGCTTTCCAAACTCGGGAGTTTTGTTGGACTAAACGATACTCTACATATAGTTTGCTTAAGCATATATGATTCTATATCTTATTCAGTGGATGATATTTACTATGCCTTTTTGTTGAAGATGCATTCTACACATTTTTTTCTACACTCTTGTATCTCTTTTCTCAATTACTTAGCACTTTCTAATTTTATTTCATGTATTATTTTATTATCTGATGAGTAGTTCTGAAAATTTTTGAGAGAATTTTATTAACAAGAAAGAAATAGATGTTAAAGAAAAATAAAAAGTTTTACTTTTATAAATTTACTTTCGGTTAAAGTAATTATTTGTAGTGAATTAACTTATTGATCTTGTAATTATGAAAAAGAATGGATGTTAAGGTTTTAAGTTAGAAAAAAAATTCTTCATTTTGATAAACCTGAGTTTGACTTATTTGAAGGTAGAGTTTTCATTTTGAAGGATTGAACTTTTCAGCAATCCTTTCCAAATAAAAAGATCGGGGAGTCGGTTCAGTGACTATAAATATAAGTATAAAATCAATGTTCTGGTGTTATAAGAATCATGAGCGGTGGATATTGGGTTCTACGTGAGATGTATCAGGAAAGGTTTGGGTGAGATGTATCAGGAAAGGTTTGGAAATCTCAAATATTGACAAGCTTAAGTGGAGGAAATATTTCCCTAATTTATTTTATACCCATATTAATTACTGTCTGAAAAACAGGATCACGCATCGATTGTGGTCGTTGGAACGATAATAAAAAATATAATTTAAAATTTTATATTATTATATATTAATATATAATAGATAAAAATAAAATACATACTAATGGATATAAAATATTATTGAATTACTTAATTAATTATATATATATATATATATATATATATATATATATAGGTTTATATTCATTTATATTGAAAATTGTCAAAATAACATTATTTTGAATTATAAAATTCAACAAGAAAATGTATCAAAGCCATGTCATTTTAGTAAAAACAAAAAGAAAAAAGAAAAAGTAAACCATTTGAATTGGTCTGATTCATTGATTTTTTGCTAAATGATTTTAAAGGTGTGATCAATTTTTTGGTCCGACTAGTCTATAAGAGATCAAGTTTTGTAACAGTGATATTAATATATGTGTTTAGGGTATAAACCAGCGTACCAAATTAGCTGCATTATTCATATGTTAAGCTAAAATAGTAGGTAGTTAATCAATTCTATTTATGTATTGTTCTTTTACTTTTTTTTAAAGGATAGTGATAATTAAACTTTTAAATTTTTTGAATAATTAATTTTTATTTAAAAATTGAATTGACTTGTACTTGTTAGTATATATGGCTTACAAGTTACATCATTTCTATTTTTATATTCTCACCAACATATCAAATTTCAAAAGTTAAGGAAATATAAATATTTTTTAAAAAAATTAACTATTTCTCCTATTTATAAAGAGCAATGAAATAAAAAACTAAACATACGATGAATTAATACATAATTATTTTTAATTTATTAAAAAATGAATTCACGTACATGATCACAGGGGTAGATGTATTGTTAACAGCAAATTTCTTCTCAATTTTCTTTGTGTAATATTTTTAAAAGTACAGGTATTGCACTTGAAATTTCAAGCATATCCTATGATCAGGACTCGGTAGCGTTGATAGAAGAGGGAAGAAGAAGAGGCGTTGATGAAAGAGAGAAGAGGAAGTTGGTGAAAGGGGGAAGAGAAGGAGTAAGACGATGAAATGAGAAAAAAAGAAGGGTGAGAGTGCCTGAAAAATCAGAGACAAGGGTAATTTAGTTAATAATTTTTTTTTTTTAAACGGGTGACTTAACTAGGTTTTTATGTAAATTTTAAAAATAGAGGAAAGGTGTGTGTAAAATTAAAAAAACAAGTGAGGTTAGAGTATTTAACTAAAAAACATGTAAAAATAATATTTTTGGTACATTTTTTACAAAAGCCACTTCTAAAAATAAAATTGATTAATATGGTGTTCAGAATAATTTTTAAAAGTTGTCGTTAACATATAAAATAGTAATAATGTGTATATGCTTAAAAAAACTTATTATCTTTATCCAATACTTATTTGGTATAAAAATATATTTACATTTATATTAAATTAAAAATTAATTATAAACCAATAAAAAAAGAGAACAATTAGATTAGAATAATATATGTTCATGTGAGATCTGTGCACCTATTTCTTCTGAAAATATAGGCAAAGGTTGTTTTTTGGTCAGAAACCCAGATGATAAGTATCTTACGCTTGTGCTCACGAAATCCATGTGCTCATGCTTGTGAAAACTATGAAGTTATACTTATGAAAGTCCATATGAATTATACTTGTGAAATACATATAGTCATACTTATGAAACGCATGAGTTATACTTGTGAAATTCATGTGATTTATGCTTATGAAATCCATATGATGTATAGTTATGAAATCCATATGATGTATGCTTAAGAGAATATAATTTAGTGAATGGAAAATCATCATATGCTTATACTTATAATAATTATATTTGAGGTGATGGATCTAATGCTTCTTCTCATAGGAAACTCGTCAATATACATGTGGATGTACCTATCCCATAAGTCTTACCTTATGCCTCCTCATCATTTGGAGTAAACTCAACAAATGGAAAAAAATTAGGTATCACCACTACCAGATACCAAGTACTGTATCACATGTGTCAGTCTATTGTGTCCTACCTTATGCCTTCCAATCATCATTCGGAGCAAGCTAAGCTCAACGGATGAAAAGAAATAATGTGTATCATGTATCATGTGCCCGTCCCATATGTTCTATGTTATGTCTCCCAATTATAATCCATAGACAAAAGTTAAGTGCACCTAGGTGTTACTCTATGGAAGATGTCAAGGGATTTATCCAAAAAAGATTTTCATATGTACCATGTAATAGTTCATGTGTGGGTAAGGTAATCATATAAATTAAGGATATAATAATCATGTAAAATTTTGAATATAATATCCCTATAAAAGTATAAACATATGAAATGACGTATTCACATGCAACTTAGCTGTATAAAGAGTAACATTATTTGTATATCACTTTTTTCTATACTTTTCTTACACTTTTACTTTTAACAATTGATATATTATATTATTATCTATCATCTATCATTATCATTATTTTATAATATATCAATAATTAAAAGTATAAGTATAAGAGAGGTGTAGAAAAATAATAGTATTCAAATAATATTACTCGTACTAAAATAGGAGCATGTTTCCATAATCGACATTTATGACATATGCGAAAATAATGATAGTTATTAGAAACCTTGTACACATGAGCCTTGGTTGATATTTAAAGTTCATATGTCAAACACAAGCAAATGAGCAATGACACCTTCTCTAACATCTTTAAAGGTATGTAATATTACAAAGGCATATTTAAGTAATCCTAATTTTGCTTCTCATGTAAAACTACTCGTAAACATTGAGATTTCAGTTTGATAAGAGTAGTACATATGTTTATCACAACATCAAACAAGTGGATACCCTTTATTATTAGAAGAAATAAAATTCAAGATTTACCACACCAAGTATGTTTCATGATAATTCTACTTAACCTTTTCTTAGTTTAGTCCCTCCAATAAGTGGTAAACATTTTTTCCTAAAATGTTTATAATGCACCGAGATGGTTTATTTGTCCAACTTATGAATTTCCAAACAGCAATTTGTATAGTCCTGAATTATTATATTTGTCCCTTTATACACTAATGGGTTAAGAGTTTAATAGCTTTATACCTTTACAAACCAAGGGTATAATTTCACCTAACACCTCAATAATACCTTTCATCATAGAGGTTCTAATATTTTCTTAGACTTAGGAATCATCCAATGTGAATTTACTTGTAATATATTATAAACACTTTGATTTTGTCTGGATATCCCCTCTGAATTTTGGAATTAACAAATTACCCTTAAAAGAAAATAATATAAAAGAAAAATAAAAATAGAAAAATAATAAAAATGTTAGACAAGAAGAAATTTTTTTTCTCTTATTTAATTAATTGAAATTAAAGAAAAACGAAGCCAAAGAAATAAACTCAAAAAAAAAGAGAAGAAAGGAAGGACTAGTTTGGCATCCCATACTAGTAGCCCAACAACTCAGTCCAGTCCCAAAAAAAAAATGGAGCCCAACCTCACCTGGCCCAATTAACTCTTTACCCGATCCGACCCATTAGCCTGACCTGGGGCTCCAATTCAACACGGGATTCCCTTCCCATTTTTCAATTCTGCACATTAACTCTTCCCACGTATTCCCTTTCTCTGCACATTTTCCTTTCCCCAACTTCCCTTTGCACCCACGCCTCTGCTGCTCTCCCCGTACTCTACAACCCCACCCTTTTGCACTATTTTGTCCTCGTTTCCCTCCGCCTATCTTCGGTTCTGTCTCCTCCCTCGTTGCTTTTGATTTAGCGTTCTCTGTCTCCCTTATTTTGGTAAAAATACTTGGGTTTCTTTTAACCCTCGCTGGTTCCCCAGTTTCTGCTCTGTCTTGGTGGCTACTTCACGGCACCGAATAGGCTATGCGCGACAATCCTCTGCTCACGGGATTTTTGCGGGAAGTAGGGGATTTGCTTCCCTCATCAGTCTATAAGAAGAATTGAGGGCCGAGAGTTGAAGGAGGAAGAAAAAAGCGGAAGACTAATATCAGAGAACGAAGAGGAAACCAGGAGAAGGATTCTGTGATTGAAGGGTCTTGGGTTGCTCTTAGTTTGGGTAATGCGTATTATTCTTTTCTATTAGCATTCAAGATTCGAGTTTTGATTTCACTTTACCCCGGGGATTTATGGCTCGAAATTAATTTATTTATTTCCTGCCATTTCGTTCTTATTTTGACATATGATCATTGGTTCAAAGTGGGTGAACTTACTTTGGTGTTCAGAATGTGATAAGAGCTACTTATTTCTTACATGGTGATGTAATTTATTTGCTGTTTAGATAGCCAGATTTGATGCTGCATGAATCTCTAATTGTCTTGTTTCAGAGTAGCTTGCATACTAGAACAATGTTTGATTGATTATCCCATGGGTATGTTGTGATGTTAAATTTGAATTCGGGTTTCCTACAATTTATTTATCCCATAGCAAATTTAGCAGTCGCTTAATGGTTTCTTGGTTCATAAGACCCAATAATTCTGTGACTATTAGTTTGCTGATGTAAAATGGGTTTGGGATGCATATGGGAATTTGTTGATCTAGGGCAGGTTTAATACCTTGTTCGGATTATGCTCACTGTTAGTGTTTGAAATCAAGATCATCAAAAGACAGTGTCTTCTTACCATAACTGGTCATTAGAGTTTTCTATTTTCATTACTGGTAAAGGTTTTCACAGAGGGGTATGCCTATGCTTAGGCTGCATAAACATTATTCAGGGTCCCTAGTAGCCATTGTGGTTTTGGATTAGGCTATGTGTTTGGCTTTTATCTGATACCCATGAATGGCTTATGAATCATTTACCCACTATCTTTGAATAACTTCTTATATTCTGACTATCATATTTGATTACTTTGGATTAAGACCCTAATGCATTGTGGGGAAAATAGGTATAGGTTTGTTAATTCGAATATGTTTATATGATCAAAGTTGATATTGTTGGTA
>JASKGM010000009.1:9178979-9214330 GCA_034509205.1 Ceratonia siliqua | reverse complement strand
CAGTCAACCAATGCAAGCTGATTTTACCTCTTTATTGAACAGAAAAGCTCTATGTTCCCTAAACAACCAAACTCATATTATAAACTTCTAACCAGTGCCAAATGATGTTCCCAGGTAAACATATTCCAGATATCCAGAATTTTTCTCTAAATGACGAAACAGTGGCATATGATTCCCTAAAAAAAAAAGCATAATCCCAACCAAAGCAATAACTAGAGATCACAGCCCCTATACTAACCAAATATATCTGAACAAGAAATAAAATAGCACAACCATATTAAAAAGAGTCTTCACCAAATTAAAATTCTTTACAACGCAAACACCCAAAATGTGACTATTCGGGTTTAACAGAAATCACTAGGAACATGCTTATAAAAAAAACTAGAAACCCATTACTCCAACACAAATTTAATCCTCTACAAGTCTTATGGTCGACAAAATATAAATTTCTTGCCTTATTAAAGCCCCAAATCTATGACAATGCTGAAGGGTTGACTCCCAAATATTATTTAGCGCTTCTAATGCCTTCCTGCAATTTCAATTTTTCCTTGACTTTCTCTTTGGTATTCCTCGATTTTCTGTTCCTTGATCCCTTTTGATTTAGCTTTTACCGGTATTTATAGCTGAAACCGAACGCACCCCTCCTGATTTATGCCCACTTCAGTTGATAAATTCCTTCCTCCTTATCCTCTGCTTGCAACTGGTGCGCTGGAGGTTGGGAGGAGTGTACATGCCCCGAAAGTCCACAAATTCTCGGGGTTTCAGAGGAATCAAGATATTTTGAGGAAGAAGCATCATTACCTGACCTGAAAGTCTCCAAACTCGGCTCTAGACGAAGATCCCCTTCTGGAACAGCATCCGGCGCATTCAATGGCAGATAGGGAGGATCCCGTGAGATTAAACGCAATCCCAGGTGGCACAGTGAGCTGGAGGATTGACGGAGAACCGAGGAGCTTCCTGAAGAAGACAAACGTGGACGAATTCGAAGAAATCCGGGGGGATGAACGCGAGCCACCTGAGCATGCAGAGAGGAACGCGAAATTGAGGGATTTCACTTGTGGTCCGGTTCGGGTTATGGGTCAGAAATTCAGGATTTGGGCTGATATCAGCCGTTTTGGGCTCAAAACCTTGGGCTGAAGTTAAGGGCCTGATATATATTTCCTTCTCAATTTTCAGATCTCTCACTTTTGTCACACATTATATCTCTTAGTAGTATTAGTATTTTATTTTTCTTATTCTATTGTATTTGTCATTATTATTTATTTATTATTTATTATTATTAGCTTTAGTTATTATGTTTTATTATTATCATTATTTTACTTTTTTATTTATTATTATTTTTCTTTTATTTGATGTTATGGTATGTTTCTTTTGATTATTTATTTCCCTCACCTTTCTGCATACCTATATATATATATATATATTTTTTTTTTATGTATTTATTTATTTAGTGTTTTTTGATTATTATTTTTTGGTTATTATTATTTATTTTTATGTATGTATTTATTTAATTTACATTTACCTGGACAAAATCGGGTGTTTATACCATACACAAGTGCTTATACTGACATTTGTTATTAGATTTGGAACAGTTTTTTGATTATTACATACAATCACCTGCTCAAAAGGGGTCATTATGTGTTTTAATTGGAAGTGACGGGCTATACGGATTCAGATTTTGCTGGTTGTCCTGATGATCTTAAATCAACTTCAGGATATGTCTTCATGATGGCAGGTGGTGCCATATCATGGAAGAGTGTCAAACAGACTATAATAGCATATTCTACCATGCATGTTATGGAGCAGCTTCTCAGGCCATGTGGTTGCGAAACTTTATTTCAGGGCTCCAAATTGTTGACCCTATTGAAAGACCACAACGAATATTTTGTGATAATAGTGCAGTCGTGCAATTTTCTAAGAATAACAAGACTTCCAATGGATCTAAACACATGGAATTGAAATACTTGGCTGTTAGAGACCATGTAAGGAATGGAGTCATTGCTGTTGAGCACATTGGCACTGATAAAATGCTTGTTGACCCACTAACCAAAGGACTCAGACCCATAGTTTTTAAGGCACATATTGAGAATAGGGGTGTGTTGAGTTCTTTTGATTTGCTTGGTTAGTGGGAGTCTTGTACATCTTTATCATTGTATCTATTTAACAAACCTTATTGTAACATGTTTGAATTTATTGTGAGATGCTTTAATCCATATTTATTCATACACATGCTTGTTTTATTGAGGTGGCTATGTTGATGATTAATACATTTGTCGTTGTTATATGGAAAACATATATAATTGCAAAATGGTATACCTTATGATAGTTGTAAAAGGCTATGGTGGTGCCAAGGTATGGTGTCCATCTTGGCATAATATTGATTAATTGTGTCTCATGGGTGACACCATTTTGGACCCTTGAGACTATATAATGACATATGTGAATGTTAGGTATGGTTTCTTTGTTTGGCTCATGAAGAGCATATTGATGAAAGAAATTGTGGTGGACCTTTTGGTTATGGCACAGTACAATTAAATGTTGGTGCTATTTTATACTGAGCAATCACATTACTGGCATGGTTTGTGAGACTGATGATGCTTGTAACCATGGATGATTTTGCATTGATTAAAGATGATATTATCGCTGTGATTCAGCATCCTTGGTCTCATAATACCAAGTCGCGTGGAAGGGGTTGTTCCTAGATCGGTAGTTTCAAAATTGTGGCCACATTGTATACATTATTTTCAACCAGAGAGTCGTTTGCGAAATTATTTTTAATAAAAAATGCAATTAATGTTGCCCAAGTGGGAGAATGTTAGAATTATTTTAATATGCGCTGCCACTAATTGTATATTTAATAATTTATAAAGACTGGTTGTTATGGATATAGGGAGATGGACTTAATACACCTTATTATTATTAAGTGTGATTGGTTCTACTGTATACAACCCAGAATACTGATAGCTCATGATAGAAGAGTTTATCAGGATTGTTTATTGGGATTTTGGTCCCTCTCATTCTCCTATATAAGTGAGTGAAAAGGAAGCTTTTCAGAGGTAGAGAGAGACTTTGAACTTCACTCCTTCACTCGTCTGCTTTTCTTTTTTGCCATCCTTCGGCTCTTCTCACAAAGGAGACAGGAGGGAAGATCATCTCAGATCAGAACTTCAGTTCTACTAAATTTGAACATGTCAAAAACATGTATGATTATTCTGCATACATTATGTAATATGGTGTTCTAAGTCCATGCAAGTTTTTTTGTATATTCTTTGTCTCTAACATTTCAATGAATCCTATTGGAAAGTATATAGATGGCTTAACTTACTTTTTTTTTAAAAAAAAATTAGATGTATTTAAGAATTTCTCATTTAGGGTATAAGAAGTGAAATTATGGTATTTATGACAATTTTTTATTTATTTCAAGAGTACTTATAGACATGAAAAAAATTTAAAATTAGAAATTATAAAAAAATTTCATTGAATATTACATATAAAAGAGGTGTAGAACCAATACTTGCTATTGAATAAGTCATTTCAATTGTATTTTATTTATGTATACATGTTCATACATTATAAATTATAAATTGAGTATATATAATTTAAATACTAGAACTTTCTATATCTTGCACTTAAATGTTTTGCAATACAAAATTTTCTATTGATCACACAATATTTTTAATCTTCATATTGATTTATTCAAAATATATATTATTGGAAATATGAAATTCCCTTTATATGTTATTTTAAATTAAATTTGATATTAATATTATTTTATACAAATAATATTGTTATAATAAATTTAGCGATAAGTTAATAATTTGTATATTTATTTTTTAACTACTTGAAAAAATTAGTGATATGTAATTAAATAGATATTTTCTTTATCTTTTGTAAATTAATAAAATATTTTACATAACTTTTTTTAATAAATTTCCATGCAAGGCTGCTTTACAATTTTTTTGGACATTCAACAACATACCCTTAAATTAGGCTTCAAACGAATCTTCAACCCAATGTAGAAATTGGAGGGACCATATATGGAGAATAAATATATGGGATCTTGATGGGTCTTGAGATGGACTTGGCCCAACATCAGCCTAGGAACAAGTAACCTAGGACGCACAAAGGGCGAACCTTTAGTTGCGCCCTAACTCAGAATTGGACAATGCTTCCTTTGTTCCCCGTGTTCTGCATTTCCACTGATATATACATAAACTCTCCCGAAACCACAACAACGGCTTATCGATTTCCTTCCCTCTCCCTTCCGGAACGGTCGTCTCGCACATTTTTTTCTCCCCCTCTTTTTGCCGTCTCTCTGTCTTATGGCCACAGACTAAGCTTGGGCGCCGAAACCATTCCAAAAAGGTGTGCTTTCTCCCTCCCTCATGGTCATGGATTGATTTTATAGCTTAAAGCTTATAATTTTATAAGTAATTGACTTAGAAAAAAACTGAAAATTTGAACTTTTTGTGATTTATGTTCTCTGGGATTTCTTAGTCTTCTTTTTGAGAAAATTTCTATTGGAGCTGCTGTGGGGAGCTTCAGGTGGATCTTGTTTTTTGGTCTGGTGAATTCAAAGATATTTTTTTTTGGGTATGCATTTTTTAAATACTGCATAATAATTTATAATTATGTAGATCTCTAAAAATGAAATCTTCATAAATGGGTACACATTGTTAATACTTGTAGAGTGCATTTTTCTCAGGTCCTTTTCTCTCATTCTCTCGTTTTGGTTTTGTTCCCCGAACAGGGAATGGTTTCTATTTCTCATCAAGATAATATAAGTACCAACATAGTAGGTTTTCATGCATAATAATGTTTTTGCTCATGGTTGATTTGATCACGAAAATGACAGCATATTCTTTGCAAATATGTGTATCTTATTCTGTCAGCATATATGTGTGTGTGTGTGTATATATATGTGTTTGTATATATATATTTATTATATTATGCTTCGTTCTTGCTTTTAATATTTAGGCCTTCCCTATATGAAGAGAATGACAGACTATTATGAGTTGGAGTCTAGCTTGAACTAGCCTTTTCCACTTAGAATTTTCGTTGGGAATTGGGAGTTCTAAATATTGGAAAGAGAATGACTTGTCATAAAACGTAATATCTTTAAAGGTTATTGACTTGATAAAAACAAGTAATGACAATTATTTTCTTTTTGTAATTGGTCCTTTTATGAAAAAAGAATAACTAACTTTTTATATTATACATCTACTTTTTAACCTTTCCTTGTGTTTATTTAACTTTACAAACAAGTGTGATCTCAATTCCCAACAATACTGTGACTGATAAGTGAGTCAGAATCCTGTTCAATAACATGACTTTTCAATGAAATTAGTGCTGCCATAGTATAATCAACTGAATACGGGTCCATTTTTCTGATTTAATTTTCATTTATTTTCCATTCATGGACTCTTATAATTCTCCCCATTTGCAAGAAATTGAATTGAATGAAATAATATTTTAATACCTAAGCCTCACTAACTAGTTAAGTCCAAGAAATGGAATAGTTAAGAATGAGAATGAGAAACATCATCCTTATGTTGGCTTTAGTGTGTCTTTATTAAGCTCTTCACATCACTTGTTGACCTAAAATTGTTTTCATGCAGAAAAGTCAAAGAAGTCATATACTGAATTCTCGTGATTCTAAGATATTCTTTAACTGTCTGTTTTATTTTTCTCATTGGACAATATACCTTGATCTAGAAGGAAACTTCTAAATTCATCAGTCAAGTTTCTTCCAATTGAGACAGCAATTAATATTCTGTTGCTGAGGGATGCTATCTCTGGAATCAGTGAACACAACATAATTAAATTACAATCCGCAACTTGTGAATCAGGTTCTAGAAAACAGATATTAGTAGCAAAAGATATAAGAACAAATGAAAGTACACATTTTATCTGGTGGTTATATTCTTTATATTGAAAGTTTTTGTTTGTTTTACAGAAGTCTATTTGAATGATTGAATCAATGTGTGTAAATTGCTTAACTAGACTCTTAGTTGCACTATTGAGTATGTAGTTATATTAGCTACTATGACTTTGGAATCATATAATCTTATGGTAGGGAATTCTGCTGCAGCATAATAGCAGTCGGAGAAAAACAGTAATTTCAATGTACTTGAGGAGAATACAGTGCAGAGATCGGAGATGGGGTTTAGTGTTTCAGCCATCCAAATTCTTTATTAATCCAAGAAGCTGTGGTCATGCATACTTTCAATCTTTGTGCCCTAAGAGCACAACTGAAGAATATTCTTCACATGGTGGTTGTATCATCAGAAGACAACTGTTGGGTTTATTTTCATCTCGCTCTGCTTCATCTAGTAATAGTTGTGCTGGTCTGAACGGAAGGCGTATTTTATGTTTGAAAAGTACTCAGTTACGTGTCTATAGTTCTGAAAGTGATGGAAGGAATGCAAGTGAGGATAAACATGTACATGTAAACGATGGAGCTAACTTTGATAAGGCAAAGAAATGGCAAGAGAAGGTTAGGGAAGATGTCAAGCACTGTAATCCGCATGCACGCCTTGGAGAACTGGATCAGGAGGAATGGCTTAATAATGAGAAGCTTGCTGTAGAAAGTAAAAAGAGAGAATCACCTTTTTTGACAAGAAGGGAGAAGTTCAAACACGAGTTTCTGAGAAGGATTGTTCCATGGGAGAAAATAAACATTTCATGGGACTCATTTCCTTACTACATTCAGTAAATACTAACTATTTCTAATTTATTCTTTTTTGTTTATTTATTTTTAATTTCTACTATTATGTGAGCTAGATATGTGGATTTAAGTCGTACTTTTCTATGCATAGTGAGCATACAAAAAATCTTCTGGTGGAATGTGCTGCTTCCCATTTAAGACATGGAAAGCTTGCTTCATCTTATGGGGCTCGTCTCACATCTTCAAATGGGAGAATATTGCTTCAGAGCATTCCCGGTATGCCATCACAACTGTTTTCCTTATTCTTCCATTTACTATTATCATGTTTCCGTTCAATGCTTATTCAATAATATCTATGTTCTAAGCATCATAAATTAGACTCTAATTTTCATTTCAGTTTGAATGTTAATGTTGTCTTGTTATCTGTAGGTACTGAGCTCTATCGGGAGAGATTAGTTAGAGCACTTGCACGAGATTTACAAGTTCCTTTGTTGGTGCTTGATAGCAGTATCCTTGCTCCTTATGTACGTTCTGGAAAATGTTAGCAATTATCAGTAATTGAAAGGTTACTTATATTATTTATATTGTTTTGCAGGATATTGATGACGACTTAACATCAGAATGTGAGTCTGATGATGATAATGCAGAGTCTGGGGAGGAGGAATCTCTGGAGTCAGAGGATGAAAATGATAATGATGCAAGCAATGAAGAAGAATGGACTAGCAGTACCGACGCAAAGACAGATGGTAGTGATAATGAAGATCTTGATGCACTAGCAACTGCTGAAGCAGCCCTTAAGAAGGTTAAAGCTGCTGTTCAGAAACTTGTTCCCTACAACATTGAAGACTTTGAAAAGGTATTGATATATTTAACTGTCTGAGAGTAATGAGTTAGTTTTCTTTGGTCATTGCTTAAGATAAAATGGAGTTTCTGGTAAATGTGGAAGTTTTTACTTAGTGCTAAGAATTTAACTTAAGATAATGAGTTTTAAAAATTTGTATTCCGTGTGTTAATGACTATTTATTTTCTTGTTACTTTTGATTGAAACTTACATGTTGTTTAGTTTTAACTTAATCTGATACATTTGAGAGTATTTAACACAATGACTTCACAGTCATTCGATTCATTCCTTAGAAAGGATGTAGTCTGGAGATGTATGCCGTAATTAGAATACTATATTTTTCAGCATAGGACCCTCTTAGTCCTAAGCGAGTCATCACTATGGAATCACCTCAGGCCATAGAATACTACCACTTGTTAGAGTTTCATTTGATCCATGAATAGAGGGCTTTTATGGATCTGCTAAGTGTCTTAATGTGATTAATGATATGATACCTTATGCTGTTGAAAGCAACATATTCATAAAGTGAGTGTAGGTAGATGAAGATTTTTGAAGTGGATTCTCATTAAGACAAAAACTTCTAAGCTAAGATATGTGGATGTCTTTTCAAAACTATGAGCAAGGAATGAAATATCATGCTGTCTCATGTGACTTGGCTAATTGTTATTGCCTTCAAATCAAAACAGCATGGAGAGGCAAAGATGTATTGGTGTATTAGATTCCACTGTTTTGGTGGTTACAATGTAATTTTGGACCATACTTTTTGAGACAAGGACTGTTTCAGTGTGAAGGATTCTGTTTAGGTGAAACTGCAGAGGGCTGACCTGTCTCCGGACTATTTCTCCTGTGGTGATAAATCCTGGAGTTGTTGATCAGACTTTCCTCTTTGTAGATAGTATCCTGGAGATTTATAATTTTGGACAATAATTTTTGGGATGGTACTAGCAGAGACCACCTTTATTGTCTCAAATATGGATTAAGGTCCATTGTGTGACCGCTTAACAAGCCAAAGAACTTTGAAGTTAAATATTATAAGATAGTGTTGAAGTCATGAAGATGTTGGGTGTAAGATAAGTCGCAAAGCTTGGACAGCTGAAAAATCAAAATCTGATCTTAAATCCAATGGAGTGACATTATATTTTACAGGAAATAAAGCCAACACTTAATATTTTCTAAAAGATATGTAAGGGCATTTTTCAGGGTTCTAGAACAGATTGGGCACAAGTTACTCATTTAGCTTTAAGTTGTATAATATGCTACAATGATAAAAGAAGAAATTTTATTGGACAAAAAAAAAAAAATACAACTTGTTGGAGGATAAGATATCCTCAAATGAAAATTAACAAGAAAACCTTAAAAAAAAAAAAGACGCAAAACCCTTGGATAGTAGTGCATAAATGCAGTAACCTTAGCTGATGAATCTCTTTGCATATAAAAAACAGAGACTTCTTTAAAATACCCATGTGCAAAGCACCAAAAGGGAAGCCATATAAACAATTCTATCCCCTAACATATGTAGCGGCAAAGATATGCCCTTGAAGATGCGGGCATTACTCACCAACCATAAAACCTCACATTGCCCCAATATTTTATTCTCCTTCTTGTTACCAAAGGTTTTGAAATGAATTAGGAGAAACTGCTCTAAAGTACTAGGGCAACCCAATTTTCACCAGAAATACCAACCCCCCATTTGGATCTGCTTTTTCTGCTGGAAAAGCAGATTATTTTTTTTAAAAAAAGTGCTTTTCTGATTTGTAGGTGTTTGGATCAGATTTTTTTAAAAGTGCTTTTGTTAAAAAAAAAGCAAAAAAACTGATTATTTTAGAAGCCAGGATTTGTAGCTTTTGAAAAAAGCAGATCCAGTAGAAGAGAGATAAAACTTTTTAGACATATATATCCCTAAAATATTTCATAAATTTTCTAAAAAACACTTTTATATGTCATTTTCAATAATTTTACATGCTCAAAAGTTCTTTTACATTTTTGTATCCAAACATAAGACATCTGTTTTTTTCCAGTAAAATTACTTCTGCATAACTAAATTCAAACATCAAGTATCTGTTTTTTTTTTTTTTAAATTACTTCTATTTAAAGCACCTGCTTAAAAGCACAATTCCATCCAAACTTCCCCCAAATAGATTATTCCAAATGTAAGTTACTGTTGGACAATGTAGAAATAAATGGGACAGATTTTGAATCAGATCTCCACATTACACAATACACATATATAAGGAGAAAGAGCTGTATGGGGTCCGTGGACCTGCAACATGTCGTTCTTGTTAATCCATTTGAGCATTGCTATCCAAACAAAGGATTTAACCTTAGAAGGAGATATAGAGTTTCCAATTGGCTTATCAAGAAGAAACCTCTCCCTATTAGGAAAATGGGTAAGGAACTGAAAATCAGATTTGCAAGGAAAAATACTAGAAGAGTCAAAATTCCAGACTTTTTTATACTAGATGAAGAATGAATAGAATCTATTAAAAGCAAAAGAGACTAAAGCTCACTGCTATGTCTATCATTTCAATTTCTGAAAAAATGGAAATTCCTAGAGAAGTTGGAATGCTCAACAGTAAAGAAATTAGTTATGGGTGAATTATACAACAACAAAGCCGAGAGGCGAGGGTATGCTTCAGAGAAAGGGACATTTCCCTCCCAAGTATCCTCCCGAAATCTTATTTCTGAGCTGTCACCCAATTTCAAATAGAATAGTGGCCTAAAAGACAAATATCCTTGTGAAGCATAGACATGACATTGTGTAACAGACAGTGCCTGGCATGGAAGCACTTGTGACTTGCATACGAAGCATTATCTTCTGTCGTGTCATGTCCCGTAATTTTAAACTTTGACATGTCCGTGTTGTGTCGGGTTCTGTGTTCGTGCTTCTTATAATATTATGCATTATACTTCCTTGGATAGGAAAGTAAGGATGAAAGCTTAATTTATGGCAATTCAACAAGGATAGGATTATCTAAAGTTGAGTTAAATGTTACACTATTTTATGTCTTTTGGCTGTCGTAATGATTGAAACTTCTAATCTGTTCTCAAGAGTTCTTGATTTACATGAGTATAGCCTTTGAACTCAATTTGTTACTACAGACCATTTTTGATATCTTTTTCCCCCATTTTTAATTTGGGCAGAGATTGACTGAAGAATCTCAGAGTTCTGAGTCATCCAAGTCTGAGGATGTCCAACCTACTGAGAAATCTGGATGCCAGCTAAAGAAAGGTAATTAATTCAGTGAGCTAGAACTTTTATCATGTTATAATGAATTTGCCACATATGACCTTCTACTATATTACACTAGCAAAATTAAGATGTCAATTGTCCTTAGTAGAGTAATAATTCTTTGCTAGATAATTATTCTGAAAACTAGGCTCACAGTTGAAGTCACCTGCCCCTCCCCCCTCTTCTGCTATAGGCTAGACTGCAAATACCTATCTTTTTATGTACTTATGAAAACTTAAATCTCCCATTCTTGTATGAGGAACACGTGTTTCCTAGACAAAACAATTATTCTGAAATGATAGAGCTCCATGGGTGAGTGGCAATTAAGGATGCTTAGCTCAAGTACGATAAAGCTCCTCAGTCTTCTGCTTTTGGGCTTGGAAATGACATTTTTTAATCTGTGATAGAAACTCTTGTAAATTATTTTTTATTAAAAAAAGAAAGGAAAACTAAAAGACTGAAAAATGCTAAAAACTATTTTAAAAAATTATCCACTAATGGATACCAGGATTTGGGACAAAATTATAGTTTGACATAAACTGATTAAGCACCAAAAGCATCTGTTTTGTCTCTTTCTAATTGAATCTTCTTATTTTATATTTTATTAAGAAAAAAAGAAAAGAAAAAACAATCCATTGTATAACTTATTGATCAGAAGGAAAACAAAGTCTCAATCTTTGCTTGGTCGTGAGAACCTCTTATGCTTGCCATGCCTAGAGGGAAGGGAAAGGGATGGTAGTGGGAAGAGAGGGAGAGGAAGAACACATAATCCTAGACTCGTATTAATTTGATGTGAGGAGAGCTGGGAGCCTAATTTAATTGAATTGTTGTTGTCTATATCATTTGCGAATAAGTCTTGCTAAACACTATTTATCATTCTTGTTTTATCACATTTCCTCTTGATAATGGCATGTTAAACTCTGGTATAAATGTTTTACCTGTATTTCTAATTGATAGACATGGAAAGTTGGCAACCAACACAACTAACAGTGTGTTTGGATGAATGGGAAGTTGGAACCATTGGAATGGAATGGAAAACAATGGAAAGGGAACTTTTCCCCTTGTTTGTAAGTTTTAAAAATTAAGGAGGGGAATGGAATTGGAGGGGAATGGAATTGGAGAGGAACCATTTCCATCCCTTTCCCCTCAAAACCCTAATTCTTGTTCCTTCCCAAAATGGGGGGTAAATAGGGGGAACATTACATTTTATTTATTGATTGACATTTGTGTCATTTAGTTTTATAAGCAAATATGCTATGTATTCATTCTTCCAAACTCATATTTTTGCTTATTGCATGGTTGAAGAAGTTTTATCCCCAAGCAAGTAACTTTCACTTCTTCCATTTCTTCAAATATGATTTTCTATATGAATTTGACATCCCAAATCTAATTTTTCATATGAAATTGGCATTCCTTCCCTCAAATCATTTATGATATGCGTTAAATTTTCTTTCATAAATCTGATTTTGGATTAGGTTGTGTTATTATGGATACTATGAATTTAGAATTGCAAATTGATTTTTTTGTGCTGAGTTTGATATTGAAATGCACATATTGTGATGTCTGTTGGATTTTTATTCTATTCTAAATAAAATGACTATATTGTAATTTTGTATCTATCACTTGCCATTTTGTTCAGTTTTATTATAACTTCCAATCATTGGTTGTGTCCATTTCCATATTAAACTTTCAAACAAGAGGCCATAAGTCTATTCGGGCATTCCCTTCTCTTTCTATTCTGTCTTGTTCCGTTCCGTTCTCCATGAGACTTCCAAACATAGCCGGGGGGGTGGGGGGGGTGTTGGTTGAGTGGGTATTTTCAAAAACTTGTGATTTTTGAAACCTCTTTTGGACAATCTTATGATTAGTCTATTTGATAAAGGATTTGGGTGTTTACTAATATAATAATCCAAGACAACTTTATAATCATGTTGGAAGCTTGAAGTGCAACACCATAGTCAAGAAAATAAGAATGGGATTACTGACTTGTCTTAGTCAGGACCCCAGTGTGTCTATTTATAATAAAATAGTTGGTTACACTTAGGTTAAACATAGTAGGCCCAAGCCCACTAGGGCAACATTCATGACACACATAAATACTAAACATAACTCATAACACTCCCTCTCAAGCTGGAGCATATATATCAACCATGTTCAGTTTGTTACAAATGTATTGGACCCGGGATCCATTAAGTGATTTAGTAAAGACATCAGCAAGTTGTTCTCCAGTATTAACAAGGCTCGTGTATATCTGGCCATGTTGGATTTTTTCCCGAATAAAGTGACAATCAGCCTCTATGTACTTTGTCCTCTCATGAAAAATTGGATTTGAGGCCATATGAGTAGATGCCTGATTATCACACCATAACTTCATAGGGCCCCGAATGTCTAAAACCAACCTTATCCAACAATTGAACTACCCACAAAAGTTCAAAAGTAGCTTGAGCCATGGCCTGATATTCAGATTTTGCACTCAATCGTGCCACTACATTATGCTTCTTACTTTTCCAAGATACAAGATTTCCTCCCACAAATACGCAATATCTAGATGTGGATCTCCTGTCAACTGGTGACCCAGCCCAATCAGCATCAGAGAAGCCTTCAATTCTACAGTGCCCATGATCACTATAAAGAAGCCATCTTTCGGGCGCAGTCTTCAGATATATCAAAATACCTTGCATAGCATCCTAGTGGACAGTACAAGGGGACGCAATGAATTGGCTCACAATATTGACTGCAAATGAGATGTTAGGACAAGTAATAGTGAGATAATTCAACTTTCCAATTAGTCTTCAATATCTGTGTGGGTCAATCAATAGTTCACCATCATCTGTCGTGAAATTTGGGGCAGTAGAAAGTCTCACAAGGTTTGGCTCTAAGTAATCTTATATTAGTCAACAAATCCAAGACATATTTCCTCTGTGACAAGATGATACCTTTCTTACTGCAACTTACTTCAATCCCCAGAAAGTATTTCAGGTAACCCAAGTCTTTAGTTTGAAATTTGGATTGAAGGAAGTTCTTAAGTGCATCAATACCACACTTGTTACTCCCTGTTATTATAATATCATCCACGTATACCATCATCATAATACACCTAACACTAGAAGTTCAGTAGAACACAGAGTGATCATAACTACTCCTGTTTAAGCCAAACTCAAGGATCACCTCACTCAACTTCCCAAACCAAGCTTGAGGGGATTGTTTCAACCCATACAACGATTTTAGTTGGCAAACTTTACCAATCTCCCCCTGAGTAACAAACCTTGGTCATTGCTCCATATAGACCTCATCCTGGAGATCACCATGCAAAAAGGCATTATTAACTTCTAACTGATGAAGAGTCTAGTGACGGGTAGCAGCCAGAGAGATAAACAGACGAATAGAGGCTAATTTGGCAACAGGAGAAAACGTCTCATCATAGTCAACACCATAAGTCTGAGCATATCCCTTGGCCACTAGGCGGGTCTTGAGGCAAGCAACTGAACCATCAGGATTAACCTTCACAATATAGGCCTGTTTACATCCCACAACCTGTTTGCTAGGGGAAGAGAGACAAGGTCTCAAGTATGATTGTGAACAAGAGCAGACATTTCTTCCTTCATAGTAGAGGTCCAACCATCATGAGCAAAGCATCCCTGACAGTATTAGGGATAGGAACAGAAACAAGGGAGGCAACAAAAGACCGAGAAGCAGAAGACAACCGGTCATAGCAAATAAAGGAAGAAATGGGATAGGTGCAAGAACGTTTATCTTTTGGCAGTGCAGTGGGGAAATTGACCACCCAACACAGGAGAGGGTAAATGGTTAATTAAAAAACACGCAGCAAAGATAGCATCAGTCTAGAAAATTTTAGGAACCTTCATTTGAAACAAGAGCGCACGAGCAACCTCCATCAAAATCCTATTCTTACGTTCGGCAACCTCATTCTGTTGAGGGGTAACACTATAGGAGGATTGATGTAAAGTACTGTGATGAGGCAAAAATGAAGTAAATTAAGAGGAAAATATTCTTTAGCATTATCACTGCGTAAAACTTTAATCGGGGCATTAAATTGTGTGTGTATTTATGAATGAAAGGTAGAAAAGATTGAAAACATCTCAGAAAGATTCTTTATTAAATAAATCCAAGTTGTACGGGAATAATAATCAACAAAAGTAACAAAATAACGAAAGCTGGTTTTGGACATAACCGACAAGGACCCCAAATATCTGAATGAATAATATCAAAGGGAGCTAAAGCTCAGTTATTGACATGTGGAAGGTATGAAACCCGACAATGCTTAGCAAATTGACAAGACTCACATTCTAATTGAGACACATACTTGATACTAGGAAATAATTTCTTCAAAACTGGAAGGGAAGGATGTCCAAGGCTTCAATGAATATCCAAGGGTGATGTGGTGCTGGAACAAGCAATGGAATGTGGTGTGGAAGATAGTCGGCACTCCAGAATGTACAGATTGTTTGATTCTCGGCCTTTACCGATATCTGCCTAGTCCCAAGATCCTAAAACACACAATGGTTAGGGAAAAATTCAATACTACATTGAAGAGCTCGAGTAATCTGACTCACATAAATCAAATTAAAGGGGAATTTTGATAAGTAAAACACATTGGACAAAGGTATGGATGGTGAAGGGTTAGTTGTGCCACTCCCAAGAACAGGGGCCGATGAACCATCTGCTAAAGTAACTTTAGTTAATCGGGGATGAAGGAGAAAATGAGTTTAGAATACTTGTGTTACCAGTCATGTGATCGGTAGCACTCGAGTCAATGGCCCAACTATTGAGAGTAGATGAGAGACAAGCAATGAAAGTACCTGTTTGAACCACATTTGCAGAAGATTGAGTAGAGGCCTAAGTAGGTTGGAGCTGAGTGTACTAAGCATACTCATCGGCGGTTAAATTATAGGTCTTAGGTTTACCCCCTTGATTAGTCTCTAAAACCATTGTATTGGCCGCCTGTTGTTGCTTAGCAAGAAGTTTAGGGCAATTACGCTTCATATGGCCCTATTCCTTACAATAGTTGCACATAATGTGAAAATCACCTGTGTCTCACCCTCCAGTTCGGCCACCCCGGAAACCACCTCCACCACCATAATATCTTGTCCCCACAAAAGCAGAAGTATCACCTTGGCTAGTCACATGTCGAGATGATTCCGATTTGTTTCGCTATACTCATCACGCAGACTAGTAAGGAAACACAAGACGAGCAACTAGTGATGTTGTTCACGCATATCCCGTACATCACTAGTAATCGGGAGTAAAGTATTCAACTCCTTAGAAACTTCCTTGAACTGTGTGAAATGGTTAGACAATGATAACTCCTTTTGATTAGCCCAGTAGACTTCCTGAACAATCTCATAAGTACGAGATAGATCTTCCTTCCTAGAGTACAAAGAAGCAAGATATTCCCACAGATCCCAAGTTTGCTTGAATAAGCCATATAGGCGCTTGTTATCCCTGATCTACTTATTTCGAATAGTCTATTCTGTGGGAGATCCTAGGTAAGATGATCTTTCATCTCTACCCAATACATAAACATTTCAATTGCGTTTCACAACTGAGGATAATTACGATAACCTTCAAGTTTTTGATTGGTAATTTTAGTGGGTGTTGGGATAAGTTTAGATATTAGCCATTTACTATCACCACTATCTGAAGCGGGTTGACGAATTTCAGAGTGCTCAGCTGGTTTTTCAGAGTTCTGAGCCATGAGTTATATCATACAAAAGAATACAAAGAACTAAAACCAAACTAATAATAAACAAAATTGGATTGACCAGCAAATACAGATCAGAACAGTAACAAAACTAGAAGCAAAACCACAAAATAGCCACTGAAAAATGAAACAACCACACCTGAGACTTTTTCTGTCACCGAGGGTCGGAGATCAGGGACTCCTGTGAGATAAGAGTCTTCGTCAATGGTGGCTATTACTTCGGTGAGGCAGTACACTTGCTGGAAGTTCACACACGCGCTAATCAGAAGCAAAACATGTGCCACCTAGACCTAAATCGCGTTAAAAAATGCACCTAACACCGCCGTCGTCAATTATCACGTCGGTAATGGGAGTCGACCGCCGGTTATCCTCTTGCACAGCCACCACACTGCTGGAACGCTGGCCACGATAACTTCCAGTACACTTACTGGAAGTTCACACGCGCTAATCAGAAGCAAAACGTGTGCCACCTAGACCCAAATCGCGTCAAAAAATGCACTTTTGTCGGTAATGGGAGTCGACCGTCGATCATCCTCTTGCACAGCCACCACACCGCTAGAACGCCGGCCACGATAGCTTCATACACTCAAACCAGAAAGCAAACGCACCAATGGTGCTCTTACCAACCCATCCAGGTGGGTTTTTGACCACACCACAGGTAAGAGCGCTGGTGAAGGGTCGCTAGAGCTTCATAGGCCACCAGTCAGAAGGAGGGTATTTACCCACCAAGATGGAGGTTTCAGCCGTAAATGAGGGAAAATTTGGGAAAAGAGGAAATCAGGAAAAATTAGAAAATTTGGGTTCAAAGGAAAAAATTAGAATAGGCTCTGATACCATGTAATAAAGTGAGAGAGGAAAACAAGTCAGTAATCCTTGTTTTAGTCAGGACCCCAATGTGTCTATTTATATTAAAATAGTTAGTTACACCTAGGTCAAACTTAGGCCCTGTTTGTTTGGGCTTATTCTGAGAATAAGTTACTTTTTTTTTTTCAAAAAATAATGCATTCTGATTAAAATATAACTGTTTGGTTGGGCTTATAGAAAATGGATAAGTTTATGAAAATGGAGAAAATCTCTTATAACAAGAAGTTAAAATTTTTAACTTTTGTTGATAAGGAGAAAAATAAGAAGAGAGAGAAACCTTCATTTCTAAAATTGTTCACCCTACTTCAAAAGCTCTTCTAAATTATTGCATCCAAACATAAAATAATTTCTCCTTAAAAAAAGTCCTTATTCCTGTAGGAGAATAAAAAAATACATTCCCTATAAGCCCAAACAAACAACCCCATAGTAGGCCTAAGCCCACTATGGCAACAATCATAACACACATAAATACGAAACATAACTCATAACAACACTTTCTTGCTCTTCCTTGAGCTTTTGACTCTTGACAAGTGGATGCCTTACCTTTACAAGTGCTTTTCCTCAACAAATGAAGGGACACCTCGCCCCTGATCTAGAAAGATTATGGAAGAAATTTTTTTATTAGATAATAAACTAAAATGGAAAATTAATTGCAAAGGAAGCTCAAATTGGGATTTTCACAAATGTTAAGTATTGAACAATAACTTCATTTAGAGTTCAAACTATCTGTTATTTATAATTTTAAACTCATTATCGCTGTTGGGAGGTGGTTGGGGTGCATAATGAGGAATAGCCATTAGTAACTATTGATTAAGGGCTACAAAAGTCCACTGTTACTCGATAGTTCTTGACTTATGCCGTCCTAGACTGATGCAGGACAGTTCTAGTAATTCTAGGAGTCCTAGGAATCATAGTTGTTAATAGCGGGCTATAGCGCATAGCACAACGCTATGAAACCTGGTGCTACACCACACTTGTAGCATTTCTATATTCATGTACAAGGTTTTAGGCTGGGGCGGCTGAGGGCTTTGAACTACTTCATGTCCTTGGCCTCTGCCTTGTTGCATTGTGTTTGATACGAGTATCTAACATGTGTTGGCCATGGAGACGGTTCCTTTTTTGAAGCATCCTTCATAGTTCATGCATATCTCATGGTATTCCAATAGATATATATTAGTAACACATTAGTCATCATCAAAACTTAATAAACCATTAGTCCCCTGATGAGCAAGTTGATAAAATTCAAATAAGTACAATGCCATTTTGTATGGGTTGTGTCATGCCAACGGAATCTTGGTGTGATATCTCATATATATTCATATTCTAATTTGTATTATAATTTCTATAAGGTACTGTTACCATTTTCTCTCATGATGTCTGTGTTATGTGCTTCAATAGTTGAGAGATATTTTCAAGGTTCCCTCATTTGGAATGTGTTCTTGATGATTTTTGTGTTTTCCTGCAATTTGCAGCAATTATTGTTGAAGTATGAAGGGTTAAAAGAGGGAAAGAGGGTTTGGGATATAATTACCTTTTTGGCCTCTTCACTGAGGCTTTTAAACTTTTTTAAAAGTGTCCTTTTAACAGAGATTCAAATTGATTGGAGAATATTATTGCATCAATTTGTTCCTTCTGTATTTTCCTTACCTTTATTTCTCTTTTTGCTTATCCTTCACTCTTGTACTACTCCAGCAGTCCAGTACTTCACGTAATAAATTATTATTATTTTATTAAGAAAAGGGAATATCAGCCTCTAAAACTCAGGCTTCACAAAACTTTTGCTTCATAATACTAACTGCAATCCCATATACAGATTAGGCAGGGTTCTCTTTCTCATCTAGTTGAAGCATTCACTTCTATGGTTCCTTCACATGTTGTAAGCATTCTAAAGGATCAAAAGGGTTCGGAGAATATCTTGTGTACTGTATAGGTTCTGTTCCTAATCCCATTGGCAAATCTCTCATTACCTTTGGTGTTGCCTATGAACTTAAGTTAGTTCCCTCTTTGATGTTTACAACTGACTTTTTTTTTTTCACTGCATTTATAATGGCATGCATCATAGCTCCATATTGGTTTTTATTCTGGAAGATAATGATATTGTTGCTGGTTGTACATGTGATATTGATTGGATTTAACTTAATGTAATGTGTTGCAAGTATTGATTGATTCATCTTTTTATTATTTTTATTTTCATATTCCCAATTAGTATTAGCGGTCTGGTAGTTATCTACGTTATTTCTTTGTTACAATTCTCAGGTGACCGTGTGAAATACATTGGGCCATCTGTTCGAGTTGAAGCTGATAATAGGTAATAAACTGATTCCTCTTTTTTCTCTAATTTCTGTTCATCACTCTTATTCATTTGAGATTTGATATATTGGATTTAAGATTCACATTACACTCGTTATTTGTTTTACATTGAAATTAAACAAAATAAATTAAATTTGCATGTAGCATAGAAAACTTGAATTATCTTGTGAGGGAAATGATTTGCTCAAGTGTACTGTACATAATGCGAGTTTGGAGCATTTAGTTATAACCTCTCTTTCCTTGTCATCAAAATTTCAAAACATTTACATAGAATGAGTTGACGTGGTTAAATATATTGGGTTGCTATCTTCAGGGTCCAAATTTGACAACACAATTGCATTTTTTGCTTTATGTGATAAAACATTCTGTTGCTGAATTAAACATGAAATTGCGGTTCGATTTGGGCCAAACCGTAGGCCGAATCAACCATGAAATTGCGGTTTGATTTGAGTGAATAATGAGGACAGGAACCAAACTGAACCGCCAATATGCGGTTTGGTTTAGTTCAGTTTTGCAGTTTGGAACATTGGTTAGGTGTTGGAACATTTTGGAAGAAACACAAACCCTAATTGGCTATAGGAGAGGGTCCAATATCACATTTATCCCAAACCTAGTGTAGGTTGTGGTCTGGATCCTCTTAGATCTCTTTTTCCACGCACTGACAACCTATTAAAAGCTAATGGCCGGAAAAGGAGAGGGTCAAGCTATCGGAATTGATCTCTTAACCACCTACTCCTGCGTCGAAGTCTAGCAATATGACCATGTTGAGATTATTGCCAATGGCCAGGGCAACAGAACGATGCCGTCTTACGTCTCTTTCACTGACACCGAGCTTTTGACAGGTGATGTAGCTAAGAACCAGGTTGCCATGAACCCCATAAACATCGTCTTTGGTAAGATCTGCTATGCAACTTGCCTTTACATTCAAGTTGGTATGGATAATCGTGTCTGATCTGTAGATCCATAACTGTTGCTCTTAATTTTGTTATGGCCACAGTATTTATGGTATATAACTTGTGGCCTTTTTTTAAATGTGCACTTTGGTTCGGTTTAGAACCGAAATGCACATGTGCAGTTTAAAGATATGGGAACTGAACCAAACCATTGGTGGTGCGGTTTGGTTCAGTTTCTGCCTCAGTTCAGTTTGGTTTAGGCAGTTCGCTGAACACCCATAAATTTTTAGTACTTGTATATTGAAGTTTAATACTGACTTTGGATCTTTTGATGTTCATTTTATTATGCTACCATAGGTTCACAGGTATGTGTTTAAAATCTTAAAATCTTGTACTATAGACCACTTATCCATTGATTTCTTGTAGCATGTTTCAAATTCCTAGAAAGTTAACTTGGCAGGGTGTTGACCCATTTTACAATTGCTGGGTCAAGATCACTCATTTTTAGAAATCAATGGGCAAGATTTTACTTTTATCACACTTGTGCTGAAAAAGGATTACAGGCCCCTTAGTTTGGTGACTGGTAAAGTTTGGATTAAGTGTTTGGGCCTAACTCATCCTTAAAAACCGGCTTGTCAGGTGAGGACTGCCTCACACTTGTATCCATCATTTATCCAACCTACCTTGGCGATATGGGACTTTCAACACTTTCCCTCACAATAGAAGAGTAAACATAGTATACCACTAACATAAGTTGAACTTCTCCGTCCCCTGGTATAGGTCTTGGTCCCAGTTTCGGGTCACTAGACTCTGATACCATGTTAAAGTTTGAATTAAGTGTTTGATATAAACTCAAATACTAAAAGACTAAAATACCCTTATTAGCTTAATTACTCTTAACAGTGACAACTGTGTATAAGCTTGTAACTAAAGTTCTTTTAGTTAGATTGAATGAGGTGTTATCAGGTACTATCTCTTGGGATCAGGGTGCGTTTATGTCAGGGAGGTAGATTCTTGATGCTGCCTTGATAGCTAATGAGGTAGTTAGGATGTTACCAGGAAAAGAAAATATGGTCTGATTTTGATGCTGGACTTTGATAAAGCGTATGACTGAATCAATTGGAGCTTCTTTGGCAAAGTCATGGATTGTAAAGGATTTAGGGCTAAGTGGAGAACTTGGGTGTTAGGTTGTCTTTCCTTTCCAACATTTTTAGTAATAGTGAATGGGGAATCAAAATCTTGGTTTTGTAGGTAGAGAGAAGTGGGCAAGGGGATCCTATATCTCCTTTTTTGTTTACCTTAGTGGTGGATGTGCTTAGTAGGATGAAATCAAGGGCAGTGGATAGAAATCTTATTAGGGGAATTTAGGTAGGGTCCGAGGAGATTGTAGTGTCCCATCTTCAGTTTGCAGATTCTTTTCGTGGAACATGATATGCCAAGTTTTTTGAACAGAGTTTAAGGGTTCTGTAGGTGTTTGAGAATATTTTTGGTTTGAAGGTTAATATGGCGAAGAGTGGGTTTGCAGGTACTAGTGTTGATATTAATGTTGATATGGACACTCTTTCTTCTTGGGCTGCACTATCAGGGTGCTAGATCCTTCAATGGCCTCTTATTTATTTGGGTGTTCCTCTTAGAGGGAACCCAAGAGCTGCTTTGATGCTGGGCTGTTCTGTTATGTTCATTTGTGGTCTAGGTCTTTGTCTCTTTTTCTGTAATGCTTTCTGTTGCTTTCTGTTAAGTGTTTCCTGTCATTAGTATTGTGGTTTCTGTTATAGTTTACTCTGTTAAGTTGTCATGTGCTGTACACGTGTGTTCCTTTTGTTAGGTCAACAGTATGTCACCCTCGCTGATATTCTGAAGTTGGTTTTGTAATGGGCAGCTTTTGAATATTATTGTTACTTTTATAGAGGTTTCTCAGAGAGAATCCCTTTGTTCATGCCTTTGTTTCTTCTGTAGTTTCTTGTTTCATCTCTTTCTATTAGCTGGTTTCCTTGTTATTCCCCATCCCTGCATCATGCATGGTTTTGAGACCTTTTGGTTCTGAAGGTGTCTCAGAATTTGGATAATTGGAAATGATCCTTTTTTTCTTTGGGTGCTCGTATTACACTTTTTCCTGTTTATATAGTATCCCATTGTAGCTTTTATCCCTCTTTTGTATTCCTGTGGGAGTATCACAGAGGCTAGAAAAGATAATGCGGGATTTTCTTTGGTCTGGTGCGGGATTTCCTTTAGAGACTGCTTCTTTATGGCATCAGGTAATTAGGAGCAAGTTTCGTTTGGATCAGAATCAGTGGGTTGCCAACCCGGTGATTTCTACCTACCAATGTATGCCTTTGGAAATTTATATCTTAGGGATTTGGTTCTCTTAGATCTTGTATATTTTTTAGGGTTAGCGATTTCTGTCATATTAAATTTTGGGAGGATACGTGGGTAGGGAATATTCCATTGTTTCAAGCCTTCCTGAATCTTTATCATCTCTCTTCAATGCATAATGCCCCATTTCAAAGGCTTTGTTCTTTCCAGGGGAATATGCAATCTTGGAATTTTTACCTTCTCAGGGATCTTACTAATAGAGATTTAATTGAATTTGAATCCCTTGTGCTTCTTGAATTTGTTTGCTTATCCACAACTAAGGATAGGAAAGTGTGGACTCTTGATGCGTCAGGTGTGTATGCTTGTAAATCCTACTTTCATTTCCTTACGCGTACAGTCCTACTAGATGAAATTTCCTTCTTGAAAAACCCATTTGGAAGTCTAAAGCTCCTTCAGTGGTCATATATTTTATTTGGACAGCGGTACTCAATAGAATTAACACAAATGATATGCTGCAGATTCGTAGACCTAATACAGTTTTGTCCCCTAATATATGTATTATGTGCATGAATAGTGCAGAAAATGGTCCTCCCTTATTTCTACGTTGCAAAGTTGTAGTCTTTTTGTGGGATAAGTTGTTTGGATTCTATGGTGAGAGTTGGGTGTGCCCATAGGATTTAAAGAAGTATCTCCTTGTAAGGCTCAAAGGTTATGGACCGACAAAGGAGGTAAATTTTTTGGCAATGTGTGATCTATACTGGGATTTGGAATATTTGGTTGGAACGGAATGCTCGTATCTTCAGGGGTGTCTTTTTATCTTTAGATGCGTTATGGGACAGAATAACTTTCTCCGCATCTCTTTGGTGCATGGCTAATGGGTTATATAAGGGAGTGACTCTCCAAGATATGCAAAGGGATTGGGGAGCCTTGCTGCGTTTTAAAATTTCTTTCTTTTCTCTTTTCTATTCAATGTAATGTTTTTAGGTCCTTTACCTTAGGAGGATACCCTATTCTCCCCTCTTGTATCTTTTTCCCCTTTTATTTATTTATTTTTACTTTTCTTACAACTCCATAAACCAAGCCAAATCGCCAAGAATATGATTATAACAAGAACAACTAAACCAAAAGAAATTATGTGTAAATGGTGCTTCAGTGTTATACACTTATAGATAAAGGTGCAATGCAATAGTGTCTTCTTTGTATGATGTTTTCAAGGACTCTTGATAATCCCTTGGCATTTGATTTTGAGGGAGTCAGCTTAGGAATGAAATGCCTAATAGGGGGAAAAAAGGAAGAAATGCATACATATGCAGGATGCTGCATTAGTTTGCTGATAGAACTTGTGGGATCCTTGGTTCCATTATGCAAAAAAAAATAATAATAATAAAGAAATGGTCCTTGATTTACGCATCTATATATATCAATAAGGCAGATATTATGGCATCTATAGTGGCAATGGTTGTGCCAATATGTAGTGGTAATCATGGTAGTGCTGGGGGCAGCATGGGCGGTACTTGCAGTGGTGGTTGTGATAGTGGTACTACTGGTCATTATAGAGATGGGAATGTACTGAGGGAGGTTTGACTGGCCTTACTTACCTGGATTTGTTTGGATAGTTGAGAAGGGACCACCTGGTTAATTGGGATATTTGTTGTACACCAAGCAAAGAAGGGGTTTTGGGTCTTGGTTTTTTGGTGTCTGAAAACATTGCTTTGGTAGGTAAATGGCTATGGTGTTTACCGCTAGAGACATCTCAGTTATGGCACTAGTTTATTTGCTGTAAGTATGGTTTAAATTAGAATGGGTGGGATGTCACTCCGACACTCACTGCAACTCATGGTTGCCCATGGATATTTATCTCGAAGAGCTATGACCTTTATATATATCTGATTTCCTTGAGGGTGGGTGAGATAGTCATATAAAATTTTGGGAGGATAATGAGGTGGGGGGTATATCTTATAGGGAGTCTTTTCCTTGTCTTTATAATGTTTCCTCTTTTAATAAAGCCTTCATTCATGTTTTTTGTTCTATTTTACGACTGTTTCTTGGAAGTTGGAATTCCATTTGTCAAGAAATTTTAGTTAAACATATGTTTAGGATTTAAATTCCCTTTTTCTTCTTCTTTATTCTGTATAATTTTCTTCCATTCCAGACGGTAGAATTTTGAGTCTTGATCCTTCTGGGTCTTTTTCTTGTAAGTCACTATTTCTTTACCTTACTTATCCTAATAGGGACCGATTATTTCTTGATTAGCCTATTTGGAGGTCTAAGGCTCTTACTAGGGTGAAGTCTTTTGTCTGGACAGTGGTACTTAATAGGATTAAAATGATATAATGCAGGTTCATAAAGACAGCTTTATCTCCTGATATATTTATAATGTCCATGTCCAATAATGAATGTACTGCTCATCTTTATCTTCATTGCAAGGTGACTGTTTTTTTATGGAGCAAATTATTTGGCAATTTTGGTGAGCATTGGATGTTCCCTATAATGTTGGAACAGTTTTTCTTGACACATTACAATAGTTTTGGGAAGAAGAAGACGGAAAAGTTCTGTGGCAGTGTGCTATCTTTTTGGTTATATGGTTAGAAAGGAAAGCACACATTTTTAAGGGTGTTTCATTGCCTCCACAGTTATTGTGGGGCAGGATTATCACAATTGCCTCTTTGTGGTGCATTTTTCATGGAGTTTTCAACAGTGTAACTCTGTCGGATATGCTGTGAGATTGTAAAGCTCTGTTCTATTCTTGATCCTCTTGTGTGTTGGAATTTGGTTTTGGGTTGCTTTGATGTGTTTGGCTTCTTTTAGGAGGATACCTTGTCCTCCCTGTTTGTAATTGTTTTTTTTTCTATTTCTTTCTTCACATAAAGCTTCTTTTTCAATCGAAAAAATAAATTATAGGTGGTGTTGGTGATAGAGTAGAATGTGGGTAAACTTGACTTCATACCAAATGAAAATTATTGTTATGAGGTGGGAATATTTGACCCCTTGCACTAAGGCTGGAAACATTTTTCCGTGGTTTATCATAAACTGATTTCCTTCCATATAGGATTTTCAGGAATTCATTTTGTATCTTAGAATTTTATATTATGGATCTATGGTTTGTGAGAGTCCTTTTGAAAACTTAAAAGATTAGTTCTTTAAAGGATACTCAGGTTTGTAAACTATGAACTAATTTATGTTGTTTCTTTCAATTCATTAGGGAAAATTATACATCTTTTCTTTCCAATGATTGTTTTTGTCTTTGTCCTTTTATCTTTTGGTGGAATTATTAATTATATATGTCACTATTGGGTGTGGTGTTTTTATATTTATGTTAGTTTTCTAAAATGTTCCATTTTATCTTTAAGTGATTGTAATAAGTTTTAGGATGCTCCACTTAAGCATTTTTAACTCAAGAAGGTACAAGTTGTGTAATTTTAGACTCATACATTAGGAGTTTGCATGATGTGGAGCTGGGGGCAAGTTGTTTTGACTAATGTCTTCAGACATAGTATGCAAGTAATTCTGAAGCCTTTGTTCTTGTCCAAGAGAAATAAAATCTGAAACTTTTGTACTGAAACATCAGAAATATGTAGTGATATGACACCAATGGCTGGTTCTCAAATATTTTGAGAACTGCAGGCGTGAATCTAGGAGATCTGCCTCTGCCCTTTTTTGTAAACCCATTGTATGATCATCCCCGTTGGACTGAGTTAGCCCACACCTGACATTGGCATATATAATTTATCACAGGATCGTATTGGGGAAGATACTGACTTCAGATGGTCCAACTAGTGCTTATACTGTTATCCATGGCAGGTAGGTTGGTAAGTCATCCCTATGTGTTGAAGGCAAACTCTTAAATGACTCTTTAACTTTCGCATTTTGCTTGAAAATGCTTTTGATGTGTTCTACTTCTTTTATTCCTTAGTATCTACGTCAATTCCTTGTCTAACCTGTGGTGTATCCCACAAGCTGTAGATGGGGGCTTATACCCTTTGATTTTAGTATGTAGATGTTTGCACACTAATTTAAGAGTTTATATTTGCTCATACTTTTTGTTAATCTGATTTTTTCTTTTTGCTGTTTTCCTGAAGTTTCCTTCAAGTCAAATCTAAAATCAATCCTCTACCTAATTTAGGGGTTCCTTTGCTTTATTAGTGTTTGATTTCCTTTGAAGAACAGACCGACTTGCTTTTCAGAATGATCCCAAAGGTCTACATTAGTAATTTTGCTATCATAATTATTAAATCCAATCACAAGTTGTGCATCTTGTAGGCTTTCACAAAACACTGAAACAAGGTATTGTATATGTGGTTTTGTCCTAAAATATTGTGTTAAATGAAGCTTGGTGCTGATTGTATTTCTCAATATGATGAAACTATGATTTTAGGAAGTAGAAAAGCAAAGTTATAAGGTGTCACTTGCAATCAGGAAATAGACCATGATGCAGTTGGTTCACAAATCTGAGTCCTGGGTCCAACTGCAACAACAATCGGAAGAGAAGAGAGAGACATAGGACTGTAAGTCAGAGAAAGATAGCAAAATAGAGAAAGAGAGATGACTTTTTCTGATTATTCTTCAATGATCTCCTTTCTTTAATAAAACTGGTATCTGTATGCAGTTAGGTAACTAAACAGCTAACTCCTATAAATATTTTACATGTATGCAATCACAGTTAAAAAGTCAGCAAAAAATTGCTATTAAAGGCTTCCTTGCCTGATGTGATATACTAAGTGACAACTATCATTTCCGGGTGGCTGTCTTTTAATGGTGTAACTTGTTTGACATTTTTGCTGAGCACTGAGCAAGTCCTCTAACCTTGGAACAATATCTTCTGACTCCTGACAAGTTGTAATGGTTTTGGGATTAAGGAGGGCGAAATGCTGTGGCATTGTGCTATTTTTGCGATACTATGGTGTATTTGTTTGGAAAGGAATGCATGCATTTTTGAGTGTTTTTCGCAGCCTCTTCAGTTTCTGTAGGATAGGATAGTGACTAGGCCTCTCTATTATGCTTTTGTCATGGTGTGTTCAAGGGAGTGTATCTATCAGACGTGCAGAAATTGGGCAGCTTTGTTACACTCTTGACCTTACTGGATTTGAGTTTAGGTTTGGGTGTGTTTGTTTTACTTTAATGCTTCTTTTGAAAGGATATCTTATCCTCCTCATTTGTAATCATATTTCTTTCTATTAAAGCTTTTTTTTCTCCCATCTCCCCAAATAAAAGTCAGTAATCCACTTTAGGTTTCTGCTTTTATGGTTCTATCTGATGATTACCTTATACTATTTTTTTTTCTATGTTGGGATAAAGAGTGAGGTATTTATCAGTCAAATATTTTTTTTCCTGTCTTGTAACTAAACTTACCAGTCTAGTATGTGACAAAAACGGTGGTTATAACTGAAGGACTGGTTGGTGTTATTTTGAGAAAATAACTTCCAGAAATTCTGAACTCATCATTAACTTTTAGGATGGTGGAAAGAGAAAGTTGTGAATAACTCAGAGGTTGAGGAGGTGGTTTTAAAATACTTAATGCATCAATGGTGGTAAGCAATAGACTACTCATTAAAGAAAATTTTTCTGGGGTGTGGTAAGTGGTGGATCACAAATTACTTGATGCCATAGGGAGTTTGGTTCTACAGGAAAACACCACCATTGCTAACCTGTCAGAGTGATATGTATTATGAGTAAGGTTAGCTCGGAAACAGTTACCCATTTAAATTTGCATTATTATGCCGTTACTTATGTAATATTCTATTTGGAGTGTTTTGGTGAATGTTTAAGATAGCAGGGAAACAATTCTTGATTATTCTCCTAACAACTTAAACTTTTGTGATGAAATGATTTTTGACCTCGTATTAGAGGTTATATGTTTGAGTTAGGAGTTCAATTCTCTTTGCCTCCATTCTCCTAAGTCCTAACTAAATTATATTTCAGCATATGGTATTATGGGCTTGTACTCCGTCCATTCTTCAAGTCCAAAGGGCTTGCGCATGAAGGGGTGTGTTAAAAATATTAATAGAACCATTCTTGGGCCTGTTCCTAACCATTTTTAAGTTTTTTGGATGATATATTCCTTGATAGTGAATACTTGTTATTCCTTTCCACCTTGGAGCAGTTTCTTGTAATATATTTTAAAGGTTTTGGAAGGAAAAAGGAGGCTAAAACTTTGTGGTTGTATGCCGTTTATGCAGTTATCTGGTGTATATGGGTGGAGCAGAATACTCTTATTCTTAAGGGCTTTCTTTGCCCTTACACATGTCATGGGATAGGATTCTGTTTATGGCTTGGACTCACTGTTTTCTTATAGTTCTTATATTTAGGAGAATATCGTATCCTTCTCTCTGTTTTTCCTCTTCTGTCTCTAATTAAATCTCTTTCATCAAGAAAGAAAAAAGGGGGGGGGGGGGGGGAACACCCCCAAACCCACAACTTTCTTAGGCCTATTAAAAATTTCCACCAAATCCTTATGTTGGGCATTTGGTGGTACGATCTATTGTAGGGTTGCAATCCGTGCAGTACATTGGAAAGGAAGGCAAGAATCTTAAATGACTAGTTTCTGCCTTTGCATCGTCTGTTGGGTAGGATATGCTTTTTGTTTTATTTTCAGTGACAAAATACTAAAGCCTCATTATATTATCATTAGAAAGTTTTAATAGTAGAGGCATATGAAAGGGGTCAGGTATGAAGTGTCCTCCTTATATATATTTGACTATGAGGATATCATTCCACTGGAATGGAAGGGAAACGATAATGGAAATGGGAAAATTAGTTTTTTCCAAAAGTTAATTTGACCTACTCTATGCAATTCATAGTTAGGCTTAATTTATTTCCGTTACATTAATCCCTCTTCGTTGTAATATTTACCAATGATCAATCTACAGGACAAGCGAAACTGATTTTAGTTAGATGCCTTATTTTCTCCCTTTTTATTGAGTTGTTAATATGGTTAGTATATTTACTGTTTTAATATTTTCAGCTTAGCATGGCTATAAAATTGGTGAATGTTGATCATTTTTGCATAATTAATTAGTATCCTTGGCATGCTTAATTATTTATTACTTTGTATTGCATGCTCTGTTAGAAAGCAACAAACAGCTTACTTGAGTTCTAATATGTAACTATTAACCATCTAACATGTGGATGAAGTGCACCTCAGTGTTGTAAATGAAGACATCATTTGTAATTGTTGATATTAAAAGTTTAGAGAGAATGACAATGTGATGCCCAAATTTAATGTAGAATTATTATCTATTATGCATTTTCTGATATTCACGAATTTTGATTTGTGATCTTTTCTGTTGTATTGCTAGTCACCTAAAATATGTTTTTAATATTATCTTTTTATGACCATAATCTATTACTGATACTAAGATGCATTGTCAATTGCTTGGTTGGTCCTACATCGACTTATGTGTTGTTTTGCAACATGCTCAAAGTTATGGTTTGGACTTTAAATTACCTCTAATTTTGTGCTCTAAAATGTTTTATATTGATATACATGACAATTTTTTACGGATAAGAATTACGTGCTTTGGAGATGCTTAAAACTTAGAGGTATATCAATTTTTATAATTTTAACCAAATGTGAATTTTTTGCAGGCCTTTGTCAAATGGTCAGCGAGGAGAGGTGTATGAGGTGAATGGAGATCAAGTTGCTGTTCTCTTGGATGTGAGTGAAGATATTACAAATGAGGGTGAGGTGGAGAAACTTAAAGATCAACGTACAAAGCCACCAGTTTATTGGATGCATGGTACAGTTTTGTTATTCTAAATGTTAACGAAGTCACCTATTTATTATGTCACATTATTTTTAGGAGTAATGTTATTTGTACACCACTCTTACACCTCCTCTCACATACATTATTTTATTATCATCTATCATCTATCATCTATCATCATTATTATTTTATAATATATCAATGGTTAAAAGTAGAGGTGTAGAAAAAAGTGGTGTACAAATAACATTACTCATTTTTAAAGATCCTTTTTAGCCTAATTATTGATGGGGACTTTTGGGTTTTGTTAGTCAAGGTGTAAGGTTGTCTCAATCTTTGTCAAATATGTATGTGGCAATTAATGATGTAATTATTCTTATAGCCTTAATACAGAGGCTGAAAAAGTAGTTCCTGTGCTAGGACTTAAAGAAGGTGCTTAGAATATAATGCCCTTGATGTGTGAAAACTCTGATATATGCATGTGTGCCTGAGTATGGTTATTAGTTCTTTTGAATTTAATTATAAGAAAACTAAGAATTTAATTTGCAAACAGTCAAGGACATTGAGCATGATCTTGATGCTCAAGCACAGGATTGCTACATAGCAATGGAGGCTCTATGTGAGGTAACATGCTCTGATAACTTTGGTTTCTTTTATTTAATCTCTTAGTAAGATAATTAAGAATTTAGTATATTGCTAGAAAGAGCTGACTGTTTCTTTTGCAGGTTTTGGATTCCAAACAGCCTCTTATTGTCTATTTTCCAGACAGTTCACAGTGGTTGCATAGATCAGTTCCTAAGTCAAACCGAAATGAGTTTTTTCATAAGGTCCAAGAAATGTTCGACCGCTTATCTTGCCCCATTGTGTTGATTTGTGGGCAAAACAAAGTTCAGTCAGGATCAAAGGAGAAAGAAAAATTTGTAAGCTTCAAGTTTTTTTTTATTGATTATCAAGTTATATGTTCTAAATATCTGCATGAGAGTGACTGTGAACTGCATTTTATGACCATTTTGCAAATAGTAACATTTTAATTTTAACTTCTCTCCTTGATCAAATTTGGACAGACAATGATACTTCCAAGCTTTGGTCGTGTTGCTAAACTGGTAATGCTTACTGTCTTCAACGTGTATATGCATTACATGAAATACTTTATGGTCATTATCCTATGGGTTCAAATCACGGTGCTTTCAAATCCCTATCTTTACTTCCTTAGATCCAAATGAACAGATATATGTTGCTAGATTTCATGATAAATTCGTGTGGTCATTTTTCTCTTTCGCATATGTCAATTTTTGTGTTATTAATTGTTGTTTGCTATAAAGATACGTTTAAATATTTAGGGGACTTTTGTGTCAATATATGAAAATATGACTTATTTGAGTGTGATGGAGGATAGGATAAGGATTTTAGGAATATTATGGTGGATAACACACACACAGAAAATAGGGAGAAGAAAGAATTTGGGGGAGAGTTTAAAGAGAGAAAGATGGGGGAACAGAATTCAGTAATTCAATTTCAATAATCCAAATGCTCTTGAGTAATCCAAATACAAAGCAATACTTAAATAGAAAAGCCTAACATAGTAGATAACTATTAATCTAAACTATGATAAGTCCAAATAATTCTAATTTATTTAAATATCCTAATATTATCCGTATCATAAAAACCTAATTTATAGATAAATACCCATATCATAATTATCCATAATATTTCTAATATCCTTATCCTATCCACCATCAGAGTGCTTCCTTTGGGTAAGGTGCCTTGGATTTCTTATATCAGTTTTAATTGAATAGGAGAGAGATATTTAAAATGTAATCAATATGGAAACAGAGCATGCATAGGATATGACAAGTCTACTAATCTTGTTGAATATTGGTGAAAGAATTTCTCCAAGAATATTATGAGCAGAAAACCATAACAGAAGTGAAATGGACTATCCTATCCCTTGGAAAATGTAACTTAGATTTTAGCTTTGTTATAAACACACCAAACTTAAGCAAATACTGAACGTGGCAACACAATTTTTCTCTCCTCAGTCAAATCCTGTAAAAACAATAAAAAAGAGTAACCCTAAAGTTAATGAGCAGGCCCTCACATTCATAAAGTTAGCAGATAATTTATTCCAGATATTACAAGCTGCTTTGTAATGTGAAACCAAATGGTTGATTTTTCAAGCAAGCACATAAAGTGAATTTCTGGGAGTAAAGCTTTCATTAGATCTTTCACTTGGGAAAGGTAGTTTTTTTTGGTACTATTTCCTACCACAGACCAAACAGAAATGTTGACATTAGATAATGACCTTGTGTTTCAAAGAAACTGGAACTGAGAGAATTAATTGTTATTATGGGCTTTGCAACATGCATTCTCTTTGTATGCTATCCAACCCATTCAGATATTGGGAATGATGGAGATAACCTGAGGCATGCTCTTCAGTATCAATGAACTAAAGGGGCAATGGGGGCCTTAGGGTTTTATTCTGCTTATGCAAAACAAGAATACTATAATTCCATGTAGCATTTCCAAAACAGGCCTAGATTTACCAGCCAGCCCATTTAGCCCACTAAAATATGCAGCCAGGCTTGAAAGTTCCGTCTGATTTAGGTGAAGGCGTTTACGTCCCTAGCTGTTTAGCCTGTGGGCTAATTTGGGCTGGTGTGGATCAGACATGGCCAGTTGCCAGCTCTTTTCAATAAAAAAATTTGAAAAAATGGGGCTAAATGTGCAAAAAAGGGGCCAGCCTGTAGGTTGGCCTGTTTTAATCCCTAATTTTAATTTTAATTTGTGTATTTTGTTATCTTAATTTGTTTGATACGTTTATAAACCATTATGTTTAGGTTTTTTTTATGAAATCTTCCTTTTTTCCAAAATTTTCCATAGGTTGAAACACAGGCTATTTAATGTGGCCATATACTGTTGTTTTGAATTCTAGAGGTATTGGCTTGACGGAAAACAGTAGGTAGTATGCTGAAATACATATCCTATTATGATCTCATTCAAATCCTAGAGAAATGTGTATAGTTTTACTTTCTTGATGCTTATAGTGAAGCATTAACCCTGTCTAATGAAAAGAAAAAAGATATGGTGAATGCAGTAGAATTTATTCATGATGAAAACTGCTGTCAATCATAATGATGGCTTTAAAAACTTTAATTAGTTGGTTTTTTTTAACTGAAAAAGTTTTTAGTTGGCTTTTTTCTGATGCAAAACTTTACTTTCTTTGTTTAAAATACGTGTGCAGTGCTGGCTGATTCTCTTGTAGAGTACCAAAATATATTAATACTTGGTGCATAAGATATCAATGTGGAAGTTGCGTTATAATGTGTTAGATTGTGTTGTCTTCAATATGAAATTTGTCTTCCTTTATGCTGTAATATTACTTTCATGTCCTTGTGAATTTGACTTATGCTATCCTAGTCTTTTTTAACCCGTCATTCTAGTTATTCTGTTGGATAAGTGGAAGAATATAGATCTTATTGGAAATCATATTGGTATTAAATGGTCCATGTTATAGTGAACCTTCTGTTTTCTATTTATAAATTAAATTGGGTCGAGGTAATCCATTTTACCCATTCTTCTGTATTAAGTATCTACATAATAGATACCTTGGCTATTTCCATGTTGTTGAATTTCAGTTAGATATGTGTAATTGAAAAATATTTCAGTTAGATGATGATATTTTCATTGTGGCCATATGCTACCATTTTAAACGTTACTGTCTTTCTTTATTTTTTTAAATAAAGAATATTTTGTTTGACTCTGTTATTAAATTTTGTTTTCATATTTTTTCTATAGCCTCTTTCTCTGAAGCGTTTGACTGAAGGATTCAAAGGGAATAAGAGATTGGATGATGATGAAATTCACAAGCTTTTCACTAATGTTATATGTATATATCCACCTAAGGTAATTGTTTTGATTATCTTTCCAAATATTATGGCTCAGTGCTGCATTATAATTCTGTTATAGAGTTGTTTTTGGTAAGTGTCATGCTGATATTTTTATTGAATCCTTTCCCCACTTTTCACTATTTTGAGATACAAATTGTGAAATAGTAATTTCGGCTATTTCATGGATGACTAGTTGATTAACACTGCTAGACATCTATTATTAGGGAAAATATATAGTGATACTTCAGAGTTCATTGACATGAGTACTTTGCCACTTCTTGCTGGCTTAAATTTTTGTATCAATGTTTGATGTAGTTTTACAGTTTGATTTCTCGTTTCTCTAGGACTCCATATGCAAGTAGTCTCATATTCTTGTTGGTTCCATATTATGTTGCTGTTGAGCTTGTTTGAGATTTATTTTTGTTGGTTTTTCATGTAAGTTGTTGAAGGTAATCACAAATTAGCTGGTAGTTGTGTAAATAGTGTATGTCTTAGCGGGGTTGCCCATGAGTTTGGGCTTTTACAAACCTTTAATAGTTTACATGTAATTAGGAACTATTTGCCGGAAAGGTTATGTTGTACCTCCAATTAAAAAAGTAAAGGGGTTTCTTATTCAGAATGAGGTGAAGGAGGTGTTTAGGGAGTGCAGAATCTGTTATGGGGGAATTTGTTGAGGGAGGACATGTGGAAGTGGGTGGCATCTTCTAGAACATGTTAGTTAGTGATAGAAATAAATAAATTGACTTTGGGTAGGGGGGAAGGTAGGCAGAATTTGGGAAATTTGTAGAGGATTAGCCCCTCAGAGCTAGGTGCTTTCTTTTCTTCAGAGTTGTAGAATTATAGAGAGATTATGTTTGAGGATCTGTTAGCAATATTAGGGGCTAATATCTAGGAGATCTACAGCTAACAGATCAGTTTTTCTTAT
>JASKGM010000009.1:9155845-9178879 GCA_034509205.1 Ceratonia siliqua | reverse complement strand
TTTCTAGATTAGCTGTAAATATCCCTAAAATAGATGAGCTTTATCATCTATATAAAGAGGGGCTTGTAACCTTCTTTAAAGAGATAGTGGAATAATACTCTTTCCTTCCACAAACAACAAGAGTCTTGCTGTAATTTTGAGTATCATTCTAGTTACCCATCAATTTGGTATCAAAGCTTGGGAAGGACCGAAATGTTAACACTAGAGTGGATTCCAGGTCTGATAATTTGGAGAAGGAAATGGGAGAGATGAGAGTGAGTCTGGGTCAATTGAAGGGAGACGTGTTAGCAATGAAGGATTACCTGGGTGAGCGGAAAGGATGGATTGAAAACACTGAGGAAGTTGTAACCATTCTGGTGAAGCAATCCAAGGAGAAGAGCCCCATGGTTGGTGCGTTAGCGCAGCGAGAAGTTAACTTCCTTGCAGTTGGGGGAACCTTAGAGATGGGTGGTGTAGGTGAGTTTGCAACTTCTGGTAGTTTGGAAATGGGAGGTCATGTGTTGGCCAGTGAGGGAGTTACAAGCGAAGCTTATGTGAAGAAACTTGAACTGCCTGTATTTTCTGGAGATGACCCTTATGGCTTGCTATTTCGGGTAGAGAGGTATTTTCATATCAATGGGGTTGCTGAGAATGAAAAGCTAGCGGTGGTAGCAGTCTGTATGGAGGGCAGAGCTCTCAACTGGTACCAGTGGGTGGAGGCTTGATCACCCATTACCAGTTGGGGTGCCTTTAAAGAAGCTTTGATGGACAGGTTTTGGCTATCTCAGGAGGGTAACAGGTTTGAGGAGCTAATCACAATCAAGCAGGTGGGTACCATAGCAGAGTAGAGGGAGCATTTTGAGTTGTTATTGGCACCGCTCAAGTAGGTGCCAGAAAAATTGTTGGTGGGAGCTTTTGTCGATGGCCTTTAAGAGGACATTAGGGCAGAAATTTGTTTGATTGGGCCACGGTGGTCAAGATCGAGAACTTACATAGGATCGGTCAACGGGCTAACACGATTGAATCGTAAGATTGGATCGAGGATTGAAAGATCCTACCATTTATGATAAAGTAATTAAATAATATGAATATAGTTATATAAAATTCTACAACAAACATAATACTATAACGCACAAGTCATAAGTATTAAAAATCACAAGTCTCATATATTAACACCAGTCATAAATCTTAAAAATAATGACTTACAAACGAAAAATATAATTATTATTTGCTGATAGTTTTAAAAATAATAAATCACCAATTCCCCCTCAATTCAATAGCCTACTGTCATTTCACGTTACTTTTATTGCCTATAATATATATATATATATATATATATATATATTATTTGGATTGCTCCTACCTACCCCTATTCTCTGACCTGTAAAATACAGTTGTCATTTAATAATAAATAATACCATAAAACAGCAACAACACAACACTAAATAATATAAAAATTTAGAAAAGCTTTATGTAAATTTTGTCTACTTCCAGAAGTGAATGCCCATGCGACTGTCTTTAGCTCTAGTGTTGCTTTCTAAATTACCCAACGCTCTGCTCCCTCTTCTTGTTTGACCCAAATTGAATGGCAGTGTTAAGACCCCCAATTAAGCATGTCTATGCTAGAAAAGGTAGAAGCAAATCTGGATGAGTAACTTGTGTGATTAAGTCAGGGAAGGCATAATTAGGGGGAATAAATTTGTAGGAAACACAGGAGATTTGACAGTTGTGGTCAAAGGGTGTATTTCCAAATTATTGTAGGAAATCAGAGAGATTTGACAATTGTGGTCAAAGGGTGATTTTCCTAATTTTGGTATGAAATCGTGATGTTAGGAGAATCTGATTTGATGACTACAATTTGGGCAAGGAATTAACTACCCAGGATTGGTTTCCAGCCTTGGTAATAAACCTGCTTGTCAGGATTTATGTTTGTTTCAATTTGAATTATTTCCTTTTCCATTGTAAGGATTATTTCCTTTTCTTTTGTAAGACTTTTGAGATTATTTATAGTCTATTTTCCAGTGAATAAAGCATAAGATATTTTACCAATAAACTCATACCTAAGTTCAGGAGGCCCAGGCACCACGAATTGCCTACATGAGGTTTAGGATCCCTCGAAGCATCGTAATCTAATTCTCTATCAGTCAAGATAGGGAAGCTGAGAAAGAACGATCCAGGAGCTTTACCCGTAGTCAAGTACTACACTAGAGCAGCCACTAAGCTACTAGGGCACATAATGACGCAAACTGAAGCAAGAACTAGAATTCCAACAAACGTTGAGACCCCCAAATCAGAAAATTTGAGAAATCTTCTTGAAAATAAAACTGCAGCTTATTATTAATCCCAAAAATCTGACTTTAACGTTTAAACAGCAGCCTAAATAAAATAAAATAAACCCTAGTTTAAGTAAACAAACGTTGAGAACCCCCAAATCAGAAAATTAGAGAAACCTTCTTGAAAATAAAACTGCAGCTTATTATTAATCCCAAAAATCTGACTTTAACGTTTAAACAGCAGCCTGAATAAAATAAAATAAACCCTAGTTTAAGTAACTAAGGACTCCTAACCCTTAAATAAAATAAAATAAAGTATTACCTAATAAGGGCGATTAGGTAATTCACCAAATAAAATCAAATAACAAACCAAATAACAGGTAAAAGACGTGTTGTGCATGTGCTGCGGTTAAAACACTAAATGTATTGGGCCTAGGGCCTCCTCTTGGATTTCTTGTCCAAGTCCTCCAAGTAATCCAATGTTAAGTGTTCTGCATCAGTCTCTTCCACCTGAAAAGAACTCGTCCTCAAGTTTAAGGTTGGGATAAAGAGACTCCTTCTGACGGTGATACTCAAACAAGTTCGCCACATTAAAAGTCTTCAAGATACCCATATTCGTTGGCAAGTCAACAACATAAGCATTGCTATTGATCTTTTTCAGGATCTTGTACGGACCATACTTCCTAGGCTTGAGCTTGTTGTAAGTACCAACCAGAAACCTCTCCTTGCGAAGGAAAACCATCACCATGTCACCCTCCTGAAATTCCTTAAGGTGTCGGTGTTGATTTGTGGCGGCCTTATACTTTGCATTAACACCCTCCAATCTCTCATTGACTTTTGCTTGCACCTTCTGAGCCTATTTTGCCATGTGCTCGGTTGCAACACTCTTCACTTGAGCTCTAGGAAGGTGTGCTAGCCTAGATCCAAGGCATGTTGTGGTGGCTTCAAATACACCACAAAAAATGGAGATCTCCCTGTGGCACCATGAGTTGCATTGTTGTAAGCAAACTCAGCCTGGGGTAGAGTATGATCCCATTGTTTTGGTTTGTCCCCGCATATACATCGAATCAAGTTACCCAAAGTCTGGTTGATTGCTTCTGTCTGACCATCAGTCTGTGGGTGAGCAGTGCTACTAAACTTCAAGGAAGTATCAAACATTTTCCACAAAGTGAGCCATAAGTGACTTAGGAACTTTGAATCTTTATCAGAAGTAATGGACCGTGGAACTCCATGTAAGCAAACAACTTCCCTAAAGAACAACCTGGTGATGTGAGACGCGTCTGATGTCTTCCTACAAAGAATTGAATGGGTCATCTTAGAGGACCTATCAACCACCTCAAATACTGAATCAACCCCTCGCTGAGTTCGGGTCCATAAATAAGTCCTCCCAAATATTATTCGGTATGGGTAAGGTAGTCCCCTTTGTTGTCTGACACACACAACACTTCTTCACGAAATTATCCACCTCTTCAACTGAGGCTAATCAACTCAGACTTTAGTTCAGGAGGCCCAAACACCTCGAATTGCCTATATAGGAGGTTTTTCATCTCTCGAAGCATCCTAATGTAAATCTCTATCAGTCAAGATAGGGAAGCTGAGAAAGAATGATCCAGGAGCTTACCCGTAGTCAAGTACTACACTAGAGCAGCCACTAGGGCTTGTAACAGGCAGCATGCTGGGGATGGGAGATTCGACCCAAAGCTTTCCTCCTTCCTCAAATGGATGCTGGGGCTGGGAGATTTGATTCTCTTGCAAAGCTCAAATGGCTTCTTTGAAATGTGAGAAGCTTGCTTTATGGTGTGGTGTAGGGGAAGAAATTCCGAATGGTGAGTTTTTGGGGGGAAAGGAAACCATTTCTGTTTTTATATAAGAAAAAATGGTTTCTTCCAGGATTGTAGAGGATCGTGATATCATAGATCTAGATCGCGATCCTGGTCTGATATAGAAGAAATTGATCCTCTCTAAGATCAGGATCGTTTCTATAGGTTTAATCATGAGATCGTACGATTAAATAGCAATTTTAACAACCTTGATTGGGCCACAGTCCTTAAACCATGTCCTGAGTTTGGCCCAGAAAATTGAGGATAAGAAATTGGTTATATAGAGAGCTAGAGAGGGCGGTTTGGGCTGATATATAAGAGGGTCTGGGTTTGCCCATAATAATGGGTTGGGTGAGTTGGCCAACAAGCCCACTAATGCAGCGGAGATGGGGTGAACTTTCTCACTCAACAGGTCCCGTTGAAGAACTTGATGTTTTATTTGCTGTTTCCTTTTCTTCAGAGTCTTGCTGTGTTTGAGTACCAGTCTAATTACCTATCAGGTTACTTATTCTCGTACTCAGTTAAGTAATTACGATGGTTGCCCGTCTTTGGTTGTTTATTCAGTTTCATTCTTTTTGCACTGCACAACCAAGCAGGATGTAACGTTATACAATGTGAATGATTAATATATTCAGATAAATAAAGGAATTTGTGGTAAGAGTTTGCTATCCCACAATGGTTTACGATCTTGAATAAGACCTATAATGTAAAGTATAGCATAATGAGCCAAGTATAACATAATAATATGAGCCATGTATAGCCTTCAATTATTAATTCCAAAATTACCATAATACCTGTTGTTAATGAAAATGGTATTAAAACTGATTCATCAACTTGACATTATACTAAGATTTAATGGGCTAATATGGGGTAATTACTATTTGATTTTAAAGATACAACTTCATCTATGCTTCTTGAGCAATCTAAATGAGGACATTTATATTGGTTACCATTTCTTTTGCCAATTTTTCTGTCCTTTCAAACACAAGTAACTTATCTCTTGCAAAGGCATACAGATATTGGAAATCTTTTAATTCTTCATGAAATTGAAACAGACATGCTATGTTGGTTTTGACTATTTGAGTTGATTGCCTCTCCTACTTAAAGCTTGTATATTAATGGATTATAAAGTATCTAACTTAAGTACAATTTTCTTGTCAGTAGTTCAGTAGCTTGCTGTTAATCTACTCATGGTTTTATATGAAATTCTCTGAGACTTTTCAGGAGGAGGATCTTCTTGAAGTATTAAAAAAACAACTTGATGAAGACAGCAGAATTGTGATTTCACGTAGTAATTTGAATGAACTACATAAGGTAATTCTCTGATTGCTGCAGCATCTTTCTGTAACTCAGTGCTGAATGATGATATACTTATGTATCATGTCTGTTGGCCTCGAAGTATGCTATCATTTAATGCATTTTACGTCACCAGTGTTAGGCACTGATAGTTGAATCTTCATGTTGCAGGTTCTTGAAGAACATAAGCTATTATGCTTAGACCTGTTGCATTTAAATACTGATGGTGTCATTTTGACAAAGCAAAGTAAGAAACTGCACTCAGTTTTTAAAAGCTGTTTTGATTGTATCACTTGTCCTTTCTTCTTTCACCCTTATGGTTGTCTCTAACTTTTATTTACCCATCTTATTTATTTTCCTTTTTGGATTGACATAAGGTTTGGTTTTTTTTTTTTATTGAAGAAGAAATTTCATTAAGGGAGAAAATAATTACAAATATGGAGGATAGGGTATCCTCCTAGGAACAAGATCCAAGACCCAAACATAATTACAAATTTAAACAACCACATCATGATACATGCAGCAAACCCTTAAAGAAACCATTAGCTGAACACCACAAAGAAGCTCCAAATAAAATCCTTGCCCATATGAGCATTCTATTCCAGCCAAATATTCTCAGAAAAAATTTCACATTGCCACAAGGTCCTACCCACCTTAGGACCACCAAAACCCTTGAATCGTACGAGTAGAAACTGCTCTAAATCCCACGGGCCACCCAATTCTCATCAAAGATCCGAAACAATATATTTCATAAACAACCAGCCACTTGGCAATGTAGAAATAAATGAGCTCTAGTTTCTGCACTGTTCATACAAATATTAGAAGGGGACATACATTTAATTAAACTCAATACGTTGGATAAAATTGAACGATCAAGTAATGACAAATAGATGAAAACAAAAAATTCGAATGTTGCTTTTATGATCCAAATATTAAGATGCAGTTATGTTGTTATTGTAATACTTGCTCTAAGTGTTAGTAATGCATTTGATTGTGCAGTTGATGATTACAATGACAATGAGAATAACAACCTTATTTTTAGTTTTCTTATTATATTTTTCCCTTTTCTTGTGTCCTTTATCGTTTTGTACACCATATATCTCCTTAAATACTCTAGCAATACGTTCTAACCATCAACATCATAGAACAGCAAAATGTGCACAATTTTATAAAGCATATTTTTCGTTACTCTTCCTAACACCGTACAAAAAGGCTTAAAAATAAGAGTTTCCAGAATAGCTGGATGAACTCAGTGCTCCCCAAAAAGAAGCAAAAAGCTTACTCCACAGCTGCCAAGCCATATGTCACTGTAAAAACAATTGGTTATTCGGCTCTGTAGTTTGAAAGCAAATATCAGGAGACACAGTCCTATACATGCCTGTAACAGATCATTTGTGCTAATCCTATTTTTTTGTGGACCAAACAAAACTTTTAACCTCAGAAGGAGGCTTCACCTTCCAAAAGGAACTAGTAAAACCAAATTCTGGCTAGTATGGTTATGAACCAAATACTGAAACATTTACAAGTGAAAGAATTGGAACAGTATAAGGACGACATATCTTTGTAAGTGGGAGAAATATGCAAAGAATTAAGTAAAATTCAGCGAAGCCTACAGCTCAATAATTTCAGTATCAAGGTTCCTGGACAAATTGAAGTTACAAGATGGGATACTTGATGACTAACAAAAGAAGAAATTGGGGTGTTATGAATAAAAGAAAGATGATGAATGTAAAGAAAAAGATTCTAGCAAGCTGATTCTCCCAACCAGAGGACTGGTTGAATCTGGTTCTGTAATTTTAAGTTGTGTGGTAGTTGAAACTGGAGGCTTCAATTTAGCTCTTCAGATTGTTGCATCATGCATGACACCTATTTACGAGGGTAACTGAGAAAAAAAAAAAATCCTGTCAGTTATTATATAGCAGATTGGTGTCTAAGCTTTGTTGGACTTGCCTTTAAATTACGTCTATGCGTGCTTCAAATTTGTTCATCTGAATATGCTTGACAATTGACCATGATTTCCTTTCATTTTGATTTAATTTATTATTTATTTATTTTTAAATACCACAGGGTGTAATGAAAGATTGCATTCTTTTTCACATTATATCATTAATTAGTGAACATGCCAATGTAGTATTTTTTAATAATAAAAATGATGCATTTACATGTCATATTTTTTGTGCATTATTTGCTGCCCCAAAAGCTTAAGGTTCTAGGTGAGGACCCAAGATTGTTTTATTAATGTCTCTAACGCACCTTCTCACATTAAAACCCTTTGAGCTTGAAGTGGGGATGAAGAACAGGCCTTTTATACGTATTGCTGAATTTAATTTAATTAGGAGAATGGGACAAGGATCAACCCTTGACCACTTGGTCGTAGAGGCTTTGATACAATGTCAAAGGACCATTTCATCCCAAATGCTTAAGCTTTTAGTTAAGAACCATGATTGATATCTCTAACATTTTCTGTTTTCAGAAGCTGAAAAAGTGGTAGGCTGGGCAAAAAATCATTACTTGTCATCTTCCTCGCTTCCTTCTGTTAAAGGAGAACGATTGTGCCTGCCTCGTGGAAGGTATAATCATATCATTTTGCATGCTATTGGTCAAAGTTTTGATGCTAAAAGGTTTGCTTTTACCCTTGTATGAAGTATTGAAATTGCAATTTCAAGATTGAAGGAGCAAGAAACTATATTGAGGAAGCCCTCTCAGAGTCTGAAGGCATGTGGTTTATGTCACTGTCACTAAAATTGCTCTATAAATTCAAGGGCTTTCGATCTTATGAACATTTCTATCATACCAAAATTTACAGAACCTTGCAAAGGATGAGTATGAGAGCAACTTCATTTCGGCTGTAGTACCTTCTGGTGAAATTGGGGTGAAGTTTGATGACATAGGTGCTCTTGAAGATGTGAAGAAGGCACTAAATGAACTTGTCATTCTTCCAATGAGAAGGCCAGAGCTTTTTTCTCATGGAAACTTGTTGCGGGTAGTGATTCTTGTTTCTTTTATGCACTTTCAGTGAAACCGAAAAAATGTTGTTCTTTCCTTTTATTGTGTGTAATTGAAGAAGCTTTTTTCAGCCTTGCAAAGGAATATTACTTTTTGGTCCTCCTGGAACTGGGAAAACTCTTCTGGCTAAGGCACTTGCAACAGAGGCTGGTGCAAATTTTATCAGTATAACTGGTTCAACTCTTACATCGAAAGTAATGTGAATTATGGCTCTTTTTGTACTTGCAATTGATATTTCTTGCTATTAAAACTTAAGAAATTTAATGATTGGTTTGTATAAGTTCCAGATCTGATAATTTTATATTTTTTTACCTTAGGCTTCCACTCTAAAAATTCTAGTCAATATCATATGGAGTGTATAATGTGGAATTTTTAGGATAAAAGTAGGAAATTTTCTGTAGCAGTATTCAAGAAAGTGTGCTCAATTCCTGTTAAAATGTCAATGTCATGACCCTTCCTTTCAACAAAGCATCAGCTCTTTTTTATTGATTTTTCCTTATATGAATTTTTTATCTAATGTTCTTGGGTTTGCATAATCACTATTTTTATTTGTAAGATGGTTTTGCCCTTTCTGTTTCGTTAGTAATTTCATATTGTTTTGACTTAGCAAAAGAAAATGAGTATCCAGTTCCAGTATACAACAATACTCTCTTCCTTTTTCCCTTTCCTATTTTCCGGTTAATTTGTAGGAAATTCACAATATATGATGAAAATCATGTGAAACTGATAGAATAATGTCTTGCTTAGACTCACAAAACTTCTCTAAACCATTGTACCTATGTCCAGATGCATCATTTGGTAATTGGTTCTTAGGGTAAAAGGTTCAGTGTTAGTCTTTTGACTGTGAATACCAAGATGGCTCCATTATTCTTCCAGTACAACCTGTCCTCAACTTTTAGTCAGATGATATGATATATCTGTAATTTTCTCATTGTCATCATCACTGCTGTCTAAATCCTAGGTGGTTCAATTTGGGGTATCTCATGGCATTTTTTGAGTGTTTGTCATAGTAGCACATAAAACTCGTAAGATTCTACATGCTATTTGTGGTAACTTATAAAAGATAAAAGGGTCTGTAAGGGTTACTCAATTGAAATCAAAATTCAAATTGTATATAGAAAGATGAAACTGGAACTCAATAACATTTGTGATCTGATGTTTACATTGTACAAATATACTTCATGGGATTCTATTAAAACTATATATACATCAAGGGGGTCTCTATTACTGATATGCAGAGATTGAACAGCTTTGTTGTTTTCTTGAGCTGCTATGGCTTCATTTTCATTTATCATTTCTGTTTACAAGGATTACTCATCCACCATCTAATCTATAGATTCGTCTTTTAAAGAAAAAATTTGTACGAATATACTGTAGGTTTCTAATTTAAGCAGTGGTATTGCTGGTTGTAAATAGCAGTTGATAAGGGATATCTGGTTATTGGATGCAACTTCAAAATAGTAAATGACAGTTGTTAATGGCAACAATTGATAAGGGATAGTCGTTGGATTGTCTCTAGAATAGCCACTAGCAATGTTTAGTGGGTTGGCATGATGTTTATCAGTAGTTTTGGCGATGAAGGTATCAAATTTTCAGCTTGAAATTGTAATATAAGTGTGTGTTTCTATCATATATGTATGTATGTAAGGGATTCTCGATCATGAATTTTGCACAGTGGAATCCCTGCTAAACCTTTCAAAGGTTGCACTTTATATACTTCTGAAATAAAAATATTGCAAAGTAATCTTTAAACTGGAGTTACTATGACGTTTTAAAATAATTTTGTTCATATGAATTCTTGTACTTTTAGCATGATAGTTCACAGGTATATTAGTTTCTTCTTCTGAATATAATATCTTATTTACTTGTTATTTTGCTGATACAGTGGTTTGGAGATGCTGAAAAACTTACCAAAGCCCTTTTCTCCTTTGCCAGCAAGCTTGCTCCTGTCATTATATTTGTTGATGAAGTGAGTGACTGCTTTCATATCATATATTATCCTGAAACTCTTACTTTTGAAACATGCATACTGCATAGTATAATACGATCAAGGTATCTTTTTATGGTACATTGAAGTACGGAGAATATTTTTTTTTTCCTGGAGGTTAATGTCACAAAAGAAACATGCAACTTGTGCTGTTGATTGATTATGAAATTGGAATTTAGAAGTCTAACCAGTCTCTTCTCTGCACTGAGTCTGGCCGTACATTGAAATTGCTTAATTAAAATGGAAAGAGAAGATACGTTGCAAGCACAAAAAAGTGGCAGTTTTCATAATGTAAATTTTACAAGAGATCTCAATGCATGGTGAGAACATTAAGATATCTTCAATAGCCTTCTTGCTTCTGCTATGAACTGAATGTCTTGATCACTATTTATTTTGAAGTTTTGAATATTCCCAAGGTAGCATTTGCTTTTCATTCTAATCTATATGGAAAAAAAGAGAAAGAAATGATTTTGGTTTTAACTTTTCTCTTTTTCTCTTTACTTCAGAAAAGAATGAACTATGAAAGACTTGTTTAGGGTGAATGAATGTATACACACCTGGCTTGTAAATCTGTTTCAAGAATATAAAATTTACAACCCAATTTACCATATCTTCATTCCTTGGTTTGGAGTTTAGAAGTTATTTTTTGATGATTTTATTTTTTTTTTTTTTTATCAATACCTGACATTAGTTTCTAGAGGATTTTTTTTCACTGCAAAAGGCATCCTTGATTCTGAACAGGAAGTTTAATTACTAAGCTTTGATTGAATCTGTGCTTTGTATTTCTCCTCTGCAACTTTGTAAATTGCTTCCTGACCAGAATCTGTGTTCTAGGTTGATAGTTTGCTCGGCGCTCGAGGTGGTGCTTTTGAGCATGAGGCCACTAGAAGAATGAGGAATGAGTTCATGGCAGCTTGGGATGGATTGAGGTCAAAAGAAAGCCAAAGAATCCTCATTCTTGGAGCAACAAACAGGCCATTTGACCTTGATGACGCAGTTATTCGTCGCCTACCAAGAAGGTAAATATAAGATGCCTCTTAGAATGTTAACAATATTTGCTGAAGGTTTATAGCTGTTATCTTCTGTTCACTTTTTGCATTTCTTAGTTATTATCTTCCTATTTTCCGAGTCCTACTGAATACCAACAGATTGTGGACCATTATCTGTGGTAAAACAAACCTTAATTGCAAAAGAATTGGGGTGGATGCATGAATTTTTTATGTGATCTAATTGGAAGTTGTTCACACTACTTCTCTTATTAGTTTATTTATTACTACAGTAGGAGGTTTGTGATGAATTACAGAAAAATATAACTTTTTGGCTAACTAAGCTTTGTGGTGGCATTGTATTGTCTAGGATATATGTGGATTTGCCAGATGCTGAAAATCGAATGAAGATTTTGAGAATATTTCTTGAACAAGAAAATCTGGATCCAGATTTCCAGTTTGACAAACTTGCTTACTTGACTGAGGGATATTCTGGCAGTGATTTGAAGGTAACATAGTCATGTTATGTGCAACTGAATGGAAGCTCCTATGTTTCTCACGCATTTTCTTTTGTTGCCATGTAAAACATTTTAAGTATGAACATAACCTCTCATTTGTCTTATGCTTCCTCATGCTTATGTTTCGCAGAACCTGTGTATTGCTGCGGCATATAGACCTGTTCAAGAGCTCTTAGAGGAAGAAAAGAAGGTAAAGGGCTTATAAACTCAGTCCTTTGTTAATGAATGTCCAGTGATACAATGAAAAGTGATATATATTTGTTGGGTTGCATTGACTACCAGGGATCTTTTATCATACTGATTTCTCAGTTGGTCACCATAGGTTCTTTTGCTCTTCATAAATTCTTATGAAAACAAAACACTGTTAGTTTTGCACAAGTACAAAGTTGCACAATTGAGCAAATGTGCGGTGACTTTTGGCAGCTTAACCCCATCTGTAAATAGTATGATAGGAAAAGCCGAAAAAGCCTCTAAACCATTGCTCGTCACTGCAGTTTGCAACCTTGTTCATCATTTCTGGTGCAGTGAAAACTCCAAAAAATATATTTTATTGAAGACTACTATCCCATAAAAGAATTTATTTAGTGGTTGATAATGCATGGTTGTGACTGAGTCTGAAATCTTAATTTGTCCTCTCCCGTTCTGATTACAAACTAGGGTCTGTCATCAAATTTCTTATGTTAATGCATTAATATCCATTTTCTCAGTGTGCTTTGAATATTAGCTCACATGTAAAAAGTTGGTTAATCCCATGTCTGCCTTTTAATAAAGTAATTATTATTTTTCGACAGTTTAATAGTTACATAAAGATCCAAATAATTACTATTGAAGCCATTATACTTGTGTACATTCTTAAACGATTTCTTTTCCTACCAAATTGGAAACAACCAACCATGTTGCAATTCAGGTATTAACTTTTCTTGGGTCTATAAATCAATGTTTCTTCTTATTATTAATATTTTTGTTGTTACCCGTGTTATCAAAACCAGACTGGCTTCTTTACCGGAAACCCAGTTCATCATTTGATTCAGTTTTGGCCCTTGAACCTGTAGTGATAAAAACCAGTCAACAACCGCCTAAGTTGGCCGGTTTTGACTGAACTGGCGGCTTTGGTTAGGCAGGTAGACTGTTTGTCTAGTGGGTGACATTGTTGCTTCACAAGCCAACATGCCATCCCTATTTATTGGTTATATAAGTGCCACTCTTACCTTCATAAAGGTGGAGGTTGGGTTTTGAACACTTGCCCCAGTGTTCATGTTTGAAAGGCCAAGGGACTAGCCATTAGGCTAAGTTTTTTGTGATAAGGGCTTCATAGTTCATACCAATATATTTATTGTACAGTTTAGCAATAATGAAAAATATTTTGAGAAAAGGAAACATTAAATACTTATTTAAACTTTAGCATACCAAAATCATCACATACAATTTATATTAAAATTCTAAAATGTGCTATTCCTAAAATTTATATATCCATTATTTCTGCTTAATTCAACGTGTTGCAAAAAATATTGATGTTCACTATTTTTAATACTTCTAATTTAATTTTTGGCTATTTATATAATTTATTTATTTACATGGTGTTATATATTAAATATATTTATTTAATTTTTTTTAAAAATTATGGTTAAATTTTCGAACCATTAAATTGTGACTGGCCTTGTTTTTAAAACATGAATTATTACAATTTTTTTCTTTATAGAAGAAGAACTTTTATTAGAGAAATGTAGACTGCTAAAGAATTCTATCCAAAAAAAAAAAAAAAAAGATATCCAACTAAAGAATGAAATGAAAAGAAAATAGAAAACTAGATGGATCAAGAATGCAATAAAGTTGCCTAATCTCTGCAAATTCGACAGAGACCCCCTTGAAAAGAAACCATGAGAAGAACACCAGATACATTATAGAACTGCATATTGCTACAAAGTTTTGGCTTCCGTATTCTTCCTCAAACTTTTGAACCTTGTCAAGAGAAATTCTCCAAGGTTAGTGGGTACATCTATAGCTCACTAAGGACACTGAATAATTTATTCCATAAAAAACCTGCCCCCTGACATTGTAGAAAAAGATGTTGTGCCTGATTCAGAGTTAGTAATACACATAATGCATATACATTGAGAGAGATTTATTTGGTCTCCCGGCCCACGTTTTGAGGGTATATCCTAGAAAGAGGGAAGTTACAGAAAGGGTTATTAGTGGACAGGTGGCAAGTGATCTGAGAGATGAGGGAAAAGCAGTTGGCGTGGGAGAGAGTGGAGGGAAAGCTTTTATGCAGCAGAGAGAAAAGGATAAAACAGAGGAGGAGGAGGAGGGTAGGAGGATCATGGAGAATATTGGACTGTGAGTGCGGGAGACCCTAGCTTTTCGAAGTGCTAGGAACCTTGTTGTCCGAGTTTCTTTAGTTTTCTTCTCTGTTTCTCTGGTTGTACAGGGCTCAGCCCTATTGTTCTCGTGTTTCTGCTTTATCAGTGAATATTGTTCTTGTATTTCTGATTTAGCAGGGAATACATATCAGTGAGCTTCTGGTTTTTCTATTATTTAGTTTCTGGGTTTCCATCAGTACTATTGTCACCTTAGAAGTAGCTTTTGATTTCAAAATGGGATTGTTTAAACGGAATCTATCTCTAATAGATGAGTGGAGAAGAAATTGAAAAAAGGAATTAGCAAACACCTAAAGAATCAAAGTCCAAATTCCTCTATCTGGATTGGGAGAAAAATGAGTGGAATCTAAGATAAGCAAAAGTTACAGTTCCTGAAAATTCATTCAAACAAAAATTCTGTATGTGAGCATTATGCCAAGAGAGAAGATCAGGGAAAGGCCTCTGTAAAAGAAATATCCCCCCCCTAGATGGATGTGCTCCCAAGAGCGGATTTGAAAATCATCATACAATCTTATAGAGCAAGTGGTCAAAAGTATCAAAACAGTGGAAAACAAATTTCGAAGGGCTTGCATGAGTAGTTGTTTGAGTACAAAATTGGCACCTAAACTACATATCCTCCCAAAAATAGATTCAAAAACCATCTCCCAATCTTGAAGAAATCAGTGTTCAGAAAGTGTCCTAAATATGAAAAATAAATTTCCAAGGGCTGACATGAATAGCAATGAGCACTAAATTGGCATCCCACCCATTTTGGCATAAACCATACTACGAATTACCTAGACTAAAATAGTTACCAGAGCAAAATGCCAAAGCCATTTATCAACCAAAGTAATATTTTGGACACCAAATTTCCAAGACCCATACCCCCATCAACTTTCAGCCTACAAGACTGCTCCCTATTTGGTAAGGTGATCCTGTCTTATCTCTCCGACATCAAACCATATGAAATCTTGCATAGTCTTTTCTAGCCTTTGAGCTACACCTACAGGATTTGAAAGAGAGACAAGCAATAAAGAGGAATGCTAGACAAGCAAGATTGAACAAGGGTAATACGACATCCCAATGATAGGCCATTGGAGAATTTGACATCTGGCCAAGAAGCAGAGGAAAAGAATATGATTGTTCACATTTAGCACTGCCAAACCTCTCTTGAACAAATTAATCTTCAAACCCGAGACAATGTCAAAAACTTGAAGGATGAAAACTAAAGAACATCGGCCAAAGTCTATTTCCATTGTCCTCTAGGAAAAGGATATTATCTCCATCTTGGTAAACAAGCTATTGCCCGTAAAAGGGTGCATGTGAAACTATCATCAACGTACTGGACGTGTGAAACCAACTAATGCAGAACGAAGAAGGGAAAAATAGGGAGAAGAGAGGGAATCTAGGGGTGAAAGAAAAATTGGGGCAGAGTTTAGAGAGAGAAAGGAGTGAGAACATAATTCAGTAACTCACTTAAATAATAATCCAATAGTCTAAGTAATCCAAATACAAAGCATGACTTAAATAGAAAATTCTAACCTTTTAATCTAAGCTATGATAAATCCAATAATTCTAGTTTATTCAAATATCCTAATATCTCAAATTATTACCAATATCATAAATATTCATACCATAATTATCCATAATATACCTGATAGAAACCTATGCTCCAGAAAAGGAATTATGGCATAATGCAACTGATATTAATGATAAATTTCTCTTACAGTAAAACACACCAGAAACAGAGTTCTTCACCTATATAATATTATACCAATACCAGAACATAAAAGACATAAACTTCATAACCTCACATAACAGTAACTACAATATTGACACAGAATTACAAGAGACAATTGACACATTATAGCAACACACAATATTAATTATATCAGCACTTTGAGAGGCTGACTAGCACTCCCATTTGTGACAATTCGAGAAGCCAAGGTCTCCCTCATCCCATTCCCAATCTCTGAATATCTCTTTCTTGCCCCTCTCCTCCTCTATTTATCGTATTCCTTACATAACTGTCCTCAACTGCTCCCTCCATAACTGCCTTTCCCTTGTTAACTTCCCCAACTCCCCTGTTAACCTCCTCAATTAGATAAGTTCCAACAATACCTAACATCCTTACCATATCCTCTATCATTCTCCCCTGGTTGAAAAGAACTTGACCTTGAGTTTGAGTGTGGAAGCAGAAGAAAAACCCATCTTCTTGAAACAGTAGGTAAGATAACTGGCAATGTTGTAATAAATGACAACAAAAGCAATTTTTGGTCTTCAAGTGCATCAGGAATGACAAACTCAATGGAAGTGTCAATAAAAGTGGGTTTGCACTCTGTAAGCTCTGTATCCACAAGAGTAGCACTTAAGTCCCTCAACTCCGTCAACCTCTTTCTCTCTCAAAACAACATCAACTTCAGCTTGTGTACTACTTCCATTCTGCTCACGCTCGTTCTTTTCTTCTGAAGCCTCAACATGGGCAGCTTGTTTACACCCTACCTTTTCTTCCCAATTTAAGGGATATGTCTTATCGTCATCAATATCATACAAACAATCTGAAGACTACTATTATTAAATCATTGAGATTTTCTAGAATAGTTTCTCTATTGCCTGCCTTATAATCTTGATAATAACTTCCTGGTTTATCTTTGGACGAAGATTGATCATAATGTTAATAAACTTGATTAGATGTTAGTCCAAATTGGGCATTGTAATCATAGGGGTCCGGTCATCATAATAATAATGTCCTTGATAGTTACTACCATACTAGTGACCAGAAGAATAATAGGACCTATCATATTAAGATGATGCTTCGTATTTTGATCTTGAATACTCATCCTCAAGTCCACCACATGAATGATAATCATATAGAAGTTAGAATAAGATGAAGTATCATGAGGTTCACGTATATAGCTTCTCGGAGTCTTACCACTCATTGTTGACTTAATACCTTAAGAGCACCCATAAGCTCATCATGTTTGTCTACCAAGTCTTTGAGCCTATTTTCTAGATTGTCCTTGGATCGTTCCATTTACATGTACCTTGTTGAGACCCCTATCAACAGCCCTGGAGATGATCGGACTAAACACATCAATTTCTAGAGTAAACAAGGAGACAGAGGATCTGCTTGCCTGACCCTTATCCGACCTTGAAACCGTGAGTTAGAATTCTTAATGACAATCACAGTAAAAGTAGCAGTAGACAAAGAACATATAACCCATCTTCTTCATCTAACACCAAACCTTTTCTATCATGGACCTTATCTAGGAAACCCCAGCTTACTTGGCGATAAGCTTTATCAATATTCAACTTAAAAAATAAAACCCTTACATCCTTGCCTTCTTACTTATTCACCACCTCATTTGCCACAAGTGCAGCATCCAAACCTGCCTTTTTATAACCTACCAAGTAAATTGGTCTTTTCCAAGAGGTAAGTGTCTGAGGTCATAATCCTGAAAGCAAGCATCAAAACCCCCCATGCTAGCAGTAAACTGAACCTCTCCTAATCTTTCATTAAGAAACCTGACAGCCTTAAAATTTGGCCTCTACACACCAGCAAGGAGTGCGAAATCCATACATGAAACTTGGCACCACCCAAAAACAAGATTGCAATATAAAGTGAACATTAGCTTCATTATTTGGTGCACAAAGCAACAATAACTCAGTCATTGTCTGACATTTGAATATAAGCAAATGTAGGCATAGCAGATGTGTAGAAAATAGTATTTTGCATCTTAAAGGCTAGTTTTTTGTTTATCAAATCTTTTGGCTGCAAGGCTCCTAATATCAGAGAATTGACTATGCTTGGCCAGAACACTATTATAAGCAAATTAAAGCTTCTGTTTCCCTTTATTTGTGTTTGCAGAGTGAGGAAAACAATAATGTGTTTAAATTGTGCCTGAAGCAAAAGATTGGCATTCTTTATTTTAGTCTCATGAAATCACGGGTGGAAAACAAGTTGTACAGCTTTACTTGTTTGTGTGGTTTTACGTGTGTGTGGAAAATAGGATATATAGCAGTAGTGCAGTAGTGGGTATAGCAGTAATACAGTAGTAGATATAGCATTAATTTTGTAATAGTTTCCCGGGTGTATAGATATACCCTTTTGGTTGTAAGATGAAAACAAGAAATACAATTCTTTTATGTTTTAATTCAAAATCACTTGCCTAAGCTCCTATGCTTCCATGCATGTTATTTTAATTTGTGATTGGTTTCTCTGTTATAGTGCAATGTTCGCCTATTAGGATTCTCTTCTTTTTTTTTTTCTCTTGCTTCATTGTGGAAAGTAGAACTCAGATGCAGCATCACTTTATGTGTAGCCTATTTTCGATCTGCTTTTGATTGACTCTCTTTTCCTGGTTACATTATGCCATCTTTTGGTTGCTACAGGGAGGCAATGATGGTCCAACTCCAATATTAAGGTCACTTAAGTTGGATGATTTCGTTCAGTCAAAATCCAAGGTATATATATAATCTATTTATTCATTTTAAATTGTAATGTTTTTATATGGAGTAAAACTCTACTGTATGTAAAACTAATTTTATAATGCTTTTACCTTGAAGAGTTCATGCACATTTTAGTTTTGTGCATTTGCTGCATCCAGTTTACATTAGCTTTTCCTTTGTTGAATACCATTTATTGAAACAATCTTAAGAGACATTTTTTGGTTTAAATTACTGGGTGCTTGCTTGTGCTATTATACAACTGCAACTGTGTTTCCCTTGGAGGCAGCATTAGTTACAATGTGAAACGCCTTACCTTGTTTAATTGTCCAGGTTGGCCCGTCAGTTGCCTATGATGCAGCAAGCATGAATGAGCTGAGGAAGTGGAATGAAATGTATGGAGAAGGTGGAAGCAGGAGAAGATCACCATTTGGATTTGGGAGCTGATGTTGAATATCCTGTAACTAATTTATTACTTCAGCCTCATGGGAAAGCATTTTACCAGAATATGTTACCGTAGCAAACATAGCAAATGGCACAAGACAGGGATCTCGCTTGCTACTTTCCAACGGCCTTTCAGCATTACTTATCATTTGCCACATTATTCAGTATCCCCGGATCAGCCTACTTTTACTATACTGTATATGTTTTCCCAGTATATTCATACAAAAGGATCCTATCTGAGGCTATGTAGTTTTTGGTAGATCCCTCATAGACGTTGAGCTGATATCCGTAATCTAGCCTATGCATTGTATTCTAAAGTAGGTTGCCTCTAATTTCGTATTGGCAATTTCCTTTCCCATGTATAACAATAGGGGCAATTTCCCCAATTTTTTTTATTAGCAATATTTAATAATTCAACCCTCTTGATGTGCTGTGCTCGTTTCCTTTCTATAACTCAATGTCATTATTATGATGAAAAATTTCCAGTGAGATAAACTGACCTCTGATGCTTTAAGGTAATCAAATAATAGTGGAAAACCAAATGCACACGTCAGCCTGTCAATGAATCAATGTTATTGAGGTTAAATTACTATTTAATCCTTGTGATGTATTTAATTTTTCATTTTGGTTTGCATGTTCAGTTACGTGCAGTTAGTTCTTAATCTTAAATCAGATTCAAGGCGGTCTCTCATATTGTCATGTGTAATATCTTGTCGAATTAGTGATGTGACATGTTTGGCAAGTTCTTTTTCTCTGAAATACGTGATGAAGCATCATGACAAGCAATTATTTAAATTTTAAGGCTGAAGGTCATTTTGGTCCTTTAACTTGGCTTGATTTCAATTTTGTCCATTCATATTTTTTTATTTCATTCTTGTCTCTCATTGTACAACACATCACTAATTTTGTCCTTGGAATCAATTCCGTTAACTGTATTAATGGAAAATGTTAATATAGCATCTAAGTGGCAAGTTGAATGTCAACATGAATGGGAGAATGACACGCCATCTTTCTCTTTCTAGAACTATCTTTCTCTACAAATCCTTATAGGAACTAGAGTGATGGAATTGAAAAAAGACTTGTGATTTCTTCAATGGAGAAATGAAGATGGTAAATAGTTCTGGTAGGCTAAATAATGAACTAATGTTATTTGTGTCGTTCGAAGGAACAGTGATTAGCCGTTCCCATGAATAGGCCATCACTTATATTACAGCAAACAAATATATCAAATGAGATTATCACTTTTTATATTAGTCTCTTTGTCAATGTAATACAAATAAAGTAGTAGGAAATACCATGGATTCTTAAAAGGTTATGAAGAATAGGGAATACTTTCTCCAACTACTGTTTCTCACAAAAGACAGAGGATGATTGATATAATAAAAAACAAAAACATCTTGAAGGGAAACTATTTCTTGACAGCGAATTAAACAGGTAATTCAAGAATATTGGCTCAAGGTCAGTAAGTTAGGCAAATATGGCTTTGCTTACCTTCTCTTTGGTTTGATGGAACTTATCTTTCTAGCAACACCCAAGGACCTAATTAATCCACTACTTTGTGCTCTGCTCGCAATGTTTTTTACAAGCTGTTAGCCTATCAAACTACTCCATAAAATTAAGGGCTAATAATTAAATATTATGAACTGATAAATATAACGGTAATAAAGATAAAAGAAATAAAGATATTGTGAATCTAAATTAATTACAGGTCACTGACGCAACAGCTTCAACGTTGATTCTGTACTGCAAATTGAATATTAAAAGAGTGGAAAGAATAAACATTAATTGTATACAAAATTGAGTGAAAAACAAAAAAGGCTTTTACACATTAATTGTTGGTGACGTTAATTCATAGTAAAAGACAGAGTTGAAGTTCAGTAATGGCAATCCACCAAAGAAGATGCAGAGAAGACAGGAAGGTTTTCTTTGGGCTGAAAGAGAAACTTGGATTATGTGTGATCATCAAGATTGGGCGCCGGAGATTCAAGTCCAACTTCAAAACATTTCTGGCTTCTATTTGGAGAGAAAGATGGTCCTAGAGAGATAAAACTGACCTGGCATTCTCTCATCCATCCATGTTGGCATTCAACTTGTCACTTGAATATCATGTCAGCATTTTTCATTAATAGAGTTAAAGGAATTAACCTTAAGGACAAAATTGGTGATGTATTGTAAAATGAGGGAAAAGAACCAAACTAAAAAAGTTAAGGACCAAAAGTGACATTTAACCTTAAAATTTTAGCATGCAAAAATAAGGACTTACAAAAAATACTGAGGTAATATATGTTAATAGAACAATTATACACTACATTCGCTTTAAAATTAGGAGATATTTTCGTAAATTAGTATGATGGCTTCAATTTAAGGGAATGTAAAATGCTTGGAAACTTGTAAACTGTGTATTGTCTCTGTGTAATCTAAAATTACTAAAAAGTTTATATGCTACAAAATTTGAGAATAGTTCATTTAAAAAAATTAAAGTAAATTTTAATTATCATATTAAATATGAGAATATCAACCATTACTAAGCCTCCAAGATAGCTTTGTCGAGTTTTCTCGAACTTGTCTTGTTACTTGTTCAAATGTTGACTTACCCATCCGAACAAATGTTGACTTAGATGAGCACCACAAGCAAGGTGGACTTAATTTAGGTTTGCCCAATGAAATATTTTAGGCTTAAGTTGAGGTCACATTCAATTTGCCTTGTCTCTGCTAGGATGAGTCTATAATAAGTAATAAGTAATGTTATTTATTTATTAATTTTATATCTTCTCTCTTATTTATTTTTTATTATTTTATAATATTAATAGTTAAAAATAAAAATACAAGATATATAACAGTACAAACAATATTTTTCGTCTACAGTACTCCTTAAGTATTAACACATATTCAATACTCATTCCCCACGAGTTCACATTTAGTGCGCCAGGACGCATTCAATTGAGTGCGTCCCCTCTCATTATAGGGCATGGGGACCAGGTGTGATGAGGTAGGAACCACACCCCGTGTGAGAGGGGGGCGCACTATATTTCTTTCCCCTCTACACAGATTATTTAAATGACTAGTATATTGTATTTTTTTTGTCAAACCGGTTAAGTACTTGGTTTTTCTTTTCAAGCCGGTTAAAAGTTTTATATTTACCGATCCACGATTTTGTATTTCAAAAATTAAAAAAATTTCATTACAAATATTAAAAAATAATTTAAAATGCAAAGAAAAAAATATTTTTTTAATTTTTAAATTCTTTTAACTTATTTTTTAAAAAAAATTATACAAAAATAAAAAAACAGGATAACTTCTTATTATACGCCCGTATGACTTAGTGGGTGATTCCCCCGTATGACTTGGTGGGTGATTCTCCTATACCAAGTGAAGAATGTTATTTTTTTTTAATCAAAGGAAATTACACTTTTCTTTAAGAAAAAAATGAGACAACTTCTTATGGACTCGTTGAGAATGATTCTAATCTAGTTCATGGCCTACTAGAAGTAGAAGGCTCTCTATCCTCATGAAAAAAAAGCTTGCAGTAAGTTTGATAATGATCAAGTGACATTGCTTCTTCAACTTGAACCAAAGAATCCCTTAAATATGATTCAAAATGAATCTTATTCTGTCGTTGCTAAGAGATTTCTTTGATAAAAGTGAGTCAGAGTTTGAAGAAGGGGAAGGAGTCCTCGACCCACAACAGAGGATTTATTCAATCACATAGTTTGGACTCCTAGAATATGGTGCTGAATCGGGATTTACCTGGGTGGCATTTCATACATCTTTCCCTTTAGAAAACAACACTTTTTATCTTAAAGTAATATAGATTTTTCTATCCTACACCCCCCTCTTTTTTTTTATTTTTTTACTTTTTCTATTTTTTATGTTTTTTTTTCAAAATTTTTTTACTTTTTAAAAATAATTAAGTATTTTTTAT
>JASKGM010000009.1:9128539-9155745 GCA_034509205.1 Ceratonia siliqua | reverse complement strand
GTATTTTTTATCTTATATAATTTTTTCAGAATTTTTTAAAATATTTTTCAATTTTTTCTTAAATTTTTTTTATATCTTTTTTACTATTCATCCATAATTTTTTTTACTATTCATTTATAATTTAAAAAATTCTACAAAAAATATAAAAACATCTTCAAAAATTCTGAAAAAAATTTATGATATAAAAATTAATTTATTAATTTTAAAAAGTAAAAAAAATTTTAAAAAAAAATCAAAAAATATATAAAAAATATATATATAAACTGCCCTACCGCCCAAGTAATATATAGGTGTTTGGAAGTTTAACTATACTATATTTGTCACTATCATTTTTAAATTATCTTTTTAATCATCTTTTTTCTTTCTTTAAAAATAATATATAGTTAACCAATATTATTTTTATATTTTATTTTTGTTTTTAAAAGACAACGGATAGTTAAATTTTTAAATAATTATTTTTTTTAAAATAAATTAATTAGTGCTAGTCAATACACCAATATTATATATTAAATTGCACATTAGTGCTATCATTGCTATCATTGTGTTAATCAACTACCAAAAATGATATAGCAATTCTAATTTATTCTCACCTTAAAGATTTGTACAAAAATATCCTTATAAAATATTGAATAAATTATACTAATACCTCTTTAAAATTTGGATATTATATTTTAGATAAATTATACCATTGTGGTACAAGATTAAATTAATTTTTTTAATTCTTTTAAAAGCATGTGAAAATAAAATATAAATAAGAAACTCATTTTAACCTAAAAAGGAAAATAAAAGTTTAAAGTATAACAGTATAATAAAAATAAGGAATTTAAACTTTAAACAAGAAGATAGATGCTACCTTAAAAACCCAACCCAATAGTCAGCTAGAAACAATTTTGGTGGGATTTGAAAATCATAATGAAGTTCAAATTTTTTTTTTTTAAAAATTTGAATTCCACTTTAAATTTTATTCTATTCAAGTCAAATTAAAACTTAGGAATTCAAATACAGAAATGTTATATCAACATCTCTGTATGCCCATTCCCTCCCGAACCTAATTTATTATTATTATTTGTAATGACATAATAATAGAAGAAAGAGGGAAAAAGAAAGAGAGACAATGACAAAAATAATTCAAATAACATTATTTTTTTTATACTATACAATCTAAACTAATTCAAATAATAAGACTTATGATCTAACTAACCTAACCAATGAAAATTAGGTTTGTGTTGGGTTAGCTTCTCGGTTTGAGAAAAAATTATTTAAAAATTCTCAAAATAAAAGCATTACAAAAATTTAAATAATAAAAATAAATATGAATAAGTTTATACTTCTAAAAAAAAAAATATGACAATAAAAATCTCAACTACAATAATATTGAAAAGCATACTAATTATTAACAATTTTTTGTACTAAAAAGAAACATCAATTATTTCACTAAAAAAAACTAAATGACCATTTGACAACAAAATACTTTCTTATAAACTTCAAAAATTCATTTAATGAATTTGTTTAACTACCTGTACTAATAAATCAGAAAAAATAAACATATTAATTATAAATTTTAATTTTATGTAATATATTTCATATATACTATTTGAAATGATGTTTGATCTTCTAAATTTGAATTTTATGTAATATATTTCATATATAATATATAATATAATATTTATTTAAGTAATAATAATAAATAATTAAATTGATTTATATTAATATTATTTTTACCAACTTCAACTCAACCTAACTAATATTTATTAAAAAAAATTAACCTAATCCAACTTATATAAAAATTTAAGCAACCAAACTCGTCAGTTTTATTTAGATTAATTATTTTAATTGAGTTAGTTTGAATTTTGAACTGCCCTAAATTTGATAGATTTGAAAAAATAAGATGTGAAAATACAACTTTAATTCAAATGTAGAGTTCTTAATTTTTGAGTGTTCTAAAGACAGTCTAAGTGATTCATAACGTATTTTATAAACAAACTGAACAAGGGATATATACAAAAACTAATTTTTTTATTATGTTTTATAACATATACATCACATACATAAATGATTCATAAAAAAAAAAAAAATACACGCACATACATAGATGTTAAAAATATTTATATCCCGTCTTCAAATATCATATAAATAGAATTATAAATACGTGAAACAATAATAGCCAGAGACTAAAAGTACCTAAGGTTAAGAAATGGGCAGCTGCATTTCATTAATGTGACTAAAAATTTAAAGGAAAAAGAAAAACAATCAGTAGCTTGAAATTTTTCAAAATTCTTTTCGTTGAATCCTTTCTAAAATTTGCTTGGGAACTAGAAATAGATGCCCAGAGAGCATTTCAGGCATCTCATTGAAGCCAGGAAATCAATCACCAGCTTGATTTGTTATCCCAAACGAAAACACAAGCCTACACTACCCCTTTTTTTTTCCACTCAATTTTTTTTCTAAAAAAAATATGAGCAAACCTAAGATTGGAGGGGAAGATTTATGTACAACAATGCTAATTTTTTCCCCCAATCAAATTGAATATACATAAAGGGGAAAGACATTTATGAATCTGAATTTACAAAACGGTGTTTATATGCAGTGCTTTAAGTAACGAAGTTGCCATCTGTTTGACCAACACTTGGCCGCCTGAGCTTTGTCCACCTCTCCGTTCCTCTATTAAGTTCTGAAGTTTCTGTGGCAAGTCATTCTCCACAATCAACTTCTTCGGCTGCGGGTGGTGCTCATAGACAGCCTGCCAAAACAATTTAAAAAGACCCTTTCAGTGTTGCTGTGGGTCAAGCACATTGTTCGAACACAAACTTACACATTCAAATCTACTTTTTATGAGCAACGTAAATGATAAAATAATCAAGTTCAAGGAAAATAAAAAAAATTAAAGACAATTGCTTCTCGAAATAATAAAAAGTACAAAAAGAAAAAAAAACACACATCTCGAGAGAAACGAATGGTTCCAGATAAGGAATTCAAATGGGCATCTCAACACAACATCTTAGCAAGATATATGAGAAAGAAAATCAAGATCAGACAGTAAGCATAAACAACCTGGATGATGCACTACATAGGCCCATAGAAACACGAATTAAATAAAACATCGGTAGTTTCAGAAAAAGGAAATGCATAAGCAGGAAGTCTTCACAAAAAAGCTCATTTTAACACATAATGAGGGCCGAAAAGGGAAGGAACCCATTAAAGAAACATTTTTCCTTCTATCAAAAAAAAACATTTTTCCGTTAAAAAAAGTCCAAAAATCAACAGATGTTAATTTAAAAAAAAAAATGAGCAGTTTTTCACAATAGTGTGAGAGCACGAAGGGTTATATCATATTCCACATGTTGAGAAGGAACATCCATTCTATCTATGAACTCAATAAATCATTTATTAGAATCAAACGATACAAATAGTTATTATTAACCATTTATAAATGAAACAAAATCCAGTGAAACAGTTGCTCTTTTGAAGTTTGAATATTATTTGATTATTAAGGTATTTAAAAAAAGAACAAAATTGATAAATATCACTCTTCCTGTTAATTAAACCCTATTTCACTTGCAACCTGAGACATTTGCTTCAAGAATTCACATTGACATGAGACCACTATCTCCCTTGTTTGAACTCTAGTCATTTGGGTTTATTATTGAACCCAAGACTATGGATAAATACATGTTCAGAAATACTTCGTCAACTTAACTGTATCATTGCATTACAACCTTTGTTTACGGACCAAAACAGATTGCTATTTATAACTTTAAGCATGTGAAGCTACAGTGGAACATCCTATTTAAAGTTTTTCACATTTCCAAAAGTAAAACGCTGCTGTCAAGTCCATTCATCTTAGTTCTTCACCTTCTTGTTTGATGGCTTTAAATTCCTATACTTTTATACTAAGGCAGTACAAAACCAGGCTGACTATACAATAGGAGATTGTACCAACCAGAAATTTTAGTATGTATAAATATAATTGAATATATATTAAAAACTATATGTACATTCAGGTGAACCAAAGATAAAATATTCAGAGAATTACCTTTATCAACTTGAGTAAATTAAGACGAGCTATAGCATCCTGGTGATCAAGCCTTGCAATGAGCAACGGTGTTAATCCATTAACAGCTAATGTGGTATTGATCCGTGCAGATTTTCTGCAATAAAGTTAAATGATCACACTAATGAAATGATAATCCATTAGCAAAGAAAGAAAATAGGGGGATAAAAATGGGAGATTAAGGTACAAAATTATTTTCTAACAGCTATATGCCCACATCAAATATCACATAGCAAGATCTCAAGGTATTGCTGTTTTATGAACTGAAATTATATACATATGATTGTTTGTACTTTACTTTTCCTATAAGAATATCTTATCCTCATCATTTGTAATCTCTTCCTTTCTTGGTAATGAAATTCTTTTATTAAGAGGAAAACAAAATTGAAGGGAAGCTCAACCCAATCCTGACTCCCCTTCACTTTACCATGTCACTAGCAATAAAATTTGTATAAAAATTATATTATTCCACGTAAATTCCAGGGGTAGAATCTGAAACTCCTATTGGTGTCTCCAAGGTTTCAACTTTACCTTATTGAAGTCATCTACCTTTTCTGAGAAGCTCTAGAACCAAGTTACTCAAGAGTTATGCCTTGAAATAGCCACAAAAAATGGGCCTTTTATATTGAATTCATCTATGCGTAAGCATACTCTTCTATAATCATAAACCCTAGAATGGAACTCTGGGACACTAAAGTTAATAGTCTAAACCATGCAAGACTGGTTATCTTCACCCATTGGCACAGGAAGTAAAATGAAAAGAGCTATAGCAGAAGTTCAAAGAACTAGAAACTCTAACATATGATTTAATTTTGATATAATTTCTAATTGTAATCCTCCCATGAGAAATTTATAAATTTTTATTACTTAAAAATATTATTTGTGCTTGGAAGTTGCTGGGTTGATTCAGTTAAAGTCTCTTTATTTTCAGAATCGGGGGTATTCTGGGAGTTACATATGTATTGGACAGTGGGTGTAATCAGGATTGGGTTTAGTTATGATTTTTGGTCCTGTTTATGTCTTTTATTAGGAAGTTCTAATTTCCAAAAGGAACTAGAAACTTTATATGGCAGTACCCCTTTTTAACTAGGGCAAAATTTTGTGAAGCTATGAAGCCCCATTTTGTTAGCTTATACAATGCAATTTCAAACATAAAGTGCAACACCTAGATTAACTTCCTAGTAAGATTTCTCCAAATTTGAAGCCTTGAGATTTTTGTTCCGTGACCAGACATCTCAAAGTAGTCCTACTTACTACTTACAAAAAAAAAAATTTACCCCTCTTTAAATTTACTCTAACCCCAAAATTGGTGCTGCTTTATTATTAAGAGTCTTAGAACAGCCCTTGTTTCCAACTTACCTTCCCTACCAAATCAACCTTAACTAGTGAGTTTTGAATGCATCTAATTTCTAGCATGAGATCCTTGATGTAACGCCAACCTTAGATTGGTAAAATCCAAATTCTTTTGCCATTCTATATTTAACTAATATTACCCAACCACACGTCCATCCTTCACTCATCCAGCATTATAAGAGGCAACGGCCTTGGTGTTTATAAACTATCCATGCCTACTAAGTTACCAACATATATATTGAGAACATAATCAGATTCTTAATTTATTGGAAATATAAATGGAAAGGATTTAGAATCCTGTACGTGATGATTTTCAAAAATGGCTCCAGTATGTGCACAAAATACTGCTCAGGACAGCACTGGAAGAACTTGACTAGCTTCTGAACTGCATCCTTTTTCAGCAGTGCTTGTTCAGCTTTCCTATTGTCATTGTCATGAGCTAAGCAAACTGCAATAGAATCTAATGCCGGCACAGACCAAAATTCATCCTCAAGAAGGTTCATATAGACATCCAAACCACCATGGGCCCTTAACTGCTCCCTTGAATTGCGAGATGCATGAGCCATGTCGCACAGTAAAGGCAATGCATGTTGTTTCAAGGGAGAATTTGATGTGATGAATTGCATCAAATGGGGAATAATCCCATTTTCAGCTGCTTGCTCTTGTCTCCTCTTATTTACCTTGCATAAATTGAACAGCGCATTCAGGACCTTCAAAAGAGAAAACAAAAATTAGATTCTAGTCAACTCTGAATAGGTCCAAGAAGCAAAACCATTAAGACAAAAATTTAGTACAGATGTCTCTAGGAGATAGAAAGGAATACACTTTTATAAAATCAGTAAAAGGGTAATGAAATTGGACATGTCAGTCCAAAAGCCTGAAATATATTTAAGTAGAGGAGATTAGAGGAGATTACATAATCTATATGCTAGACTTATGGTATTGTTCGCATATCAACTTCTTCCCTCCGACGCATGACTACTAAGTTCATTTGAACTTACTGCTAAAGAAAGACTGTAAGAAAGCATGGTGCAGAAACTAAAGGAAAAACACAAATATACTTTAATATAGATGATGACCTAACAATCATTATGCAAAACAACTGGATTTTCATATATTGAATTGACCAACAGATAAAACATTTTGCTTCATAATCCACTAGTAATAATAACAACATATAAGTTAGCAAGACTCACCTCGTGATGTATTTGTGATACAAGAGACCCTTCTCTGAGTTCAAGATTTGGTATCAGGTATTTTATTGCCTCTGCACGTTGAAGATTCTCTAAGCAATTCGGATCAGTTGACAGATGATTAATACACTTCAGTATCTACAAAAACATGGCGGTGCATAAAAGGTTAAAAATTAAACCATATAGATTATGAGGGACACTGTAAAAAGGAAGAGTCTTGTATTGCACCTTGTACAGAATAGGAGGCTCCACTCTAATGAACATCTGGAAAAGACGACTGAGCAAGCTTTGGCTGCACATGTAAGACTTCACTGTTGTATCTGCTTGAGCAAACTCAAGCAGAAGATCTGCAACTTTTTCTAGGTACTCCCTGGCAACATCTGCATTCAATGACGAAACCATGTGGGAAAGTATCCCAGACGAAGTTGCACTACCAGGTCTAGCATTTAGTACACCTGAACCAGACAGTACACCTGAAGCCGTCTGAGATACAATCCCAGATGTGGAAGGAGCTACTTCGTTATATGCCAAAGACCCTAATTTCTTTGGAACAGCTTTGTGAGGCCCTCTAGCACTGGAGTCAAGATTTCCATTTTCTCTTCCACGTTGAGAAACATCTGCATAACCACAAAATGGTAGAAGTAATATAATCATTCACACAAACAAAAGTGACAGCCAACACCACAGAAAGAAAGGAAAAAAGTTAATAAGGTAAAAATTAAGCAGATTAGCAGAGAATTTAATATTATTTAACTTTTTCATTGCCTACAACTATAGGATACATGGTTAAGAAATTTTACTAGGGACAATACAGACTAAAACTAGATTAACATGTCTTTAGATTACCAAAAGTAAATGCCAAAGATATTTCCCCAGGTAGAAAATAACAGTCCATGAAAGACACAGATGAGAATGGGATCAGTGACTTGGTCAGCCAGTTTCCTTGTGTGTCTATTTATAAATAAAAGTTATGAAACTTGGTCAAGAACAAGAATAGTACAAGCCCAGTAGTTGCAACACGTATGCATCTTTTATCTAAGCTGTCATACTTCTAACACACCAAAAACCTCAATACATAGAAGATAACTTAAAATTATGGGAAATATTCAAGGAAGACAAACTCCAATATATAGTTATTTTGATACTTACAAGTAAATAACCTAGAAATAAACAAGCATTGCTTTTGCACTAGAATATTGGTGTTAAGGAGTTATATTCTAATTAGGAGTTTGTTAGAAGTATGACGGCTAGGGTTAAAGATGTGAGTGTTACAACTAGTGGGTTGGGTTTTTACTAGTTGTACTACCCTTAATTGACCTAATTTTACTTTTCTCCTAGAGCTTGTTGCTCAAGGGAAGTAAGTGCTAGTTGTTAGAAAAAAAATTGTTGGTTGTCGATGTGGCTAGTTGTCACAAGTTAGAGTGTTGTTCAACTACAAGTTGAAGTTTTGGCATATTGAAGACTTTGGCACTAGTAAGAGATTGTGTTGCTGGGTGCCAGGTCAACAACTCAAGTAGTGTAGACCAACTGAGAAAAGATCGGGGGAACTACTCAGGATAAGAGTTGAAGACTTATGAGAGCTGTGTTAGTGTGTTGGACGATGTGGCCGAGGAGAGCAATCGTGAAAATATTGAGGGGGCCGCTCATGGGAAGCGAGTCAAAGAATTCTGAAAATTGTTTGTCTACCAAGGACATTGTCAAGGGGGGGGGGGGTACTAGTTGCTAAAGTTCTTGAATTGAAATTAATGATTGATAGTTGCAGTGCTAAGATTGATGCTTGATTGTTGCAGTGAGGTTTACATTTGTTTTATTCCTTTTTAGTTTTAGTTGGGTTTTATTGGTAACAAGCTGGAAGATTTGTAAGCTTCAGCTTGAGAGGGAGTGTTAGAAGTATGACGACTAGGGTTAAAGATGTGTGTGTCACAACTAGTGGGTTGGACTTTTACTCGTTGTACTATCCTTACTTGAACTAATTTTAGTTATAAATAGATGCTCAAAAACTCTGGCTATTCAAGTCTGATTCCCATTCTTGTATCTTTCTTTCACTAACTATTACTTTTCTACATAGTTATCTTCTAATTAGGATAGTATGGTTTCCTAATTAGTTTAGTCTTCTAAGAGTTAGTTTTACAGCTTTATCTCAAGGAGTTAGTTTTGTAGTTAAACTCTAATTCAAAGTATTATAAAAAAAGGGAGGTACAAAGGGCTGAAGGGTGAATTTTCCTTCAGACCATATTTCATATTCCTATGTAATTTACATGGTATTAGAGCCTGGTTGACCAAAAAAGCTCTAACCCAGACCAGGTTGACCACAAAACCCTAACCCTCCACTGCTGTCATTGTCGGCGGGCACTATTCCAGGCAACGAGGAGATCATTGGACCCCCACCATCATGTTCGGACCATCAAAAATGGCCAGAAACTAGAAGCATGATGGCAAACTCGCCGTCATGCGCTGCCACATCTCGGAGCGTCTCCAGCCACTCACCAGCACATGAGCTTCTGTTATTCATTGGTGTAACGTTGGACAACCACAGAACAACCCGATTTTGCTTTCCTTCCTTGTTTGTGCTCTTTCGCGGCCATCCTAGCTTAGGTTCCTCCACTATGACACTCTGGTAATCTGTTAGAACCTATTTTTTTTGGGGATTGCATATACATGGGAGTCCATAAACGCTACGTCCATTATTGTTCCCCCACAAATCACAGCCAGAAAGCTCAATGGCTGCAACTATGCTCAATGGTCTAGGGCTGTAACAGTGTATCTCACTGGTGAAGGCAAGATGAGCCACCTTACTGATTCCCCTCCTGTAGATACTCAGAAACATGATATATTGGTTCAAGAGGATCATCAGATAATGGCCCTCCTATGGAATTCCATGGAACCTGAAGTAGCAGACCTCTGCACCCATCCTAAATCATGTAAGGCTATCTGGGATTACTTAAAATTATTAAATTCTAAGCAACCTGATCAGGATGTATGATTTGTTTTTGGAGCTATTTGAGACTAAGAAGGATGATAAATCAGAAACTCTATTTTTCCATTCTTGAACGATTGCATGAAGAATTAAATTAAGTTCAGCCTATTACTTCCAATGTTGTGGATATGCAAAGATAGAGAGAACAGTTGGTGACACCTAGGTATCTAGCTGGTCTTAAACCTGAAAATGAAAATGCGAGATCTAATATTCTAGATGGAGCATAACTTCCCACCTTTGCAGACGTTTATTCACAAGTTCGATGGAAATTGATTCATGTCTTCCTTAGACCTGCTAGTTGTTTGTCACAATCAGATTTATAGCTTTTCACTCGAGGACCATGCAAAGTAGTGGATTATGGTGCCGCCAAGCCAGGTGCTCTGCCATCCGTCCCGTTGCCTTTAAATCCAAGCAATGATATTCCAATAGCTCTCTGTAAAGGTACTCATTCTTGTACTGCACACCCTATATCTCAATCTGTTTCCTATGATCATTTATCACCTTCACATTACTCTTTTGTTGCTTCACTATCTACTATCTCTATTCCTAAAACTATATCCAAAGCTCTTAGTCACCCAGGTTGGCGCAAAGCAATGGAGGAAGAGACGCAAGCATTGAGAGACAATAAGACTTGGGAACTTGTGCCTATTCCTCCTGAGAAATTAGTTGTGGGATGTCAATGGGTGTACACTGTTAAAATGCACCTGGATGGTTCAATTGACCGGCTTAAAGCTCACTTGGTGGCAAAAGGCTATACTCAAGTCTATGATTTGGATTATTATGAAACCTTTTCACCATAGCCAAAATCACCTCAGTATGTCTCTTTATCTTGGCCACTGCACCAGCAAGATATTTAGAATGTTTTCCTCCCCGGTGATCTTCAAGAAGAAGTTTACATGGAGCAGCCACCTAAGTTTGTTGCTCAAGGGGAGACACAACTAGTATCTCACCTGAAAAAATATTTATATGGTTTGAAACAGTCACCGCGAGCATGGTTTAACAGATTCAGTGAAGTAGTTACATCCTTTGGACTTCAAAGGTGTGGAGTTGATCATTCTATATTTTATCAACATCTTGCAGGTAAAATTCTCCCGATTGTTTATGTTGATGATATAGTAATCACTGTAGATGATAGCCAAGGAATTACAGAATTAAAATCATTTCTTCAAAAAAATTTTCACGCCAAAGATATGGGATGGTTGAAGTACTTTCTTAGCATTGAGGTGGCTAGGTCCCAATCTAGAATTTGTTCATCACAAAGGAAATATGTACTCGATTTGTTGGAAGAAACAGGGTTACTAGGAGCTAAACCAGTTGACACCCCTATGGAACCAAATATCATACCAATGGCAGACCAAGGTGATTTATTATCAAAACCAAGCAAGTATAGAAAGCTAGTTGGAAAGCTCAATTATTGCACAATGACTCGACCTAATATTTCTTTTGCAATGAGTATAGTTAGCAATTCTTAGACTCTCCAAGAACTAGTCATTGGAATGCAATTTTATGAATCCTAAAGTATCTTAAGGGTGCACTTGGCCGTGGTTTGCTATATAGCAACTATGGTCACACCCTAATTCAAGGATTTACACATGCTGATTGGGCGGTGATAACTGTAGATCTGGTTAATATAATTGGGTCTCCAAGCATGTATTTGAGTTTTATTCTCATCACTTTGGGACAGTTAATTGGGTTTTTGTCATTGTTTTCCATGCAAACAAGTTAGCAATAGTTCAAGAGAAAAAAGGAGCAATTTTGGACTAAAAGTCAGAGAGAAGAAAGCTGCAGCGCTAAAGGAAGGAAGCTGCAATGCCAGAAAAGAAATATAGAAAAAGTTAGAGCTAAGTCAGAGAGGTCAGCACGGCAGCTCCCATCAACCAGTGCTACATCGCCTAGAAAGACAAAAATTGGTGCTCAAGTTAGAAGACTTAGCGCCGTGGCACCAGCACTGCTGAGTCACTTTAAATAAACACAAATTAATAAGAAACGATGCTTTTGACTTTGAGAGATTGGAGCCCTATTATGAGACGCACTAGAAGAACCTTATGAAGGAGTTTTGGAGCAGGAGAAGTGAAGAAAAAGGAAAAACGGATTACATAGTTTTAATTCTTTCTCTCTTTTCATCTTTTTCATTCTTGATTTTGATGTTATCCTTCTTTCTGAACACGATGTTTATAACTCTAGTAATGGAGTAAACCTTTTTTACTAGGATCGCAATTTGAACCCACATGAAATCCTTTATGATTAAATTCTCATAAATTTATGTTTTTATTTTCAATTACTTCCTCTTTTCTGTGTTTCATGCATTTAAGTGGTAAATCCTCTTTGTTGGTGGAAATCTAGTGTCTTGGAAGAGTAAGAAACAGAGAATGGTAGCTTATTCAAGTGCAGAATATGAGTACAGGGCTATGGTACAAACTACTTGTGAATTGATCTGGTTGAGAAATCTTTTGAAAGAATTGGGTTTCCAGCAGCTGCAGCCTATGGAGTTATTATGTGATAACCAAGCAGCAGTCCATGTTGCTTCAAATCCCATATTCCATGAATGGTCAAAGCATATAGAGGTTGATTGTCACTTTGTTACAGAGAAGCTTCTGCAGAATTTAATCAAGACAGTCTATACCAATCTGAAGATCAATTAGCTGATTTGTTTACTAAATCTGTTGGTAGTTTTCGGGTTAAATCTATTTGTGACAAGCTTGGAGCATATGATATAAATGCTCCAGCTTGAGGGGGAGTGTTAGGGAGTTATATTCTAATTAGGAAATTATAGTTTCCTAATTAGCTTAGTCATCTAGCTCTAAGATTATTTTGCTTTTCAGCTTTATCTCAAGGAGTTAGTTTTCTAGTTAAGCTCTAATTCAAAGTATTATAAATAAAGAGAGGTACAAAGGGCTGAAGGTTGAGTTGTCCTTCAGACCCTATTTCATATTCCTATGTAACTTACAATTGGAAACCAGAATTTCTAACATTATTTGAAATAATCTATTATGTAATTATTATGAGAATTAATTATTCCCAGCAAAGTTGAAGGAGCTTTTTATTATTTCTTTTAGGGTTTTGAAAAGAAAAGGAAGTGTAAGAAATTTTGGCAGTGTGCAATGGTTACAGTAGTTTTATGTAATTTGCTTGGTAAAAAATCTAAGAATCTTCAATAATAAGTTTCTAGCTTTACACCTCTCATCATGTAGGACCCTTTTTTTTTTTTTTTTTTAACATCTTATAGCATTCAGCCAATCAGGATTTTACATGAATTTATTTGATCTATAACTAAAGAAACTGAAGATTTATTATTTTAATGGTTGCTTGTATAGTTTCTTTCAAGTATCTTCTTCTTGTCTTAAAATTTCTTTATCCAAAGATGCAGAATAACATGATACATAAATAGATCCACATTACCTGCAAATTCCGCCATCAAAAAGTCTAGTTCACCATTTGATTTCTTATCAGAGGCATGCAATAAAGGGAGTACACTTTCATGTCTTTCTAATCCTGACAACTGGCGTACATACTCAAGCTGACCAGAGAAATGTCGAGATGGGGGCTCTTTCTCCAACAAGCTAAGAAGAGGCCTAACTTGCTCTTGTTGTGTAGCACCTGCTATTGTTAATCCATTTGATGCAGGTTCTGTCAATTTTGGAGACCTATCTGTTGATGTCCTGTTAGCAGAAGCACTGATACGCTGCTGCCTAAGTTCAACATCTGCTCGAGAAGGATCAGATTTCCATCGATCCATTTCCCGTTCTTTTATTACGCTGACTGAAGTATCCCTGGACAATAGATTTGGATTCTTTTCTGATGATGTAACTTCTGCAGCTGCATTGTTAAATTGAGGCCTATCAACATCCACAGGGTAACTGGCATCTGATTTTTGAAGATGGGAGGTTGAGGCATGTGAAGGTTCCAATTGATGCTCAAGTGTTCCATGCCTCACTTTAGGGAGATCTTGCTGATCCACTGAAGATAGCCGTTCCTCATTCTGAACAATATGAGAATGTGCAGAATCCAAGGGGCCAGAACGTGGTCGTTGAGTCAAACCATCAACCGGAAATCCACCCCCAACAGATGTTGAAGCTAATCGAGTTGCCTCATTTAAGCTATAAAGGGTGTTTATAAGCCTCAGGAGTATTCCATTCTTTGCAGCTATGGGACAGAAATCATTTCTAGGGGTGGACCGCTGAAGCTTAAAGACCTGCCACATGCCATCAATAGCCAGGTGAACCATTTCCCTGAGATACAAATTCTCTAGTCAGCTTATATTGTACTGAAATTTGAGAATATAGAGAGGAGGTGTAAGCAAGTACATTCTCAAGCGCACACAGATAGACAACACAGGATATAAGCACAAGAAAAGAAGACTGTTTTTGGGCCACATAATAAAGGATTGCCACATAAAAGGTATTTAGGTCAACAACATTATATAAGAGGTCAGTGAAATATCCAAGGCAACTATTGGAAACAAGAGTAAAACAGTTTAAAACAGAAAATTAAAGAGATAAAACTCAGTGAGAGGCTTAGTACTCAGATTTAAGAGAGAGAAATCAGAAACAAGCTCTTGACAGCAGAGGAAATTAAGTAAACAAGGAAAATTATGAGGTAAATAGTCAGCACTACTAGGATTGGAGAGGCTAGGCACTCTCCACTTTTTCTCGAAATTCCTCTCTCCCCTCGCCCAACTCCAAAGGCCTCCTCGTAATATTCTCTCATAACAGACTCCCCTAACCACATTCAAATACTTCCAGAATTTAAGGACTATTAGCAACCTGTCCAGCCCCTTCACCTGCCACTTGTCCAGCCCTCCCTCTAGTGTAAAACAGAATTGGTGGTCTTCCATCAGCATCAATTCTCAATCTATCACCTTGGCAGTAAGATAATTCTACTATTATCATCTCTCAGATGGCTATGCAAAGTAATATCAAGCTGCAATCCAAAACATACTTCTTGCGGTTTAAATTGAGATGAAATATCCTATCCAAGGAATGCTGAAAATAATAATGAAGCTAAAACATATATTTGTACCAAATTTAATAAAACAGAGAATTTTCTGCACTCTTGTAGACATCTTGTACTTTTAAAAAAGAACTTCGTCAGATCAAAAGACGCATACATCACAAAACCTCCAAATAATCAACCTCAAATCTATGCCACTTATGCTCCATTCTGAACATCTATTGAATTCGTCTTTGCAATGGAAAATATAATCTAATTTAAAACATGAATAATTTTCTTTATAGCACAAACAACTAACCTGTACTTGGCATAATCCGCCTCAAGAAATCCCACTAAAACAGGTATTCCACGGCAAGCTATGAACATTTGCAATGTCAAGGAGCTGCATCAAGCCTCAATAATCAGAATTACAATATGTTCAAAATAAAAAGGAATGAAGGTAAATTATAAGAGCACCATCAACTCCAGACCTTGACTGACAAAGCTGCTGCAAAAAATAAGCTGCTTCCATGCGAATCTCTCGGAGACGATCTGGTACTGCAAAGCTCATTACAACAGGAATCTGCCGGGTAATTTTACAAAAAAATAGATGAACTAATAAGATATTTGAGGACAAGCAATGAAGCCGGAAGCACAAGCATCAAGAAAGCTCAAGTTTAAGGTAAGGTTATTTCAGTATTTTGGTTTACAACTTTACATATGTTATGGGTGTGAGTGTAATATTCCAAAGACCTTAAAGAATAATTTTTTGGAGTCATGAAGACAAGAAAGCTGTTACTTTAGTTAATTACATATTTTTAATCTCAGACCTATCTTTATTTTTGCATTCCTGAGTCATGGGCTGTGTTTGCGCTTGGGTTTATGCTATTTAAGTGATATTGGGTCTTATTTTAATTTCCAATTTCCCTTCTGGCTTTAGTACTTGAAAGTTTAAACCCTCAAGGGATAAGGATTCTATTCCCAATCCTTGTAGGATAAAATATAGGAAATCTATTTCGTTTTACTACAAAGAGAAATTTTTATCAAGGAAGATGATAGTTACAAAGTAGGAGAATGATAGAATCTTCAAGTAGAACTCACCTCCAAAAGTTAGCTCATGAGAAGAGGGTGCCTAAGGACCATATAAGCCTCACACCAATAGCCCATACTACCAATGTGGGACTTAAGTCTCATACCTTGCAATGGCATGCTAACAATTTTTTCTCCTTAGACAGTGACGTCCACAGAGATGACTGCCTACTCGAGAAATCTTTGTTCAAGGAACCTTTGATCTAGCCTCTCTCAACACCTCGCACTTTCCCCTGGCTCTTTCCCCAGTTGCTCCTTTCCAACCGAGTGGGGCTTATATAGCCCTTGGGCACTCTCCCCTCATGAGCTACCTTTTGAAGGTGAGTACTACCTGAGGATTCTATCAATGGTATCAGATCAGCTCAGTCTAGGGGGCAGTGACAGCAAGTTGGAAAGGAGCGACTTGGAAAAGTGTCGAGCGAGCCGTTGAGAGACACCAGAGCAGTTTCCTGAGTGGGCAACCGGCTCCGTACATCACTGTCTAAGGGGTAAGGATTGTAAGGATGCCATTGCAATGTATGGGACTTGAGTCCCACATTGGTAGTATGGGCTATTGGTGTGGGGATTATATAACCCTTGGACACCCTCCCCTCATGAGCTAACTTTTGGGGGTAAGTTCTGTCCAAGGGTTCTATTAGAGAACAAGACATCCTCCATATGAAACTAAAAAATACAGAGAAGTACAAGAAACCACAGGAAGAAAACTTTCAGTTAACAATGCAGCAGCAAATTGTTGCAGATGTAATACTTTATTTTGTCAAAAATGATCACTTTTATGAATTATTGCAGCAAATTGCTTACTTCTCAGTTGGGCAATAAAATCTGTTGAGAAAATAGAAGAGAAAAAGTTAGGGAGAAAAGGAAGGGACCATTTAAAATATTTTTTGATAAGACTCAATTATGGTGTACATAACACTGACCACTCAACCTCTATACTACTAATGACTACACAAAGATAGTTGTACCCTTTACTTTGGGCATACTACAAGTAAATCTTTTCTTAACCTACATCGGTTTCCTAGATCCCCAATACCTCTTAACACTGCCCTCAAGCTCAAGCTTATGAAGAGGAAAGAGAAAAATGGAGAGACGGAGAGGGAGAAAGAACAGGCAAAACTCTTACCAATCCAACGAGACAAGCGTTCTCTTGAAAATCTGTGTTATCCTTGATTATTTGATTTATAAGCTGAAGTACAGAACATATGACCTGCAATATCCATAGAATTATAGATATATTCATATGCTAAAATGTCAGCTGTGCCAAACAATAAATCAATAATCTAAAGTCAAATGAGGTACCATGATAGACAACATACACGAGTTTTAGGAACATCTAGCAAATCTGTTAGAGGAAGTAGGCCATGCTGGGTAACAAAAACAATCTTCTGCTCCGGACATTGGTGAAATATAGCAATAAGTTTCTGACATGCAGAGACAATTACATCTTCTGATTCCTCTGGTCTCAATGACCCAACTAATTTGCTGAACTCAACAGCCTACAAGCAAGGTTATGATAAATAGATCACAAATCAAATTCAAAACATATGAAGCACTGGTAAGCCCACTTGAAATTTTGCCTACAGAAGAGAACCTTTCATTTGCAAAGGATGGTTTGTCAAAGATCCAAGGCTAAAATAAGGGGCAATAGAGAGACAAATACAAAGACTATTGAAATTTAAGGCTAAAGAAAAGTTATGGTTGGCAGAACTTAGGGGCTGAAGAAAAACACATCTGTCCTTTATACCTTCCTTTATTTATAATATTCTGAAACAGAGTTTAAATACAAGATAAATAAAGATGAATTACAAAGCAATATGAAGATAAGTAAATTCCCTGTCTTCAGAATAAAACTAGAGGAAAATCCTTAGAGATAGTTAGGATAATGTTAAGAAGAGATTGTTGAAATATTGAGGTTATTAGAATCCCTTGATTAAGGTTGTAATTATAGTGATTAGAATTCCTTGATTAAAGGACAATTAATTATGTAATTAGGAATCCTTTCGAAATTAGGAGTTGATTTCTTTCCTTTTACACATAAGGCACCGTGTGTATATATTAAGGGTGTTATTCCTTTGTAAATGCAATTAAGAAAATACAGAGCTATTCCATTCCACGTTTCTTCTTTGTTTTTTCCTTTTTTCCACATGGTATCAGAGCCCTCATCCTTGGGCAACTTTTAAACGTTGGCCTTCATTGCAAACTTCTCTCTTTTCTGGAACCATAAGTCCTGAGTGGGTAGTCACCTAGGTAATACCTCCTGTACCTTCAGAAACCGCCGACCAGCTCTCAGTTCAAACGCCGATGCCATTCGCCATCGCATGCGCCCCCACGTGCTGTCGTCAACTTATTGCTTCGTCACCCACTTATTGCTTCGTCACCCACACACCGGCGCATGAAAGTGTGTGAGAGCTCCGTTAAGCTGCCATTCAACCCAGACGCCGTCGATTGCTTGTTTCCGGCCTACCCATATTTGGCACTCATTGTCAAGCCTCTATTGCCTTCATTGCAACTTCTAACTGTTGCAGAAACTACCTCCCATACCACCATGATTCATCCTGAAAGTGGGAAATCTCAAACTCCCGGAGAACTTCAGCTCATCCAGGTAGCATACCGTTTGAATGGAAAAAATTATCTCAATTGGTCCAAACCTTCCTAAAGGGAAAAGCAAACTCAGTCACCTTCTAGGAATAATACCACAAGAGACCGATCCCTCATTTGTTGCATAGGATGAAGAAGACTCAATGATCACGGCTTGGTTATGGAATTCCATGGCACCAGAAATCAGCGATACGTGTATATTTTTACCCACTACAAAGGATATTTGGCAGTCAGTTAAACAAACCTACTCCAAGGTTCAAGATGCTTATCAAGTCTATGAATTGAAAGTCAAGGCCTCCTTCACTAAGCAAGGAAGCAAATCTATCACTGAGTATGCCAATCTCCTTAAAGGGTTATGGCAAGAATTGGACCATTACCGCTGCATCAAGATGAAGTGTACTGAAAATGCAACCACACTCTAACGTGAGGTTGAGAAGGACCGAATATATGAGTTTTTGGCAGGCCACAATGCTCAGTATGATCCAGTCAGAGTTCAAATTTTGGGAAAGGCATAATTGCTTTCTCTGAATGCTGCGGTTTCCATTGTTCTAAGTGAAGAAGGTAGGCTTGGGGTAATGCTTGAACCTAAAATTACTGATAACTTAGCCTTGTTGACCAATCAGACAGCCAGCCGAGGGGCAACCTCCAATGACAATGGGAAAGCTGAACTATCCAAGATATATGGTGGTAACAACTGCAATAATTTGTGGTGCACTTATTGTAAAAAACCACGACATACCAAGGAGAAGTGCTGGAAATTACATGGTAAGCCTTCCACTTCAAGCAAAGAGTGGGGCTATAAGGGGGGACAACAACAGAATCAGGGCAGGTACATCTAGCCGCCACCCAAATGTAGGAAGACAAGGCTCACAAGCAAAAAGAACTCGATGCCGAAGATATTGAGAGGCTGCAAAATCTCTTGGTACCTCATAAACCTTCTCCATCCACATGTACCTGTTCTCTAGCACACTCAGGTAAATTCTCTTTTAGGCTAAATATCTCAAGTAGTAGTTTTTCAAATTCTTGGATTATTGATTCTGGAGCCATTGACCATATGACCAATTCCTCTCATAAATTTGGTACTTATATCCCGTGTCCTAGCAATAAAAAAATAAGTACTGCCGATGGTTCCCTAATCACTATGGCAGGTATTGGAGATATCCATATTAGCCCCTCATTTGTTCTTAGGGATGTTCTCCATATCCCTAAACTCTTCACTAATCTTGTGTCTGTTCAGAAATAATCCCTTGAATTGCAAAGTAACATTTTTTCCTACTCATTGTGTATTTCAGGACCAGGGTTCGACGAAGATGATTGGACATGCTAAGGAGCAGGGCGGATTATACTATCTTTAGCCACCTGAAAACCTGGGTAGTAGCAAGAACAAGTCACCTCTTTCATTTCTTTCCAAGCATTCTCCTACCAATAAAGATAGAGTACGGCTTCACCACCTTCGACTTAGTCATCCCTCATTTGGCACTCTTAAAAATATGTTTCCTTCTTTATTTAAAGGGCTAGACATTGATAGTTTTCATTGTGATGTCTGTGAATTAGCCAACCATAGACGTGTAAGTTTTCGAAATATTAATAAAAGAAGCTCTACTCTTTTCTCTTTAATCCATAGTGACATATGGGATCCATCTACCATTCCAAATATCTCAGGGGCTAGATGACTTGTTTTGTTTATTGATGACTATACTAGAGTCACTTGGCCTTTTTTGTTAGAATCAAAATCTGACGTACGTGTTGTTCTCCCTCATTTCCATACCATGATCCAAACTCAATTTGGGGTGCAAATCAAAAGGTTTAGATAAGATAATGCAAGGGACTACTTCAATCAAACCTTGCCCCAAACCAATAAGGGATTATTCACGAGTCTTCTTGTGTTCACACTCCACAATAGAATGGTGTGGCCGAACGAAAAAATTGTCATCTTCTCGCCGCCACCACCCGAACCTTTTTGTTCCAAACCAATGTTCCCAAACGATATTGGGGGGAAGCAGTTCTTACAGCCACTTACCTCATAAATCGACTACCCTCTAGAGTTATGGGATTCAAAAGTCCTATGGAAACACTTGCTTAATTCTACCCTGACATTAGTACCACAAATCATCTTGTTCCTCAGATATTTGGATGTTTGTCGTTTGTTCACATTCACAATCCACATAGAGGTTCTTCCACTCAAAAGGGATACAAGTGCTATCATCCGCCTACCAATTGATTCTTTGTCTCAGCCGATGTGACTTCTGCTTATCATAAGCCATACTTTATCCAACCTTATATTCAGGGGGAGACCACATTCTTGGAAGGTAAGGATAAAGACCTTTTTCTTCTAGACCTACCTTCATCTCAGCCATCATCATCTATGCCTATATCCTCACAGCCCACAGGTGATGCTACAAATAACCCACGATTCTCTCAAGTGTACTCAAGGAGGGGCAAATCTTGTTCTCGAACCAGGGCAGGTCCCATCATCAACCACTAACTCTGGAAATGAGGTAACAACTCCTGACCCTTCATCTACAGCTAAACCTATATCTGATATTGATTTGTCTATTGATGTTCGAAAAGGACCTTGAGAATGTACTAAACATCCTTTATATCCTTTTTCATACTCTGTCCCTTGAAAAATGTTCACCATCTCATAGGGGGTTCCTTGTGAGTCTAAACACTATGTCCATTCCCACTACACTACATGAGGCCTTATCCTACAAACATTGGAAAAATGCCATGGCTGTTGAAATGGACGCTTTGAACAAAAATCAGACTTGGGAAGTGGTGGACATACCTAGAGGAAAAAAGCCAGTGGGATGCAAATGGTTTTATACTGTAAAGTATAAGACAGATGGCACTCTTGAGAGGTATAAAGGCAGATTAGTTGCCAAGGAATACACTCAGACATATGGGATAGACTATCAAGAAACTTTTGCTCCTGTTGCCAAGATAAACACAGTCAGAGTCTTGTTGTCCCTAGCAGCCAACTATGATTGGCAATTGCAACAATATAATATAAAAAAAATCTTCTTACATGGGGAACTTGAGGAGGAAATATATATAGAAATTCCACCTGGCTTTAGTGAGAATTTAGGCACCAACAAAGTATGCAAGCTCAAGAAAGCATTGTATGGATTAAAATAGTCTCCTAGAGCTTGGTTTGGGAGACTCACCAAAGTTATGATAAATATGGGATATAAACAGAGTCAAGGTGACCATACTCTCTTCATCAAACACTCGGAATTAGGAGGAGCTACGATTCTCTTAGTATATGCTGACAATATGATTGTGACGCGAAATGATGAGATGGAAAAACAAGCCCTGAAACACAGGTTGGCAAAGGAGTTTGAAATTAAAGAACTAGGGAGATTGAAATATTTCCTGGGAATTGAAGTTGTACACTCCAAACAGGGAATCTTTATTTCCCAACAAAAGTATATTTTTGACCTCTTAAAAGAAGCAGGAAAATGAGCCTACAAACTAGCTAGTACACCAATATATCCTAATCACAAACTCGGAGAAGCAAAAGGGGGTGTAGATGTTGATAAGGAAATGTATCAACAACTAGTTGGAAGACTCATTTACTTGTCTCACACTAGGCCTGATATTGCCTATGCTGTGAGTATAGTAAGTCAATTTACGCATAATCCAAAAGAGATTCACTTGCAGGCTGCTTATAGGATACTGCACTACCTTAAAGGAACTCCAGGGAAAGGAATCCTGTTTAAAAAGAGTGATGGGATCTTGCTTGAAGCATATATAGATGATGACTATGTTGGGTCAGTGGTTAATAGGAGGTCTACCACTGGGTATTGCACTTTCCTTGGTGGAAACATTGTCACATGGAGGAACAAGAAACAGAATGTTGTAACTAGGTGCATTGCAGAATCAGAATTTCGAGTAATGGCATAAGGAGTTTGTGAGTTACTGTGACCAAAGATTGTTTTGGAGGATTTGAAGATTAAGTGATATGGTCCTATGAGACTTTACTGTGGCAACAAATCCACAATCAATATTGCACACAACCTAGTGTAACATGACAGAACAAAACACATTGAGGTGGACAGACACTTTATCAAAGAAAAATTGGACAATGGTTTGATCTGTACACTGTATGTGCCCACAAATTCTCAACTTGCGGATGTGCTTACCAAGGGCTTGAGCAATCCTCTGTTCTAAACAATTATTGCCAAGCTGAGAATGGATAATATCTACTCACCAGCTTGAGGGAGAGTGTTGAAATATTGAGGTTATTAGAATCCCTTGATTAAGGTTGTAATTATGGTGATTAGAATCCCTTGATTAAAAGACAATTAATTATGTAATTAGGAATCCTTTTGAAATTAGGAGTTGATTTCTTTCCTTTTACACATAAGGCACCTTGTGTATATATTAAGGGTATTATTCCTTTGTAAATGCAACTAAAAAAATACAGAGCTATTCCATTCCACGTTTCTTCTCTGTTTTTTCCTTTTTTTCCACAGAGATAACCCTTTAACACTCATACTTAATTTGTAAGACTTGTCCTTGAATAATTGATAGGTTTCTCAACAGAGACATCCAAAAATACTTGTGTAGCAGAGATTAGTAGTGTTGGAACTTGGTTAAACATCAAAAACAATTCTGAATGCATAATATTAACAAAATAATGAATGTTTGGGGAGTAAGTAGAAGACCCATATTTGCTGGCTGAGGAAGTAACTCAAGTTACCTTTTCAGTCCTAGACTTGCGTTTGGGGGCTCCACCGGCTAAAGAAGTATCTGAGTTACTTTTCAGTCCCAGAATTATGTTTGGGGGCCACAAACATGCACGGAAGCAGTGCAGGTTAGAGGAGAAAGGAAATTTTCAACATAGTGGAACATAACTCCTGAATCCTGATTCAATATTACATTGCCAAGTGGCTGCTTCTGTTTGGAATAAGTTTTTTGGTGTCCTTAATGATTGTTGGGTGTGCCTGCTGGATTTAGAGCAGTTTATCCTATTACAATTCAAAGGCCTTGGTCAGAAAAAGGAGGGAAGAACATTGTGGCACTGCACTGTTTATGCTGAGATTTTGTATGTTTCGTTTGAGTTTAATGCTCGTATTTTTAGGGGTGTCTCTAGGTCTTTAGATGCCTTATGGGCTAGGATCATGTTTATGCCTCCTCTTCGATGTTCGGATCAGGAATATTTCAAAGGAATATCTCTCTTAGAAATGCAGAGGGATTGGGTAGCTTTGCTTCTTGTTTAAGTTTCTTTTTTATTTTCTTTTGTTGTCTTGCTAATCTCCTCACTATGTTGTGATGGTTAGCAATCTCCACATTTTTTAATGGACCAAAAAATCACCTCTCCCTTTGAAAGGCACAATTGATGTAAGAGTATTTTGGTCATTTCATTTAAAGGACATAATAAATGCAGGAGCATTCAGAACATTTGTGTTATGATAAAAAGGCAAAAGGACACTTGCATTTATTATGTCCTTCAAATTAAGTAACTAAATGCTCAAAACCAATCATCTGGACCAAAATAGTCAAAGGCAAAAGGCGCCCTCAAGGCATGAGACCTCCCTAGCACCTTGAGGGAGAGGCACTAAAAAAGGGCTCCCAGTGAAGTAAGGCACTGAAACTTGGAAAAGAAAAAGAAAAAATGACATATTTTATAAATAATAACTAATTTCTAACAATTCTAATATACAATTATCATGTAAATTAATTGCTCAAGCATAAAGTTCATATAAAATAGTCAACTTTCAAGATAAAGTATGATAAGAACCATAAAAGATTCTTCATGACAAAAAAGATGTGGCTGCGCTAGAATTCATTGCTGTGAGCAACACACCATGGTCTAACAACTGAGGCCACACCCAAGCCATTTATACCAGGAAGTCACACATGGCCAATTTTGAGGTACAAATGTTTTCTAGCTTAACATTCTAACAATTTATGCTCACATCAAAAAAACAATCTTCCCACACATTTAAGGACATCCCTCACCAAAAACTAAACCAAGAGAATATATAACATGCTAGAAATTGAGAATAACAGACACTTCACACCAGAGAGGCATACTGCTATCCAGAGTTCTACCAGAATAATAAAATTACAAAGAAAAAGTTTGCAGTTAAACATATGCTTGGTACCTGCAGAGGGAAAAGGTTTTCTCCAGGCAATTTTTCATCAAATACCTGATCAAAAGCATACAGGAAAATGTAAGAGTCAAAGAATAAAAGCATGAAATTTTGAAGCAGGAGCTCAATTGTCGAGAGTCCAGACTGAATACCATACCAAACCATCTATATCAATTACATCGTCTTTTAGAACTCCCATCATCAGGCGCAAAAGGTTCCCACCATTGTTTGCCTGTCCAATTTCACTCTCCTTCTCCCACTGTTTCCTAGCAATTGTATCCCTCAACTCTTTGGCCAGGTCATTTTTCCCCCCATTATTCATAGATGCATTATCTTTTCCAGCATTCAACGTGGATGCAGATGTAGAAGCCTCAGCTGCCAACTCCCCAGGGTGCTTATCTAATGTATGAAATAGATCATCTAAGGAGGCGTCTCCTGGAGGGTCACTAAATCTACTCAGCTCATTTCCCTCCATAAAGGGCGGCATCTTCATAGCCTTCATATAGCAATCAGACAAGTCTATGAGACTTTATCTTTCAAAAAATTAAAAACATAATAATAATAATAATAATAATAACAATAACGCTTATTCCTGATGAATTGTAGCATTAATAAAGACAATGTGAAGTTTCCAACCTCCTCAGTGGAGTAGTGGACTTCCTCTCACATATTGCATTAAGAACCCTTCAAAGTACCATCCAAAAGTGCTTACTGATTTTCTAATTCATATTGCACCCTACTAAAGGATAACTCAAAATACAAAAGCACTTCAAGGGAAAGGAAACAGAATTGACAGTCTGAGCAACCTTAATAAACATAATATCTTTAAAAATATACTAAAAGAAAGGAAAAATTGTACAAGTAAAATGGATTATGAAAACAAAAGCAACAGAGTGCTCGATAATCTGCACTAAAATTCAATTCTAAAATTCTGAAGGTAACCAAGCCAGTGCACAGAAATAGTAAGTTTTTAAATCAGCTAGCATAATATGTGATACTTTACCTTTAGGGAACCATTGTCTTGACCTCTTGGTCCAAAACAAAATGATTTATTGCCATTATTCATAGAATTGCCTTTTCCTTCAAGCTTTTTAACTACCCCTCTTGATTGCGGAGATCCTACTTCCCCATTCATCATGACTTCATCATGGTTTTTAGTATTTGCAATGTTGTGATCCCCAGTTGGCTCAGACCTAGCCTCTTCTCTATTAGAGGAGAGTTTGCTAGAACCAGTTTGTAGAGAAGACTTCTCACCAATGGATAAGGAAAGAACTTGACCTGATATACCATCATCCGGCTCCTCTGCTCTTTCGTGGATAGAATGCAAGTCTGAAGCATTGTCTTCATGAGGTTTGCTGTTATCACCAGCCTCAGTTGATAACTCTTTTGCAGAGTCCTACAAGCAGACAAGTATAAGTCAGTACGGTAATGCAAATACAACCCTGAAACTACTGAGATAAATGGTTATCAGCTTAAATTCCACTTATTTAAAATTGAAAAACATTATTAGCTCCAGAGAAAAGTTACAGAACAGAAGATTCTCAGAGCTTTACATCAACACTAACCACTTTCTCCATAGAGGAGCTTTCACCAGCACTCTTACGATCACCACCAGAAACTTCTGCATCTACCGAATCATCTTCCTCTATATTTCTGCAAGAGGTAGCACTCTTGTACAAATCAAAAAACAATAACAATTACACGAGCTGTAAGCAGATAACATTTGGACATCATTCAGATATATCTCCAACAGTAAACACATCCAAGAACCTAAAGAAAGTCACAGTTCCCATTGAAGAAAAGTCCCTTTAGAAGTATCACAAGCAACATATATATTCAGTACTACTTGGCAGGCACAGAATCACTGCAGAAATCATTAACATCGATAAGGTAACACATTTGGAACAAAGTGCTTGGGCTTAATGGTTTCACTAAGGCCTTTTCTCAGAGTTGTTGGTGCATTTTTTTTTAGAAAAAGAATTTTATTAAGAAAGAAGATAGATACAATAAAGGAGACAAAGACATCCTCCAAGAGAAACCTCAAAAAGTAAAAATAATAAAAATATTAATAATATTTTAAAAAAAAAAAAAACACCGTAGGTCAAGAGTGCAGAAAAGCAGTCCATTCTCTTTGCAAATCCGAAATAGCAACCCCCTAAAAAAACCATGTGCAGACAGCAAAATGAGGATAAGAAAACTATTCTCTCCCATAACATCTCCCAAGACATAGTAACACCCCGGAAAATTCAGGCATTTCTCTCCAACAAAATACACCATGCCACTGCAAAAATTGCACACTGCCACAGCCCTTTGATGTTTTTGCCTCTTTTTTCCTTCCGAAGCCTATTGTTTGTGTGGTGTAAGGGCAGTTTTAGAATTGTAATGTATTAGGAAGTCGTCATTGTATATTTACGTGTAACCTTATTCTGAATATATAGTTGTGCTAGCCGGCACAGTGAAGTATTACGGCTTTCCTCCATTATAGCTCTCCCTTTTCTTCTCTTCTTCCTCCTCAGATTACATGGTATCAGAGCTTTACTGATACTGACCCCGCTCCTTATATTCTTTTCTCCTCCTCTTTGTCGTCTCTTCCTTTCTCTATGGGCACTGCCCAGTAGCTGCAGTAAGAAACGTGACCAAAGGAGTGTCGCAGGAAATGCTGTTGCCGTGCGCGAGTATTGCAGGAACTGCATTTTCTCTGATGGTCACGATGTTCAGCCATTTTTGGTATGTTTTGACACTCTGATGATTATCGGCTCTTTCTGGTAGCTTGTGGCCATTTTTTTGGCGCTTCTCGACTCTATTTGGTTGTTTCGCATACCTCTCTATCAACTTCTGGTATTTGGATTGATCAATTTTGAATCTGTGGGTTGTTTCTGGTCTCTTGGTGGAGTATTTCTGCAATTTCAGATTCT
>JASKGM010000009.1:9102876-9128439 GCA_034509205.1 Ceratonia siliqua | reverse complement strand
GCGGCGCCAAGTCCTCTGACTTTGTGAAATTTCATATTTTGAGCGCTGCGGCGCTGGCTTTCAAGGCCGCAGCGCCAAGACTTCTGACTTGGGATATATTTCTTCATTTATGACCCTGAAATTGAAGTACAAACTTGCTTAAGAGTTGATAATGAAGAATGAGAGCCAAGTATAAGAAAACACATTAAGTTCAATGATTTTCCTTCTTTTATAGCATATTTAGCTCAACAATAAAGCTTATAGAGTGTACTTTCGCACACTCATCATCCTCCTCCAAGTGTGTGACCACTTTGTGGTGATCTTCCAACTTGTAAGTGAAAATTTTCTCTAAATGATTAATTGCTATAACTATTGAACTTCTTTAAATCTTCTTGGCTAACTATCATGATTTTGGGCAAAGTGTTGAATATACATACACATATGTTGAAAGTGATTGTGTTTTTCAAAGATACATTTGAATTTGAAATTATTGTTTTAAATGGTTTAGTATGATGGATTTATGCTCAAATTTGTATACTGATTGGTTAAGAAATTTATCAAGCCTTTTAAGATGGTGGGATGCACATGGTACCTTGGGGTAATAGCCTGTTGAATTGGTTTTTGGTTATACTATTATTTGGTCTCAGTGGTTGAGTTGGTTTCGCTGATGATCTCCATGCTAATATGGTTGAGAATTGTCCCGGCTGGTATAAATTATACTATCTTCGATGAATTGGTTCCTATAGAACCTGTGATGAATTATCCTATGAGAGGCTAGAGGATCCCAGCATATGTGCTTATGATGTAAATTGGAATATGATTTAAACTCTCTTGTCTGACTAATTACTGATCAGTGAACACTTATATGCATTTCTGTTTACTTACTTACCACTGCTTGAATTATTAATTTTATAAAATTCCATTCACTGGGTCTTATGGACTTACCCATCTCTTTTATCTTTCGATTTTATATCCCAAGTTTGACCCAGCTACTTTTGTTGTTCTTGGCCACCAGCCTGCCATTTGATGGGGTAGGCAATTCCTGCTTCGATAGAGGATTACATCTTGTGGTGATCTTTTGGAATTGGCAACATACTTAGGGTCATGTAGTTAGTATGTGGAATTGTATTATTTTTGCATTCAAAGTATAGCATAGCCATTTTTTTGTGTAACTAAAATTTTACTGAATTTTAATGTATTATACTATTTTGGACTAATTTCATAGAAATGAGAAGCTCAATGTTTTGCACCATTATTATGTTTGAAAGAGAACTTTTTTTTTTTTATGTTGCATTCATATGGAGTCTTAGTCAAGCTTGTATGAGAGTGGTCTTGATGGCACTCTCCTTTCCCGATTAAGGCCCTAAAGTTGGGAAATAAATCTAGTACAACCATCGCACTGTTCGACGATCATTACAATTATGTCACGTAGTGTTTTTCTTGAGTATTTTGTTGAAAAAAAATCACGTGGTACAATCATAACCTGAAAACTTTCTCCCGAGTTTCAAGTATTTCCATTCTGCCACTATATTCTTTTCATGACCATTATTGGTGTCAAACCTCTAATAGAACATATGAAAGTAAGCCACGTGGCATAAATAAAAATGACTAAAAGCACAATAACTATTAATATTAAATACACTCTTACCATAGGTTCCTAACATACATCATCCTCTCTAGATTGTTCATCGAAGATTCCATTTGAGCCAACCTCACCTCAATAGCTACTTGAAATGTTAAAGTTGTTTTTTTGAATTCTACAATATTATCATCTTTGAGTTCTTTGGAGGACTCTCTATTCTTGTACATATTGCATTACTATTGCAATTGAATGTTGGTAAAATGAAACCACTGATTGTAAGATGTGTGATCTAAAAAGGATGGATATATAAACCAAAAATAAAAAAGACAATGATGGAAGAAGATTGCAGTAACAAGTTTGTCACAGACTAAAACCTCCCTCTGGGGTGCTTGCATACTAAAACAAGTCACATATCAGTTCTACATACTAAAACATGATGGTACTTAAGTTGTGGAGGCAACTTCCCCTAATGGACTAATCTTTTGGGGTGAATTCTACCTTTACAACTTGAGTTCTTATCATTAGAGCTTTCATTGAGAGCCAGTGCGACACAAAAGAAGGCTACCTGGTGCTTGATAAGGTTCGATGTGAAAATGGAAAAGGGCTACCTGGTGCCTAGAAGAGTCCTAAGTGAGAGCCGTCTGTGGGTGTCCAATTTCACAAAAGGTGGACAATAATATGATATGAGGGTGCTTGGATACTAAAACAAGTCCCACATCAGTTCTACATATGAAAAATGAATGATACTTAAGTTGCGGAAGCACCCTCTTCAAATGGACTAGTCTTTTGAAGTGAGTTTTACCTTCGTAACTTGAGTTCTTATCAAAGGGTATATTGGTTTTTAGAAAAGAAATTTTAATTAGTTTTTATTTTTATATTTTCATTTTAAAATGTGTTTGTTTTCAATTTAAATTCATTTTTATTTAAATTTCTATATAGTTGCCTTTTGTGGTTTTGTTGTAACACCACATTTTCATTTCTCAATTATTTTTAAGTGTTGTTAGTAATTAGGGATGGACATTTAACACTCAACTCTTTGGATTATTTGCTTCCAATTCTATTTATTTCAAGCTTAGACTTTATATTTAAACTCAAGAGTCAAGTTAGGATAAAACAAATTAGGCCCCATTTTAAAATAAGTTTGGGTTTGAGTTTCACATTTATAAACAGGGTCGTCTGTCGTTCGTATTATATATAATATGTATATTATATTTTATAATAATATATAATACTATTTATTTGATTTTAGTTGTATTTTTATTTTTACATAGTTATAGTTTGTATTTTAAATGTTAGTTACTTCATTGTTTCAAATTATTTATTGTGTTGATGAATGTTTTAATTAAATCTAACTTTTATTTAAATATTAAATTTTTGAAATTTTTTTTAAAAAAAATTAGTATTAAAAAGAGTGAACCGGGTTGTGCCCAAACTTTAAGATTATAAAGAAGGTTTATGCCTAAATTTTGAATTTTGAACAAGGTTAAGGCTATGCTTAAGCATTTATAGTACATGTTAGACTGTTAGTATAAATGTCAAGTTTGACGTGACCTGGCCCAGAGGCAGATCCAAAACATTTTTATTGGAGAGGTTAAAATTAAATAAAACTAAATACATAAATACTTATTTTATTATTGTAATTTTAAAATTTATTATTTTTTGTATTCTTCTTATTCTAATATAATATAAAGTTAAAAGGATTTTTTTGTTATAAAATAAAGTAAAAGGTTTTAGTTAAAGACCTAAAGTCTTATTTAAAAATAAACTTTTTAATTAAAGGATATTAAAATATAATATTTTTTATCTCTAAATAACATATTGTATTATATATATTTTTAAAAAATTATAACATTTGTGCATAAGAAGAGTAGCAATAAACATTTGGGGGGCCTCAAGCCACAAGGACGGGCCCCTGACCTAGCCCGTGAACACTAGTAGTAATGTAGTTAATGAAGCTTATCTATTTATTATTTAAACAAATTAAAAAATGTCAATCTTTTAAAAAATATATAAAAAAATCTTTTTATAGTTTTTAAAATATTTGAAAATATGCATTTCTTATTTTTTTTTTCGTAGATAGATGGTGGAGTGAGAGTTTGAATCCTTAGGATTATTCTAATACTAGAATGTGCCACTTAGGCTATGTTTAGAAGTTTAGTAGAGGATGGAATGGAACGGAATAGAGCGAAATGGAACGGAAGGAAAAAATGGAATAGACTTATCCTTCCTCTATTAGGAAGTTTAATATGAAAATAGACGAAAATTTTCTTTCCTTTATTTGGAAGTTCAAATAAAAGTGAAGGGAATGTTAAGTATTATATACACTAAATAATCCTTATTTAAAATAGAACAAAATTTTGATAAACATCGTAATATGTACATTTAGTTATTAATTTAAATGTAAAAATATTAAATTATAGTTCCAAATTCATAATACTCATAATAATACAAATAAACGAAAATTATATTTGAGGATGACAATTATTTGCATATCATTTATATTTGAAGGAAGAAATGATAATTTCATATGAAAATTAGATTTGGGATGGTAATTTCATGCGCATAGAAAAATTATGTTTGAAAGAATGGATGAAGTGAAAGAGGTAAGCAAAAATATAAATTTGAGGAATGGATATATAACATTAGGGGGGGACTAAGCTACCGTCCCCTCCTTTTTTTTCTTGTTTTACTTTTTTTATTTTTTATATTTTTTTAATTTTTTTTTATTTTTTAAAATTAATTAAGTATTTTTTATCTCATGTATTATTTTTAAAAAATTTTAAGATGTTTTAAAATTTTTTTTGAATTTTTTTACATTCATTTTCTTATTCATCCATAATTTTTTTACTATTCATTTGTAACTTGAAAAATTCTACAAAAAATACAAAAACATCTCAAAAAATTCTAAAAAAAATTCATGATATAAAAATTAATTAATTAATTTTAAAAAATATTAAAAATATTAAAAAATATATAAAAACTTCCCCTACTGCCCACACAGTGGATGGTAAGGGAGCAACGCCCATAACATTATTTTATAAAAATAAAAGACAAAAATATCAATCAATAAATAAAAATAAGTGTTTGTGCTCTTTACCCTAATTTCAAGGGGAACAAAATTTGGTGTTTTTAAGTGACGGGAATGGTTCTACTCATATTCTTTTAAAATTTGTGATAAATCATTTTTACTAAAGAAATATTCCTTATTTTTCCCTATCCTTCCACCCTAACCCACTTTCAAGGAGTCCAAGCATTTGAGAAGTTGCATTTGTTTCTTTAGTAAGTTCACTCTAGAATCTTATCTATGTATGTGTGCTTGCCTTCAACCTGCAACTAGAAAGCTTCTCCAACATCGATTTTGCTAACAATGTTCCACCGTCAATCTTTCAATGACCATCTTTGACTAAATCATTGAAACACTTAACTTAATATCTTCTACAGTCGTCCAAAAATCAATAGTCAATTTTCCCTATGGTCACTTTTTGACTAGTTTCCATCTACTAAAAAAATGTGCATTATAATTTGCAACAATTGAAACCATGTACATGAACAGGAACTGAGAAAAGAACCTACCAAAATCTGAACAAAATCCAAACAGATTTATAGTAATTTATTTTAGATGGTGAATCTAGTCTTATATAAACTAGTGAACACAATCACCTAAACTACCATAACTTTTGGCAGGTTCATTCCCTTTTCCCTACTACACGTCTACACCGTGAATAATTCCAAAAAATAATTAAGAATAAACTCCTCATAAAAAGAAGTCTCTTGCAAATGTCAAGAGGAAAAGTGAAAAAAGAGCAAAAATGTCATAAAAAGGGGGTTGATAGATGAAATGACTTTTGTAAGAGTTTGAGTGATAAAGTTACTTAAAAGAGTGGCATAACTCAATAATTAAATATATACTTATATGCTATGCTACTCTTATAAACTTTCATCATGGCCGCAATTCTTATTTTTCCGCAATCACCATAACAATTAACTTTAAATTAAAACTATGGCCATATAAACATTTTATTCATTGAAGAATTTCTCTTGATTTAAAAATAAAATAATTATATTAGTCTCAGGTAACTAGGTTGCACTTTGTTTTTAATGGCTTACAACCTTACAGCAACATAAATACCCATTATGAAGTAAAGAGAAAGCCGAGCTTGAGCACCAGGTGGTGGGATCTTTTCCCCTTTTCTGTAAATCTGGTCCAAAGATTTTTGGACAGCTCAGATCAAATATAATTTTTTTGTTTTAAAACAAAAAATTCTCCTTCTAAAGGAAAAGATCCCAGCCGGACTCCAGGTGGTGGCTGGCCATTCCAGGTTGGTTACACAAACCCTATATATTGTCATATATCTCTATCCTCTAACAATACCTTATCATTTGTTGCTTTCCATGTCTCCAGAGTGGTAGCTGACCATTCCATAAGGTTGCCTAAAAGCAATCCTTAACAAGGAGATTGCTAATTGCCACAACCCTGTATTTTGTCATTAATCTCCCCCGTCTCAACAATTACCTAAGCATTTTGGATCATTTTCAATTACATCAAATATATAAATCGTAGATTCCTATGAAACTTATATCTCATAACAAGACATCAAACAATGTGCCTTTGAAGGAACATCAAAGATTCCATCTAGTAAACAGCACCATTACCCAACAAATACACCTATGGTTGTTTTTTTTATTTCAGCTAAATCTTGATAGTCCATAGCCAAACAAAAAATCAAATGAGAAGCTTTCAAAAAGCATGAGCTCCTCTTTCAACCACATCCAATCATTCAAATGTACTGTAGCTCTCCACTTCTGTACGCAACGAGATAGAAAAACTTTTTCCTTCCTGTAAGTTTTACTGGCAGAAAAACTATAAACATATGGATCATAAGTTGTCCAAATAAATTAGGGAAATTGTCCACACTAACTAGAAAAATTAACTCAGTTACAGAGACCTCAAAAGTCAAATCTGTTTATAATTTCAATGTTTGTGCATCCAGAGCACCCAAGATATGCAGAAATTTCAGCAGCCAAGTACCCAAACATTAAGGGGCAATTCTAGTCCGCATTAATCCAGGCAGAAAATGCAGCATAACATCAACTGACAAAAAATTAAGAAATAATTTTTTTTGAAACTAACAAAGAGCATGATATAACCAGATGACATACTTTTGGTCAGACTTTGGAGACGATATTCCTGCAACATTAGACATTTGACCCTTGCCATTGCACAGCTTCCTCCTTGCTTACAGTTGAAATATTTACAGTATTGCTCGCAAGTTTTCCAGCGTATCTGTTTAGTTAGAATTCTTGATCTACCATTTCCAATGTAGAAAACGTGATGTCAACTTCTCATATTTTTCAGTTTGCCCCAAACTAGTACTAGTATTAGATGCCTCTATTAGAAGTTGACGTGATGATTAAATTAAACGGCTAATGCTTTTGAGTCAAACCCTTTTGTCTTTTTGTCACTTTGTCGATGTGACTTATTTAAAGCTTTGTCAGACTGGGATACAATCTTGGAGACTGTGAACCCTGCAACTTCAAAAGTATTTGATCTATAAGGAATCAAAGAATTGCGAAGGACAACATCAACTCCTTCATAAGTCCAAACGCCTAACACTGCATCTCCTTTCAGTCCAATGGCAAACCAACCAAGGCCAGCAGCAGCAATGTCTACAGAACTTGAGTCCCAACTGTTCCCACTGACATGGAATTCTCTTCTCACCCATTTCCCAAGCTCTTGAACTCGTTTCTCCCCAATTGGTGGCTGGATAAAGAACAATTAGATTAGTGTTATACAAAGAGAAAAACATAATGCATAATGCATCATGCTTATGACTCAAAAGAGCATGTTTTGTCTTTTCCTTATAACATACAGGTTTACTCGCACTATGCCTGGGTATTCAAACGAAAATTAAAACTGGCCAAGAGCCTAGCACCTTAAACATATAGCGGCAATTGCATATCAAAGTATTATTAAATATTGTTTAATAAGTAATTCTTCTAAAACAATTCCAGTAAATTTTATGAACTCCAAAATTCAAGAGTATAATTTTGAAATGAATAAAAGATAAAACAAACTTTTAGGTCAACAACACACTTGGGACAATACTACAGAAAGCAGCAATTTAAGATGCGCCCTAACAGAAAATCTTGAGGATGCATGAGCATTTGAAATCAGCTTATAAGATCCATGGCAACTTCTCTATAAGTAGTCAATTAAGTAAAGAAACTACCTGTAGCTGGCGCCCAAAATGGTCCTGCAGCATTTTACATGCATTTTCTACTTTACCCATATGCAGTGGAAGAAAAGGAGATGCCCAGACTGTGACATAAATGGAATCCAGGGATGTTTCTTCTATATCCAATCTCATTAGACCAGCTAAGTGAACTGAATGACCAGCCTGCCATAATTAATTAATAAAAGCATGAACTAAAGTAGGTTTTAACAAGAGAACGAAATGAACCTTGAGTTAAACTAAAGAGATCCCTAGATAATATAGACATACCAAATATCAGTACAATGAATCCACAACTCAAGCTTGGATGTGGTGAATATGTTTCCATTTTTGGACACATACAAATTTTTTCCAGCTGAATGTGCAATTTACCAGAATGACCCTACTTCTTTTCCAATTTTTCTGATAATGAATATACATAAGCACCACAATGGCGCAACCATACTACACAGTTTTTATACCAAATGTTACACCATTAGGAAATAAAATTAAAAGACTTATCTCCTTATATTCAACAAATCAAAGAATTTAAGCAACATCAAGATACCAAAGCATGAGTGAACTCAATTGCCACCAAAACTTGGCAAAGTTTTGCTATATATTACTAATAGACTACAGTGCAATCTCAAAGAAAACAACTATTTCTCTCAAGTTTTAGATTTCAAAGATGCCACTCAAGCCATTTTTTGTGACAAGCCCCTATTCAGGACATATCTTTCCTCCAAGCAGCCACATTTTTAGCATATCTCAACCAATACCAAGCATGGAAAAGCCAGCTCCCACAACAACAAAGCATGGCACAAATCAACAGCTTTCCCTCGTCTTTATGCAAAGGTTCCTGCCAACTAACAATTTCCATATTCTGGTCTTAAATTATCAGCTGCGAGGAATTCTTCACAAAGGCACAAACAACAAGAAGGAACCTTAAGAAGGGATAGCTACTTTAAAAACATTCTATCAAGCAAATTACCATGATCTCTTATAATATTGTGGATAGTTACACTTCAGTCTGAATATTTGAAGCAACAGTCTAATCAAATATCCACTACTAAGAACTCTCCTGAAAGAAGGGAATATCCCGTTCCATATTCTAATCCTGAAGAGACCTAATAAAATAAAAATCCAAATGTAGTTTCTTCTCCCAATACCTCCAAACAAGAAAACACTACCTATTTATATTATGGTGGACAGAATAATGCAACTCCTAATTATAGAAACTGCTTGCAAGTATGAATTCAATGAGTTAAGCTGGATATAATACATATTATCACACATTTGTCGTCTAAATAACTGAGTACGCACGAACATTGCTAAGTTAACTAAAGCAATAAATGTGTTTTATTAAAATTTCAAAAAATTATACCTCCAACTTCCCACATCAAGCTATCATTTAGTAATGACAGTGAATTTAATGGGAGATACATCCAATAGGAGATAGGTGAGTGAACAAAATTTATGATATCTTGCAGCATGATAAGAGAGTTCAACTCCCCTAGATAGAAGAGTATTTAACCACAAACACTAGAATTTGCCTATTTAAGAATAATCTGCCAATTATCATTCCATTGGTGTAGTGTAGAACCACTTTTTGTTTTGCAATAGGATGGCTATACACATGCCGCCTATAAAAGGAAAAACAGAGAATTGAACATGCAGTTGAAATTTTCAAATAAAACAATTAAATTCAATTTCTATAATATCACCCTTATTCACCATTTCCACATAAAAGCAAAATGGTCCCAAGCACAAGGGACAGGAAGCTTCTTTTTTTTTAGTTGTTTTCTTCATGAATTGGCAGGATTACTTGTCCTCCATTGATGTATCTTTCTCTTTTCTCAGCCACTCATGGCTGGTTATTGTCAAAACCAAATGAACTAACAGGGAGACCAAGGCCTTCCCAAACTGCCACCACCCCTTACCCATGGTCCCTGCCGGCACCAAAATTGTATTCTCCCTTCCTCCACTAAAACTTTTGTTACTGAAAGTAAATATCCTCTGTGATCCTCCCCAACAGCTGCTAGAAATATCTTAGCATACTCTCTGCATCTTCTAACACCTGAATCAGATCCCTAAGCATCCCCCAACTTGCACACTGTGGACATCAATCAAAAAGTTGCATCTCTATCTAAGAGGATAGCATACAAGAAACCTCAACTACTTTCTACAATTCTAAGACAAAAAAAGGACCAGACTGCACCAACAATAAATAAAACGTCTGGCCTGTATTGCTAGACATCTGATCCCCATCTTCACTTTCCCCCTAACAAAGATGATAACATAAAAATTGGCAATGCAAGAAGTTACTAATCCAACCACACCTTTTCGTCCCTCAATGTCAACTAGAAGAACCATGAAGGAAAGATCAAGATAGGTTACAATATAAAAATAATGAAAGTCTGCAAAACAATCCACGAATCTGCAAAAGTACTAGCTAAATTTTTTGATAAATTTTAGGGGTTAATTCAAAGGTCCCTGTATTGAATCCAGGCTCTCATATCACATTGAAATTTAGGGGTTATAACAAAGGTTTAGAGGTTGAAGGAAAACTCACTCTATTCAGCCCTTGTATCTCCCTTTATTTATAATACTATGAATTATAAATTAGAGTTTAACTACGATAGACCCCTGGGATATTTTGGAAAGGGGAAGAGCAAAAGGAATATTAGCCAAGAATCACACGTGACTGGTTATCCACGTTAGTAGGGAATTGTTGCGCATGGGGAGTGAGGGAGGCAGGGGCACACAATCTGGCGTCTTATAAAAGGGAAGCGAGGGCTGTGTAAATGGCATGGAGAATTTGGATGGTTGAGAAGGGGTGTCCTAGCACCCATATTGCTAGGGAAGGTTACTGCAAGTGTGTCTCTGTAATTTGCTTGCTGCTGTTACTGTTCTATGTGAGTTTCTTTTACTGTTCCATTGAAGGATTGCTATTATCCTTCAGCTTGTTGTTGTTATTTCCATTCCAGTATTATAGATTGATTTCAGTGTGCTCAAGTGCTGTTTCTGCACTATATCCCAATATATCAGTGTTCCTTCAGAAGTTCTGGTTCATTTCTATTTTATATAGCTTGGTTTCCATCATTAGGTATCATAGCTTAAAATCCAGATGGAAGGGAGAGTGGAAGAACGGAAGAGTGAGAGGGGAGAATTAAGCTATGACATGAAGGTGATCCAGGAGTGTATCATGGATATCAGAAAATATATGGCAGAGATAAGGGCGATGTGGAAACTCGGAGGAGCCAAGGAGAGGGAGAGCGGCGAGAGGAGGAAGACTACATTCAGAAAGCAATTTGAAGAGAGGGTGGAAGCCCGTAGGGAAGCTGAAGAGAAAGGGAAAACAAAAGTACCTTTGAGGGAAGAAGTAGAAGTACTGGTGAAGATGAACGAAGAACCACCATTGATGGTGAAAGAAGAACCACCCCTGTTGGTGGAAATAGAAACGCCATTGAAGGAGGCAGTAGAACCATCACAAATGAAACTGCTATTGAAGGCAGCAGAATCATCAACGAAACTGATGTTGAAGGAAATGAATTTGCTATTGAAGGGAGACGCACAGCTGCTATGGAAAGAGGAAGTAGATACCCATCAGGGATGGGCATGGGTTACCGGATTGGAGCAAGAGAGTAGGGTTAATTTAAGGCTAATTGGGCTTAGTCCATGAAGTGACACTAGCCCAAAACAGAGGAGACAAGAGTGGGGTAATAGAGAAAATAGGGGCTGGACAGCAGGTAAGGAAAGCTGGGTGCAAAAAACATGTGGGTCTAGCTGAGTTCTTTACTGGAGAATGGAAATTAGGCCAAAATAGCCCAATAACAAAGACCCAACGGGATCAAGGTAGATTAAGAGGGCCTTCAACATATGCTTGTGATGAATCCATAACCCTTACTCATTTGAGTACTTACTGGCTGAACTGGAGACGTTGGAGGTGAAGGGACCTATTATTGCGATTAATTGCAAATTAGATCCACGGGATGAGAATCAGCAAGTGAGCCTAAGGAATTTTGTGTCACAACACCTACAACAATTCAGGGGAAGCGTGAAAGGAGGCAAGGAGTCTCTCCCCATCTTCAACGGCCACTATTACAACAACCCATTAAAGGGGATGATAGAAACTGAACCTACAAGAGTTATGAGTAGAAAATATTTATCATCATCGTCATGTGGGTCCTTTAACATCAATCGGCAACATCTCCAAGACTCAATAGGTGATTCACCTCTCAAGTATTACAATGATGCTGCGTGGGCGTTGCATTATGTAACTGGTATTGTTTGTTATGGAGATCAAATTCCTATATGCCCAGGAATTGGTGAGGTCATTAGCATAAGGGGTAGATGCTATCACAACAAAGGAAAAAAGATCACCCAAGGAAAGAAGTGCACTGTTCGTGCTACTGTTACTGGCTTTCGTGATATCTTGAGAGATGCTACTTTTCATCGTTTTCCTGAAACTGAAATTGTTCTGGTAGAGGCAATTCGTTTACAGCTTGTTATATTTCAATCCTAATGCAAAGATTAAATTGTCAATTACTGGTGGAAGTTGTTTCTTGGAAGCTGCTACAAATAATTCTCAAGTAGTAGAACTTATCCAAACACCATCAGAATTACAATGCTTTCAACTAATTCTGTCCCCTAAAGGATTAGAGACAGCTAATCTGACTCTGTAAGCCCAAGTTGCAGATTTAGAGTGGATTAAGATTATGTCAGGAGAAGAAATTAACTTCAAGGAAGGAAGCTTACCAACTATTGACCAATTGGTTGGTACTAATGATGGAAGCAGTTTTCACACTTCTCAGTTTGTTTACATGAACATTACTGTACATATTGAGGACCGTATAATTGAGCTCATGGATGATGATAGTTTCTCAAGTTTTGTTGATGGAATGGGTTAAGGCACCAAGTTTTAAAATCAAGGGGAGACATCTGGGATTTACAATTCTTTATGTCAATGTCGTGAAGCAGTCTGGACACGAGATACAAAGTCAAGCTATTAAGATGGAAGTCTATGCACCACCAAGAATACACCCTCACACGATTTTTCTTCTAGCAGGTGCTTCATATTTGCTTAGCATGAAAGGAGGTCCAACTCTTGGTGTACATGTTAAGTATGCAATAAAGGACAGTAAACTTGCAAGTATTGATAGATACTTTGGACAGCTCTCAACAAATTTAATAGTGAATACTACAATGGTTGCCGGCGTCTTTGCAAATGACAATACTGTGATTTGTGAAGCACACAAATTTTTAAGGGTGGGAGTTCCATCTGCTGTTACAGTGCAGGTGCAGGGTGCACAACCTGGAGTTGGCTGGGAATTGCCAATTTATCCATCAATTCCTGAGGAAAATTTGTTTTCTTCCTATGAGCTGTGTAAAAAGTGCCATTGGACCGTAGAAGATGAAAAGGTATTGAATTTCAAGGTCGCGGAGAGTTCACAGGGTAAAAAGTATGACACCCAGTTGGCTACTTCAGAAGGAAGTCAAGTTGGTGTTTATTTGGATGAGAGAGAACATGGCTTTGTGACAGTTTTGAAGGAGCAAAGGCCTAAATGGTATTATAAAACATTGACAACCACCGTGATTGTTGAGCATTTTGTAAACCTTCACCTTGAGGACAAGGTGAAAGTGCAAGGGGGAGTAATGATAGACCCCTGGGATATTTTGGAAAGGGGAAGGGCAAAAGGGCTATTAGCCTAGCATCACACGTGGCAGGTGATCCACGTTTGTAAGGAATTGTTCTGCATGGGGAGTGAGGGAGGCAGGGGCACATAGTCTGGTGTCAGTCTAGCGTCTTACAAAGGGGAGGGAGGGCTGTGTGAATGGCATGGAGAATTTGGATGGTTGAGAAGGGGAGTCCTAGCGCCCATATTGCTAGGGAAGGTTACTGCAAGTGTGTCTCTGTAATTTGCTTGCTGCTGTTACTGTTCTATGTGAGTTTCTTTTACTGTTCCATTGAAGGATTGCTATTATCCTTCAGTGTTGCTGTTATTTCCATTCCAGTATTATAGCTTGATTTCAGTGTCTTCAAGTGCTGTTTCTGCACTATATCTCAATATATCAGTGTTCCTTCAGAAGTTCGGGTGCATTTCTATTTTATATAGCTTGGTTTCCATCAGAAGATAACTCGTAAGTTCTTAACAGTTTTTATGTTAGCCATTAAAGAAAGATAAGAGAATCTATAATGTTGAATTATTGAGGTGAACCAACCAAATATGACCATTAATTTTCTTCTTGACCCCCTCAAAAAGGGAAAATGACCATGAAAATTCCTTGTATTAATCCTACTTGAGTTTGAGAAAAAAAAAAAAAAAAAAAAGGGGACATGGTTTTTTTGGTAACAATAAATTCAGTACCACAAAACAACCTTTACAGCACACTAACCTTAATTCTATATGTCCTAGGTTTCAATTCCTTGCTAATGTGCACAAGCTTTTGCTCTTCCCTCGTCAACCTTGTTGTGATCTGATGAGGATGCAGAAGGCCAGGCGTGTCAAACAACTTTGCCTGACCTGAAAGAACACCTTCCACTCTAACAATTCCCAATGTAGTCCCCGGCACAGATGCTTCTGTCAGGTGTGTAATCTTCCCTCCAACATGCTTTCCTATAGAATTTATTAACGTACTCTTTCCTGCATTCTGTGCCCCAACAGCCCACACATTTCCTCTAGGCCCAGCAAAATCAATGATATCATCCACAAGATTCTTCAGTCCCCAATCCCTCAGCGCACTCACCATATGCATACTAGTAATCTTATTCACTCCACCGTCTCTTGCTCTTTGCCTAATCCAATGCTCTAATCTCGTTGGTGACAATGAACTAGGCAATAAATCAATTTTCGTCACCACAAGCACCACTCGAGGCACATTTCCTGACTTTCCCTGCTTCCATGCAGCAGAGTTATCCTCAATTGTCTTAGATACTAACTTCGCAACCTTCCTCGGAAATGACCCATCAAAATCCACTGCATCCACAACCATCAGCACCACCAACCGGGACCCGGTTGTGAATGCCAACTTCCTTCCCACCATATGATCAAAGTCAAAATCAGGCAGCAAATTTTCCGTTGTTGGATCTCTCACCTTCCCATAGTGCCTCAATGAATGGCAGCGTGCACAGACAACTGGCTTCTCTGGTTTCCTGATCAAGTTGGCATCAACATCAACCTTTTCAGGCTCAATAAAAATTCCCCTTTTGACAGAATTGGAGAACTCAGGCTCTTGTGCAACAGGTTCAAGATGGGTATACAATTTATAATTCAGGTCCTTTTGAGAGGGTCTATTAAAAAAACCAGGGTGCTTAGGGTTGAAGTCCTGCATATAAACCCCACAACCAGGGCAGACAAGAAGAGATTGCGAAGTGCCTTCATCATAATTACCATCACGAGAGAGGGGCACATTTGGTTTCAAAGCTGAGTCTGCAGGCTGTGAAGAGAAATTCCTAAACAAATTGATTGACGGATGCGGAAAATTTGTAAAGTTTTGGAGATGGGGTTTTGAGTATGGGATTAACAGTGACAAGAGATTTGACTGGCCATGGTTTCTACACTCAGAAAAGAGCGATATATTAAAGAGTGGCTTAAGCTTTGAACGGGAGAGACTTCGAGCTACAAGCATATCTATCTATTGCTTACTTTCTTCTTCTTACTCTGTATCTCAAGAAGGGTTCAAGGTCTAAGCAATAGTAGAATCAGACTCTGAAAATGGGAATAAGCTTCTTAACCTTCCACTAAGAAGATTCAAAGAAAGGAAACAACCAAATTTCCGTACGCAAGTTCTAGTAGGGAAACTTATTTGGTGACGCATTCATGAGTCATAGACCTTCTCCGTGAGTTCATACGTCTCGTGAGTGAAAAGAGAAATATCCAGATATCCAAAAGAGAACTTAAACCAAAAAGAATGGTGGCTGGCTGAATGTGCGAGTGAGACGGTGAGGGGGAGGTTACTTTTTGGTGCGGGTGAGTTGGGTGAAAAAGGGGAGTGGGACTTTCGGTGGGCAGGTTGAAGAACGTGATTGAGTGAGATATATTGGGAGATTGAAGGTGAGGGTGCTGCCTCTAGACGAGAATAATATGTTTGGTTACTTGTACAAATTATTTTGGTTTAGGTAACATAATCCTGTGAATATAAGTAATTTTTAAAAAATATTCTTTAATTAAATTAAAATAATTTTTTACCTCTTATATCAAATTAGAGAAAAAAAAAATTTCACATCACCTTTTCAAAAATTTTAAAAGATGATGGTAGCCAAACATCCCCTTAGGTAAATTATATGGTGCCCATCTTTAATGTTGGGCCTCAAAACCGTGCTTATACGGAGCAATAAAAATTTAAAATCTGGAAAGATAATAGGATCCACAAAATATTAACATACAATATAACATTATTAAAAATATTTAAACTTTTCCCACAAAATATTTGTATTTACTCATTCACCCCTATGTATTGGGCTATCAAGTAGACCGACAGTACTTATATGTGAAAATGTCATATTGACATTTTTTTTGCATTAAGAGTTTTTTATTATATCATAGATTTTTTAAATAATTTCTTATTATAAAAACATTTTTTAATTATCTTAATCTTTAATTTTTGAGATACTCTTCTCCGTAAATATTACATTCTAAAATAATACTTTATAAAATTTACTTATTTTATTTTTGTTTTAAAATTTTTTAAATAGTATTTTATAATGATACTAAAAATTAAAAATAATTACAATAATAATGTTCTTTTAAGATTTTAGTTTATTTTCAGAGTTATTTTATTTTTGATTTGTTTGTTATGCATCAAATGTTGTATCATGGGTGGAAGGTAGTTGGGGCTTCTAGGCACCAAAGATTTTAAAAAAATTCAAATATAATATAATATTTGGTATTTAAATATAAAAAAATAATTTATCCCTCCAAATCAAAAATTTTATTTTTAAAGAATACTTTAAGTCTTTAACTAAAACATTGTACTCTTTTAATTAAAAAAAATTATTTTAACTTCATATTATATTAGAATAAGATAATCAAAAATTAAAAAAAATTAAAACCACAAAATAATAATAAAAAAATGAAAAAATAAGCACAATGCAAAATACACTACAGTGAGACCTTGATATAATAACAGGCTAATCTTACATGCAATCATCCAAATTGGGTCGGTTCTCTCTTTTTTTCAACACTCTACTTATATGTAACCCTTCGTCTGTACCCACTTTCTTTTGCCAAACTTCTAAAGATATTTGTAGAGGTTGAGAAACATAGACTTCTAATTCTTAGCAAGTAGGTACTATATTTTGTTGGTGAGATTGAACTTGAGATTCTTGATATTATTGGGTTGTTTAGAAATTGTGGTCCAATAAATATCAAATTATAGTGGATTTAATGTTGATTTGATGTTCAAAATAAAGAATATGTGTTTTATGCCATTATATATTCTTTTTAATTTTCTATACTTTTTTTTACATATTTAAATTTTTAGATTTTCACTTCACTACAATTTTTACCGAGAAAAAAGTTTTTCTCTTTAACCCCCCAATGGAAATTGCCTAGTTCTACCCATGTTATATAATATTTTATAATTATGTCTCATAAAATTTATTATTTGCTAACTTAATTAATAATTTCATAACAGCACCATAAAAAAGCATTACAGAATAAAGTGACATTTCATAAAATACCATTATAAATTAAATATCAAGTTTTTCAATTAATAAAATAAAAAATAAGTTTGTGAACGTTTAAACAATTAGAGTACTATCTGAACATTCTCTTCTTGTCTCACCAACAATTCCCTCTTGGGAGATGTCATGTTTTCTTTCTTACCTCAAAAGTCTTTTTTTATTATCTCATTAAGTTTTCTTTTATCGTAAAAAACATTTCACCGTATCTTTAATTTTCTATTTTTTAGATAAATCTATTAGTTATTTTCACATATATTTTATTTTAGAACTACATCCCATACTTTTTATTCAATATCGCAAAAAATAATTTTAAAATAATATTTTATAATAATACTATTATAAAATATAATGTTTGAAGTGGGCAGGTGATAGTATTATCAAATTGGGCTACGCCCGTTAGGTTATTTCACCCCGCCATGCATATGGGGTGGTTGGGTTCATCCCTTCCCAATCCGCCCTGCGCTGTTTAGCGATGAGCCGGCCCATTGCTTAACAAACTAGAAGAGATCCAACAACAGAGCAAACCAAAATAACATAATAGAAGAATGATATCCCTGAATTCCAAAGTAAATCAATAACACATTCAAATCAAAGAAAGAGTTTATGGGTAAATCAATGATAAAACCTAGGTAAAATGGACTTATTCATCCAAGCTAGGAAACCTCAAAGAATCAAAGCGACCAAAACCTCACTTTATCTTATATATTCTGTGTGGATCTTCTTCACAACAGAGCTCTGTGAGGTTCAATGAAGGTAAGCCATGGTTGACCATAGAGGACAAGGGAGTGATAGTCACTCTGTTGAGATGAAAACGGTGATTGCTACACTTCATTGGGTCTGGAAATTGGGAGATCTAACACCAGCAAGAGTTCAAGCGATACTAGTCTTCACAACAACTCTATCGTGACTCCGTGGAGGTTTCATGGTGACCTCATGAGTGATGTGGTAGTCGCTAATGAAGAGGAAAAAGGTAGAGGGAGAAAAGGTGAAAATGGATGAGAGTTTTATGGGAGAAATGGAGAAAGGAGAAGATTAGGGGAGAAGGGGAAAATGGTTTCTTTTGGAAAGTCAAGAAAAAGGAATAAAAACAAAGGAGATGTTTTTGGGTGTTCTCTGAGTGGCTGAGAAATGGAGTAGAACGAAATGGTGGGTTGGGTTGGCCCGCCTAACTTGCAACCCACTAGTGGGCTCAAGTTGGGCTAGATGTTTGATGTGTTACCAATTAGAACTTTAAACCTTGGCAACGAAGCCTCAATTTGATTGTTTTTCAAGTGAGAAACTCGGTAATATATCTTCTTGCAATATTGTAATAAGTATTTTGTTTTAAAGAGCAAATGTCATTTTTCAGTAGAGGATTGGGTTTAGTTGATTAATTACAAAAGAACTTAATAAATCGAAGTTTGAAATGTAAATGGAGATTTTGATGAGAACAAAGGTACTAAATTTAAAGGTAAATGTAAATATAAGCAATATAGCCAAAGAACACAACAAACAATAAGAAAATTAGAATAAAATAAAAAAATATGATTGAGAATTCACTCTTCTCCATTGGACATTGGCAAATGATCATAAACAATCACTCATTATAATTATAAATATGACAATATTCTCAACTTTCTATCTAGACTACTAACTGTAGATAACAACAAGCTCTGCTATCACAATCTTTCCTTAGTTATTCAATAAATAGAAGAACGCTCCCTACTTACTCCCTATTCAATGAATAACCTAGAAAATACTTCCTAAATTTAATCCAAGCAACAATCTCAAACGCTTGGATTATTTAACCTATGTTATGCTCCACATCATAGTTCTTAAGGACTTAGACATCCCTACTCACTACAAAGTGCTACTTGTGAATAAGAGAATCAAATTATTACGTATTCAATCATTTATTCTAACTTTAGATGATTACCTAACTCATTTAGTTGGCCACCCGCACAAAACCAAGCAATAATCATCAACAAATCAAGTAGAAGAATATAAATAACTATTCAAGAGAAGTTGAATAACATCATCAATGAATTTAATCATAAATCATGTCAAAGGCATTGAGTTCACCCTCAACCAAGGGGATTTAGCCTTCTAACATCATAAAATCATCCAATACAACATTCAAATCCATGAAAACTTCTGAAAATACAAAGAGAATGAAGAAAATATGAAGAGAAAACTCTTTGAAGAACTCCATGCAAATAATCTTCTCCAAAATCACTCCCTTCAGTCTTCCTCTTGCTCTTCTCCTCTCTTCTAAGCTTTCTCTCAAGTTCCCCAATGTTATAATGTGTTTAATGAAGTGGGAGATATGTTTTTAAATGTATCAGTGCACATGGGCATTGTGGCTTTGGCTCCTAAACATTGCAACGCCCAACCCTCAAAATGGGTGTTGGCCACTGTGGCGCCCTAGTGACATGCAGCACGTGCTACGGCACTTGATGGCCAGCGCTAAACCTTGGACCAAAATCTTTAGCTTTTGGGCACAACAGCAATATCTCGAAGAGTGGGGGCGTTGAACTCTCAAGTCTGGAACTTTTTTCTTTAATTTTGAGCTTCGCGGCGCCCAAGAATGGGCACTGGAACTTCTGACTTTAACCCGAAAATAAGCATTTTGAGCCCATTTCCACATAGACCCACATTATTCCAAAGTATGCTTAACTTGAATCACTTCTTCTCATAATTGAATTTTCACTTTGAAACACCTACATAATAAAAAACAAAGCTAAGAACACAATAAACTCAAGAACAAAGCAATTAAATGTAAGAGAATTCAACATAAAAACATGGCAAAATAAGCACTTATGAAATTCCCCCACGCTTAACCTTTGCGTATCTCCAAGCAAACTAAAATAACAAACTAAACAACAAGGGATTCAATATACTCTTGCTAGCTCTTCACATTTTCATTTCACCAATCCATGAAGTCAATAATCAAAGAATCAAGAAAACATCTCAAAATTCTTCAAAGATTTCAAGGAATAAATTATCATTCACTATTAATCTAACCAAGTGTGTGTGTAAGCACCCTACACTTTGCAAATCCAAAATTAGATATGTGAACAAGCAACAATTACAAACAAGCCTCTTATATTATTTTTGTTCTCTTTGTTTTTCATTTTGGTAGCTGGAACTAGGATATAGGTCACCTTTTAACGTGAGGATTTCATACTTTTGGTATAAAACCCCAGTTACTTAGTAAACTACAATTACTAGCATGTTTTGCATGCTCATAATCTAAGTTACGTTTGACATGAATACCCTCCACTTTTAGTGTGAGCACCTAGTTACTAAGCACATCAAACCATTAAAGCATAGCCCTACATTTTTTTTCTTTTGCTTTTCTTTTCATTTTCACTTTGAGGCAAAAAATTTCTACTTATATGCATACAACTTTTCTAGAATTACATAGCATAAAGCTTAAGTGTACTAACGGTTTGATTGGATGGTCATGAATTAAAATGTACTCAAAGAAATGGTTGAAAATTTTTTCAAAGTTTGCTCAACTCCCAGAAATCATAACTATCATGCCATTAGCTACTTCATAAAGCCAAGAGCTAACAAAGAGCATACAAGTCCACAAAACCTACACCTCTCCCCTATACTTAGCTCTTACATTGTCCTTAATGTAAGTCTAAATAACTCATATTCATAACTATGCATATGAGAAAAGAACAACAACTACAAAAGGCAATAAACATCATAAAGCAAAAAAGAGTCAAAAAGATCTTATTTGGCTTAATTAGGGAGCTCTCTTCCTTTGGGTTGCCTCCAGGGAGTGCTTGGTTTATTGTTTTTAGCTTGACGTAAACCTACAGGGTCACTCTTCACTGTAATTCGGTTCTTGAAGGGGTAAGGTGTCAATATCCACTGTAGATAAATTGTCATAGTAGGGCTTTAAGCGAAATTCACTTTGAATACCTTTCCTGTCTTAGAGCTTTCAATCTTTCCTGCACCATGGTTAAAAATATTAGTAACAACAAATAGGCCCATCTAGCAGGACCTCAACTTACTAGGAAATAATTTTAAGCGAAAATGAAATAAAAGAACTTTTTGTCCCACATTGAAATGTTTCCTAGAAATGTTTTGGTCATGAAAGACCTTTATCTTTGCATTGTAAATTCTTAAACTTTCATAGAACTCATTTCTGAGCTCCTCAAATTCTTTCCATTGAAGTTTTCATTGAGTTCCTACTGCATCTAACTCTATATTAAATTGTTTAACCGTCCACTAAACCTTATGTTCTAATTCAACAGGTAGATGGCATGGCTCACTATAGACTAAACGATAGGGCAACATACCAATAGGTGTCTTGAAAGCAGTTTATATGCCCATAATACATCATCAAGCCTTAAACTTCAATCCTTCCTGGGTGGGTTGACAGTCTTTTCAAGTAAGGACTTAATTTCTTGGTTAGACGCTTCCACTTGTGATATTGTATTTCTTAACAAAGCTTCCATAGATCAGTTGCAAAAATGAGTTCCCCAATCACTGATAATTGTTCTGGGGGTACCAAATCTAGCAAAAATTTGAGACTTGACAAAATTTACAACAGCTTTAACATCATCAGTTTTGGTGGCTTTAACTTCCACCCATTTAAAAACACAATCTACTGCAAGAACTATATATAGGTTTCCAAAGGAATGAAGGAAGGGTCCTATGAAATCAATATCGCACACATCAAAGATTTCAATAATTAAAATAGGGTTTTGGTGCATTTGATTTCTAGGCCCTACGGTATCTGTCATTTGACATTTATCACAAGCCTTGCAGAAGTTATAAGAGTCCTTGAACAATAAAGGCCAATAAAAACCATAGTCTAGTACTTTAAGAACCGTCCTCTTAACTCTAAAGTGTCCTCCATAACCATAAGAGTGGTAAAAAGTCAGTATAGAATGAAATTCATCCCATATGCTACTAGGTTCTCACTCCCCTTCTTGTGTTTGATTTATAAGTCAAATTCTTTTAGGGGGAGCACCCATCTGATTAACCTTGTCTTAGCGTCCTTTTTGGTCAACAAATACCGCAAGGCTTCATGATCAGAAAAAATAGTCAGATATGATATAAATTTTTCTAAGGAAAAAATAACAGTAAGGATTTCTTTCTAAATTGTTGAATAGTTCAGTTGGGCTTTATTCATAGTATAGGAAGCATAATATATTGCGTGAAGTGCTCTTTCAACCCTCTGGTCCAACATGGCTCCAATGGCATAGTCGCTAACATCACACATGATCTCAAATGGTAGATTTCAATATGGTGGTCAGATCATGTGAGTCGAAGTCAAATTCTCCTTCAATTTGGCAAAAGCAGCTTTGCACTTATCATCAAATATATATGTCACTTTTTTTTGCAACAATTTGCATAGGGGCAATGCAATACGAGAGAAGTCTTTAATAAACCTGCAATAAAACCCTGCATGGCCAATAAAAGTACACACTTCCCACACACTAGTGAGGAAGAGTAAAGAGCGAACAAGGTCTGTCTTAGATTTTTAACCTCAATCCTTCTAGCAGATATTGTATGTCCTAAAACTATCCCCTGATTAACCATGAAATGGCATTTTTCCTAATTGATCACTAAGTTAGTCTCTATGCAACGTTTAAGTACAAGTGATAAATTTTCAAGGAAAATATCAAATGAATCTCCATAAACACTAAAATTATCCATAAAGACCTTAATGATATTTTCAACATAATCAGAGAAGTTGCTCACCATACATCGCAGAAATCTACAAGTGTATTGCAAAAGCTAAATGACACGTGCCTGTAAGAAAATATGCCAAATGGGTATGTGAAAAATAATCTGGTTATACCCTAAATAACCATCAAGAAAGCAATACTTAGAATGACCGGCTAACCTCTCAAGCATTTAATCAATAAAAGGGAGAGGGAAGTGGTCTTTGCATGTTTTTGAGTTAAGCTTTCTATAGTTAATGCAAACACGTCACCCGATTTGTACTCGGGTGGGGACAAGCTCGTTGTCCTCATTCATTACTACGATGATGCTTAGTTTTTTAAGTATTACTTGCACTGAGCGTACCCAATTACTATCAGATATTGGATATATAATCCCAACATCAAGGAGTTTCAATATCTCATTTTTAACCACCTCCATCATGTGAAGGTTTAGATGAAGTTGTGCCTCTCTACTTAGTTTGGCCTCATCTTCCATTAGTATCCCTTTGATGTTGGCAATGGCCAAACCAATAGCCTTCTTGTGAACCCTAAATAGCCTAATCAACTTGTCCTCTTGAAGCTTAGTGAGGTTCAATGGCTTTAATTCCAATTTAGGTGCCTATACAATTAAAGGAAGAAGTTTTTCATTTGTCATAGGTAACTCAATAAAAGAGGCATTAAAAGTTTTAAAATTTTTTGGCAAAGGATGTAATGCTGCCACTGATTCATAAACTTTACCACCCACAACCAATTCCTTGGTGGTTTCTTCAAAGTCATCCTCTTTTAGATGGTTAGTAATGACTATCTCCAAATCTTCCAAGCCATGTGAATTCAGAATATGTTGAGACAGAGAATCCACAATATTTATTGCAAAAACAAAATTACATTCAGCTAGATAGTTCATTGCTTCAAAGATAAGAAATTTTATTTCCTCTCTATCAAACTCTAGTGTGATAGTCTTAGTATGAACATCAATCTTTGCCTAAGATGTCATCAAAAATTATATTCCCAACAATAGTGGCATAGGGTAGGGTGATGACTTATCCTCCATGTCAAGCACATAAAAATCTGCATAGAAAAGCATTTCATTTACCTGCACTAAAACATCCTCAACCACTCCTTTCGGATAGGCATTAGATCTATCAGCCAATTGTATTGTTACACTAGTTTCTTGTAATAGACCAAGATTTAGGAATTCATATATATAGAATGACGTAACATTAATAGAAGCTCCTAAATCTAGCATGGCACATTCAAACCTGGTGTGATTGATTGTAAATGTTTTGAGTCCTTACACTTTGGTGGAAGTTTCTCTGAAGGATGGCTGAGACACTCTTGTCCACTCTAATTTTTTCATTTCCTTGGAGTTCTCTTTTAAAAGTACATAGTTCCTTCAAAAATTTAGTATATCTAGGTACTTGCATGATAGCTTCAAGAAAAGGTAACTTAACTTTCACTTTTCTAAAGGTCTCATTTATCTCCTTCTCTTGTTCCTTCTTTTTATTCTTTGTAAAACGATTAAGAAATTGAAGAGTTGTCACATATAATGGAGTAGGAAGTGATGGCTTTGGATCAACCTTGGTGGATGATGATTCTTGGGTAGGTGGAAGGGGTGTATGGTTATCTTCATTGTTCACTAAGGTTTTTCCTTAGTTCATCTTTGATGGTAGTGCAGTAGTTGGGCGTTCAATCTCTCAACCACTTCTCTGAGTTACTACACTAGCATTTTTCCTCGGATTTATCTCCATTTGTAAAGGTAACTTTCCTAAACATTGAGATTCCAAATGACTAATAGCAGTTGCTAATTGACCCATCTAGTTTTCTATGTTTTGGATACCTACCCTTGCTTCTTGTTGAAATTACATAGAGTTTTGCTGAAACTGAATGGTGGTAGAAGTAAGGTTTTTCACAAGATCCTTTATTGATACTCCATATATATGAGGAGCCAATAGTGGTCTCACTTAGTATGGTTGTTATGGTCTAATTTGAAAACTTGGTGGCCTTAACTATTTTGTAGCTAGCTGATTACCCCTATAACTAAAATTTGGTTGATTTCTCCACCATGTATTATAGGTACTTGAATAGGGGTCATGTTTTCTCTTATGCCCTTGAAAATTCTCAAGGGCATTGACCTATCTTGAGCTGCCTTCTTGTAATGAGGGACACATAGCCGTTAAATGGCCTTATGTGTAATAGTAAAGATGTTAAAATGGGTTAGGCTCGCCAGGATGGCCCTCCCACCCCGTTTAAAAGAGCAGGTTAGGTTAAGGGGGTGGAGCCTACCATTTTGGCGTTGTCACAACGTGACGGCCGGTGAAAAGCCATCGTTTTATGACTTTGGGCACGTAAGGGAAAACGAAGAGAAAATGGGAGTCGCCACCAATTAATTAGAAGGATAATTGGGATCCTAAAAAAAAAAGAAAGGAAAACTGGCCC
>JASKGM010000009.1:9045251-9102776 GCA_034509205.1 Ceratonia siliqua | reverse complement strand
TTTTACCCTACTGATGACAGTGTCGCAATAGTAATTCAACCTAGTACGAGAGGAACCGTTGATTCGCACAATTGGTCGAATGTCACCAAGAGACAAAGAGTTAACAACCTTTTATACTCTAAAAGGAATATATTGCTATAAGGCCATGTCTTATGGATTAAAGAACGTAGGTGCTATATATCAACAGGCAATGCAGAAGATCTTTGACGATATGATTCACGAATATAGAGTGTTATATGGATGATCTTGTGGTCAAGTCAAAGAAATAGCCTAACCACTTGAGGGATCTTAAGATGGTATTTGAGAGATTATGACGATATCAGATGAACCCTTTGAAATGTGCATTTGTAGTTTCCTCTAGGAAGTTTCTAGGCTTCATTGTATGATGTCACAGGGATTGAAATTGATGAATCAAAGGTAAATTCCATTCTAAAGATGCCAAAACTAAAGAATGTCCATGAACTCAAGTTTATAGGGAGTGTGTGAAAGTGCCCTTTAAGCACCTTATTATTGAGCTAAAAGTGCCATAAAATGAAGGGAGATCATAAAACTTAATGTTTTTTCTTATACTTGACTCTTATTCTCTATTATCAACTTTTAAGCATGTTTTTGCTTCAATTTCAGGGTTCTAAGTGAAGAAATACGAGGCAAGTTAGAGAGTTTAGCACTGCAGCCCTACAAAGCTAGTGCTGTGGCACACCAAAGGATAAAAAAATTGGCAAATTCCCCCAAGTTAGAGAAGCTGGCAGCTCTACCCCTACCGGTGACCTAAACAGACTACCCAGCACCCTTACACACCAGCACTGCGGCACCCAACTTTCCTATAGACAAAATTTTCCAAGGCCCTAAGCTGCAACACTAGTGCACTAGTGCACATATCTATCATTAAAACTTTTTGGAAGAGGAAAATAGAGTTTTCTTGGTCTAGAGATGAAGAAGGACAAAGGAGAGTCAATTTCAGCTAGAAAGGCTTTAGGATTTCTTCTCTAATTCTTTAAACATGAAGATGGTCATCCATAGAGTGTCAGGCTTGTCAACAAACATGGTTGGCTAGGTTTTAGGTAAAGTTAGGGTAGAAGTTGATTGGTGACAACCTTTAGGTAATGTTTCAATTTATCTTTTGAGTGTCATTGTTTACAAATCTTTTGTTGAATAATCTATTTGGTTGATTTGGTTTACTTTGAGACTTTGAATGATATTTTGCTATGATCTTGAGTTATAGGATTATGGATTTTAATGGTGACTTAATAGATAAGTTTTTCATGTTATGAACATAATCTTTGCTACATTAATGTTACTTCTCTAACATAGTGTTGTTGGTTGATTTGGTTTTCAGAGATGAAATTCATGGTTTGAAAAAAGGAGAATTTAACCCTAGACTTTATTTTGAGAAATTTAGGGGTTTTCATTGTTATATATTCCAATTAGGGATTTAGTGTTATAATTCTTACTTGAGTAATGATAGAGTTGAAACATGAATCAAAGTATTGAATCCAATCAACGGAAGCCCAAAACTTTTCTATTTCTTTACCCATATTCCACTTCCATTTAGTTGCACATTTTAGATAATCTTGTTACTTTCTTGTTCTCTTATGAATTATTCATTGTTATTTCCTCTTAAGTGATATTTTTGTAATGTTTCTCCTCTCTCTCTATGGATCAACACCCCATTCTATGTTGCAATAACCGTGTATAGTTTTTGGGTGTAATCACCTGCTTACATTCAAAGATTCATTTCAGCTGCCAACCATCTAATTAGCTAATGAAGAAAGAAGTTCCCATTGAGTGGGATAAAGCTTGTCAGAATGCGTTTGAAAGCATTAAATTGTATCTAACAAAGGATTCTCAAAGTCACTAGTGCCAGGATGCTCGCTCATACTTTATATCGCTGCTCATTAATGTTCTTTGGGGGTATTACTTGCATAAGAAAATGATAAAAGAAAGGAAAACACTCTTTATTACTTAAGTAGGACTCAAAATAGAGCTAAATTAAACTATTTTCTTATAAAAAAAATGTCTAGCATTAGTGTGTTATATAAAAGCTAAGCCATTATCTTCAAGCATATACAATCAAGTTGGTATCTCGAACAAATTCATGAAAGTATACCACATTGTGACTTATACTCTCGTGAAGGTTGGCCAAGTAGGCAATACTGCTTTAGCAATATGAAGTCATCAATGTGTCTCAAGAGTCAGTGAAAGGACAAGATTTAGTTGACTTCTTGTCATGACCCAATGTGGCATGTGACTGGCGTACGGTTGGGTCCCTTGGAAGCCTATATACTACTAGCCTAAATATGGAACTAATGTATAAAGGGACAAGTAACAAACACATCTCAAAAGAAAACTCGTTTGCTTAAATATGCAAATATGTATAAAAAAAAAATTAAGTGTGTAGATGACAAATGCAGTTAAGTATGTGTATGACAAATGTAGTTAAGTATGTGATTTTCAAAATACAGTGATAAGACTATGAATAACTACATCACCCTGACTCAAAATGAATACTAAAAAATGCACTTTAAATATGGTATTGCCATTCACCACCAAGTCCCATCTCCCACACCCAACTTATTTGAAAGCCTACCATGGAAGATCTCTAACTTTGTCAATTAGGCAATGATATCTGGTCATGATTAGTATCTAAAAACAAGGAGCAAAGAATGGAGTGAATGAATTTCTTACTCAAAACCAAGTAATTACAATATTTAAAATCAATAAGATGTTCGATTCATATGAAACACACACGCGCGCGCGGCGCACACACACACGCATATATATAAAAGTGAGAAATCAATGAATTTAGAGGATCACACTTTTTCATCAACACACTAATCTAGGTCCCATTTAAAACAATCAAAGCTAAGCAACCATGCTCCTTCTTAAGTATACTGTAAAAATGATATATATTTGAAAATATGAAATATAAAGAAATATCATGAAATAAGAATTTAAATTTTAAAGTTTAGGGACCCGATAAATCTCCTAAGAGAGAATCACATCCGAAAACCAATCCCTAATACCAACTCAACCAGGAAAAAGCCTCACCTCTGGGACCAACTCAACCAGAGGGAAACTCATCTAGGACTAATCGACCAGAGGGTGTGAAGGGTATCAGGCAGGACCAACTCAACTGCACTAACACAAACTTCACTTCTCTATTAGAACTCAACTCAACTAGCAGGAATAATAAACCTAGGTGCACCTAGTGATATTAACCAAGTATAACTATAGGTCCCTCATCCAAATTAATACATCAAAATATAACATTCAAAATTATCCACAAAAAGAAAATCATATGTATATGTGTGCATATATATTGTTCGAAAGATATTAGAATGGTTCCATAGCTTCCACTTTGATTTGAATAACTTAAGATGAGTTATAATGTCTGTTTAAATGGTAATCTGGAATGCTTCCCATATATCGGTGAACAATATATATATATGTTCCAATTAAGTGCTAATATAGGTTATGGATACAATTTATAAGACTTCAAGATCAAAGCCATATATGGGGTAAATATATTTCTATAACTAAGATTTATAATGCTTGGTAAGGAGTAGGGATATCCATTCACTGAAATGGTAGTACCTAAGATAACCTAAAATGAGAAATAATGCTCAGGAGCTGAAAGAAAGTCAAAAGAGCTTTTGTTAGAGTCCTTTAAACTACTTTAAGACCCCCCAAAGTAACCAAAAATGGATTGCTTGATATGTAGGTATTTGCCAAGAAACTTAAAAAACACAAGAATTCAATATTAATATCACCAAAGAATTCAACTTGTCAAGAAACTTACTAGAATATCTAGAACAATGATGTGGGCTCCTCTAAACACCTCAACTTCAACTCATCCCTCAAACCCTATCTCACATCTAAACTTCTCCATGAAACCCATGAAAGTTGAAAAAAGAGAGAATGTAAACAAGAAGGATTCATGAAAAACCAAGAAGATTTGGTGAAATTACGTTGGATTATCCTAGAAACCCCTAAATCCTTGCTAGGAACCAGAGAACTCGGCCAAAGTAGGAGAAATGTCATAAATCTCGAAATGGCACCTTAAATCCTTATAAAATACACAATATGGGAGTTTGGTCAATCGACCTTTAGTGCTCAGTCAACAGCATTGGTCCAAAATGCCCATATCATGCTTTCAATTTGCAGAATTTCTTCTTTGCTTCTCCTCCATAGGTTCATGTACTTCACTTATTAAAAGAGCCAAGCTAACTATGAGTTTTGCATATAAGTTATAACTTGGAAAATCTTAGAAAGTTTTTGGGTATAACACATCGTAGTCGATCATCCAATACCAGATAATTGGAAATTAGTTGAGGAGCTACTTGATGAAGAAATGATGCTTATAGAGATTCCTCCTATGTGGAGAATATTCTGTACCTCAAGGGAAGGGGATGGAGCAGAAGTCATCTTTGTGACACCTAAAAGAGATGTTTTTCCTTATGCTTTTAAGCTCACCAAATTATGTCCAAATAATGTGGTAAAATATCTAGCCTTGATATTGGGACTCGAGATGGCTCAAGATATGAAGTTCACATAGTTGATGGTATTTAAGGACCTAAGTTGATAATTAATCAACTACTATCGGTCTATGAAGTGAAGAAAATCGACCTATTTTCTTATAAAAAGCATGCTACACAACTTCTTGTATGGTTTGATCACATTGAGATTAATTAAGCAAGTGCCCAGAAAGGAAAATAAGCAAGTTGACGTCCTCGCATACTTGGCTCTGACTTTAGCCCAAGAAAACCCTAACACTAAAGTCCTCATATGCCACATGTGGTTTGTGGCACCTACCTTCAATGATGAGGAAGAAGATAAGTGGAGAAATCATCCTTGTATTTGTCTTTGAGATCTAAAAGGAAGATTGGAGACAGATACTCATATACTATCTGAAGCATGGGAGGTTACTGGATGACCTTCAACACAAGACAAAAGTTTATTTTCGAGCTTCTCGTTTCATATACTTTAAGGGGATGCTTTATCATCGCTCCTTTGATGGTGTATTTCTTTGTTGCTTTGGAGAGAAGGAAGTTGCAAAAGATCTTGAAGAAGCTTATTTTGGAATATGTGGTGCATCAATTAGGGTCAAAACTTAACTTTCAAATAAGAAGAATGGGTTATTACTGGCTTACCGTGGTTAAAGATTACATAGACTTTGCCAGAAAATGACAGGCCTGTTAATATTAGGCTAACTTCATCCATTAGCCACCCAAATTATTGTACCTAATCATCACTTCTTGGCCATTTGATGCATGAGGACTTAATGTAGTTGGCCCATTAACTAAAATTATTCTATGGCCATGCTAACATCTTGGCAGTAGCCAATTACTTCTCCAAATGGCCTAAAGTATAAGCATGTAGAGAGGTAAAGAAAGAAACTGTTGTGAACTCTTTCTACACACACATTATATTCCGCTATGATGTACCTCAATACATCATCATTAAAAATGGAAGAGTTTTACAACAAAGCAAAGGACAAGCTATGTGAAAAGTTTGGCTTCAAGGAAGTAATTCTTCAATATACAACGTTGCTGCTAATGATCTAGCTGAGGCATTTAACAAGATTCTCTGTAATTTTTTAAAAATGGTTATTGATAAGTAGAATAAAGATTAACACGAGATAATCGAGTAAGCTTTATGAGCATATTAAACTCCTACTCAAGTTACTCCTTAGTCTCTTATCTACAAAGTTGCAGCAATGCTACCATTAGAAAAGCAAAGTCCATCCTTACGGACAACTATTCAAGAGGGTCTATTAAACGAAGGGAATGTGTGTTTGAGACTCGAAGAACTAAAAGTGCTTGATAAGAAAATACTCGATGCACTACAACACTTGGAGTGCTATCAAGCTCGCCTCTTAAAGGCATTGAACAAGAAAGTAAGAACTTGATCATTTCAAGTTGTGACTTAGTGCTGGCAGTCTGAAGACCCATTGTGACTACTCATTGAACTCATATTAAGTTTCTCTCAAAATGGGACGGTCGTTATGCTATTAAAGAAGCATACACCAATGGTGCCTACAAGCTAATCGCTCAAGATGGATTGAGGAGCAACCTAATGAATTAGAAGTTCCCTAAGTGCTACTATACTTGAAGTTGCTAAAGGAGTTCCCTCCTAATCACATGAGGATAAACTGCAAGATACTCTTAGCCTGCACAAGTTAAAACTGTGATCGGCACACCCAATATGTTGTAGTTCTCCTACCTCGCACAAGTATAATAAGCGAATGGTATACAACAAATAAATGTAATACTCCTAGCTTGCACAAGTATACACTGTGAACAGCTAAAATAAATAAAATAAACTTTCACCCATTTGAACTACGTTTGACTTGATCCCGCATTAGGTAAGTAGGCAACTTAGTAACTGTCTTTGCTAAGTTCAATCAGTACATGATATAAGAAATATATATATCCCTTGTTGGATATATTGCCAACCTAGTAAATTTGCTTTGTTAAGTTTAGTCACATGATTAAAAAAAATCCTCCCCCATTGAACACATTGGAAGTTTAATTTTGCTTTGCCAAGTTTAGTCACATGACATATAAAATCTCTCCCTCGTTGGTTATATGGATAACTTAGTAATTTTCTTTACTAATTAAAAGAATATGATATTAAAACAAGCTTGGAGCAAAATATTGATCATCTTAAGCTTTGAATATTGCAAGACCTACAAATGTGGCAAGACCACAACAATATAAAGTACTCCTCAAACATAGTGATATGTGAGTTGGTAGACATGAACACGACAATCAAGGATATGGTATTCACGAAGATAGAAGTTTGTGAGTTTATAGTCTTGAAGATGATGATCCACAAAGTTAGTAAACTTTAAGAAATTGTTCCACAAAGCAGCAATCTCGGGGATAACTTTTCGTGAGTCAATAATCTCGAAGACGACGAGCAAACTAACCAGTAGTCTTGATAGTGGTATCACTGTTGAGGTACCAAACTAGCTAGCAGACTTGAGTCTTGACTGGCACGATCATCCTATTAAGGGTATACATTGGCTAATATTCTTATATGGTGATGTTGCTACCAGAGGTGACCCATTAGCCAACAAGTCCTTTAGTCCTCAACGATGCAATCTTGTTACTAAGGGCGCACATAGACCAACATTCTTATACGGCGATGTTGCTACCTGGGGCAACCCATTAGCCAATAAGTCTTTAATGATACAACCTTGCTACTAGGGGCTCACAATAGTTAGTATTCTTACATGGCAATGTTGCTATCGAGGGTGGCGCATAAGTTAAGAAGCCTTCAATAATGTAATCTTGCTATTGGGGCGATCCACTAGCAAGCAGACGGGGCATGACATTGTCATTATCACAAAGTGACCAATAAAATTTGGTATTTGAAGACTTGTTATATGAAAAAGAAAGAGAAAAATCTACAAGCCTACAATAAAGAAAAGAGAGTTTTCAAGAAGTTAAAAAGAGTAGAAATATTTTTTGGAAGAAATCTTTATTGATTTAGGCCTACAATAATAAAAGGGTCGCGCTATGCTACATCACCCTAATTTGTGCTACACCAATGCAGCACTGTTTCTAGGTAAAATATGTTTGTAAAATTGTAGAATTACTCTGATTACAAAATGTGGCGTTGAGTTGGGTCCTTATTCGCAAAACAATGCTTTGCAGAAAGGCACTTATTTACAAAATAGTGCATTGCATATGAGCCCTTATTTGTAAAATGCTGTGTTGCAAATGGGCCCTTATTTGTAAAACGATGCGTTGCAAAAGGGGCCCATTATTTGCAAAATAGTACATATGAGGCATTCCATGTAAGCGAAACATAGACAAAGACCCAATGAGCTAACAACGTCTATACGAGCAAAGACGCTAATGAAAAAGCATAAATCTTAGTTTAAGTTTGTTCTGCAATCTGAGGTTGGTTCCATTTGCTCCTAATCTTTTGCAATTTTTGACTTTACGAGGGTGGGAGTTAGTGTATTTGTGAGAATGTCAGTTCAGGGCTTTTATGGAGATGGTTATTAATTAACCAATATCATGTAGTTACTCAACCAATTGATGTTCAGCTGCTGGTGCTTGTTGTATGCAATGGAAAATGAAATAACATATCATCAATCGACCTATATAAATTGGATAATGAAAAACCTTATCATGACTCATGTTCAAATATGACCTTTATGAAATTTATTGGAATCTATCTAAAGGGTGAGGAACTTTTAATTTATAATTTATTGTTTAGTTTCAATCTATATTTGGGTGGTGATGAAAAGAAAACAATTTTATCTATTGTGAGATAGAATGTCATAAATTTAAGAGATTCTTATTTTATTTTTCAAAATAAAAATTATTAATAAGGTAAAATTTCTTTATGTGGTAGAAATTGTTATTTAATGGTAGCAATGGAGAATTAATTGCAAGAGCCAGAAGTGTTTAGGCATTGGTATGTTTTCTTCCTTTGATGAGGAGTGAAATTTGTTGTCCTCTTGTTTTGTCATGAAATTACCAATAAAAGTTAGTTTGTTATCAATTGTTTTTTTTAAAGAAAAGTGATGAAGGAGATAGTCATAATGCAAGTGTTTTTTGTAATGTCGAGGAGGAGGGTGTTAATGGGCTGGAATTAATTAAGAGATTGACCACCGAAGATATATTGCAACTAAACGGGTATAGCAAAGACGATGCTTATATATTTTATAAAAAATATGGGATGGTACAGGGAAGGACTAATAAAGGAAGTCTAAAAGGTCTAGGATGTTGTACATCGCATTTTTGTATACGCATGTGCAGGATTTAAGTCTGATAAAGATAATGGTAGGCCTGATCACAAGCAAGCTCTATGTCCAATTACACATTGTGGCTATTCAGCCACTCATAGAATTGAGCTCAATAGTGAGGGGAATGCGTGGATTGTGAAGACATTTATAGGAGAGCATAATCAACCTTTACTACCGTGTCGTGTAGTAATTGCCATCCTATTGCTCTATTGACAAAGTCAATGAAGTACAAGTAAATACCATGTCCGATCATGGAATGAAAACAACACATATAAAGAGCTACATGGCAGATCATCTGGTGTTTTAGTATGCTTAATTTTACTAGGACAGATCTCTATAATCATTTTGGGAAGAGGAGGAGGAAGAATACTAGTGGCAGGGATACCATAGCCACTATGAGTTATCTTTTGGGCAGAGCAAAGGGTTACAAAAGCTTTTTTATGAAACACACTGTCGATGGAGAGGGTTGGCTAAAAAACTTATTTTGGACCAATGGTATTAGTTTTTTAGATTACAAATGCTTTGGTGAGGTAGTTGCTTTCGATTCTACAAACAAGAAAAATAAATATAATATGGCACTCGTAATCTTCTTTGGGATCAATCACCACTAGTAGTCTGTTATGTTTGCAAGTTGCCTAGTAAGTAATGAAACTGACGAAACTTACAAGTGGGTTTTAATGACATTACTTGAGGCTATGGGTGGGAAGTCACCTATGTCAGTAATAACAGACGGTGATTGGGCGATGAGGAATGCAATTGTAGAGGTTTTTACCAATGCAATCTACAGACTTTGTTCATGGCATCTGCAACAAAATGCCATAATGAACGCAAAGAAAAAGGTTTTTTCGAGCAAGTTTGGATATTTGGTTACAGCCAATATTAATGTGGATGAGTTTGAATCTAGGTGGGTTGAATTGGTTGACAAGTACAATGTAGCAGATAATGCTTGGATGAAGGAAGTCTATACTAAGAAGTAGTTGTGGTTAACCGCTTACCTTAGAGGGAAACTAATGTGTTGGTTTACTACCACATCTCACTGCAAAGGGATAAATGCTTATGTTGGAAGGTACGTGGAGTTAAGGTTTAACTTGCTTGAGTTTATTCAACGCTTTCACCAAGCCTTGGACTCGTTAAGGTATAATGAACTTTAAGTGGAGTTAGAGCTGGCAAACGGGTTAGCCTGGCATGACCCGGTTTTGTATTGGGCTGGGAAGCCCAGCCCGGCCTTATGCCAGCCCATCAGGTTTCGTGCCAGCCTAGTATTTTTTGACTTATCAAATTTAGATGAAGAGAAATCATGTTTTTTCTATAAAAATAGAAGTTTAGCTCATCAATCATCATTATAATCTTGTATGAAAAATATATATATTACTTTCATGTTAGAATAAAGAAATGTCACTAATTATTGAAGCTGTATGCTAGGTTGAAGATCCAGGAAAAGTAACTAATATTTGATGCCATGAAAGCAGTGAACTCCAATGTGAGTTTGCTAACCTTGCTTCTTACTACAACACCTTAATTGGAGATGCTCTTGGGAGGAAATATATTTGACTTGGGAAAAGTAAACAAATAAAATTTAATCTTTTTGTTTAGAAAAAAATTTTAAGCCTGGAAACGTTGGTTTCCTAATTAGGAAATTTTTTACTCTGGTGACTGAATTTGATTACTTGTATTTACTGAATAACCCAAATTTATAAATGAAAATTGATTTCTTTTGTTGTTTTCTTTCATTTATGTGTTGGATTTTTCATAAATAGATACAGTGCCCATTTTTTATCAAAATGATACAAAACTAAAAGCGTTTTCACTTTGAAAATAATTCAATTGTCGTCTTATATATAACATAGCAAATGATGAAATTTGAATACCCCTTTCCATTTTATAATAAATACTAAAATAATAATTTTATTAAATATGGTTCTATAATAAAATTATTATCGAAAAGACATTCAAAGTATTATCATATTTGAGAAGCAAAATCTAAAAAAGAAAGCAAATTTAAGAGGAATAACTAGAAAAGTAAAAAAAATTATGTAGTGTGAATGCTAAGATTTGAACCCATGTCTCCATGGTCAAAATAAAATGTTATAACCACTAAGTTACAACCACAATTTTGTAATTAGTGACACAAATTTTAAATTTAACTTTTTTCTGGTTGGGTTGGGTCCTTGAGTTGGTTAGTTTGGGTTCTTCCATGGAACTTTATGGGATCCCCTTATTCTTTTATTGATATTATATTGAATTAAGGTATTGAAACTTAGTATAGTGAATCTGGATACTTGGAATTTTATTTGTATAAAATGGTCTTTTGAGATATTATTTTTCGTAAAGCATATAATTTCATTTGTTATAGTATATTGGGAATTTTTCTTACCTAATTAAGAGAATTTATAGAATTTCGTTACGAATGGATAATTTTTATGGAAACTCTTGTATATGATGATTTGAGAAGGCATACATGCCAATACAGTTATATTGTGATTTTCTATAAGAAATCATGGTTTTTGGGATCCATAATCAAGCTGTGGTAGAACCAATAGGTACACTTAGGTCACAACCTCTGCCAATTAAGTTGAGTCGGTATAGGGTTTGGTTAGTCCACTCCCCATTGATTGAGTCTAGGAGGCTAAGTGTAGAGCCTTTCACTCTTTTGTACTCCCTGGTTGACTTGGTCCCAGAGGAGCCTCCCTTCGGTTGAGTTGAGTCTCGAGGGTGAGATATTTATTTCCCTCCAGTTGAGTTAGGTCCTGGAGTTGGTTTGTTTGACCTAAAGTTTTAGGGTATGTCTGACCAAAGATTTTACCCACCCAATAGTGAAATCCTTCAAATAAAGCAAAGGCTCCCATAGAAAGTGCATAATGGAAATGTGTAACTACATAATGAGTGGGATCCCCTTATTCTTATATTGATATTATATTGAATTGAGGTATTGAAACCTGGTACATAGAATTTTGATAATTGGAATTTTATTTACATAAAATGATTTATAGAGATATTATTTTTTGTAAAGCATATAATTTCATTCGTTATATTATATTAGAAAAAGTCAGGAGAGGGAAGTTGAAGAATAAGGTGGAGTATCTTAGATTCATGCATACTTGCATTACATGAGTTGTGATTTTGTTGAGTTGATTTTTTCCTCATTGAGTTTTATGTAGCTCACCCCTTCGTGGACTTTGTTTCTATTTTGCATGTTCAATTAGCATGTAGAAGCATTCTTTGTCCGATTCCAAGACTTGTAGATAGAAGGAGTTTTGGGTTGAGAGAGAGAATCTAAAACACTGTGATCTATATTAAGAAACTCAGTTGTATATTCATGTGCATGAAAGAAATTGTTTTAATGAGCATTGCCTTGTTATCCATGAATGATTACAAAGTCCTTGTATTAGGTGTAGCCATGTATATGAGATGGTAAGGCTTGCTGGGGTTGGCAGGTTGAGAGACCTTTAATCCTAGCACTAGTCATGACTAGGGGTGGAAGTAGGCCAAGCGGCCTATCAGGGGCCTACAGCCTGGCCTACTATAGGCCTGGCCTATTTTAATAATTTAGGCCAGGCCAGGGCAAGGCCTTTTTGTAAGCTTATTTAGTTAAATAGGCTAGGCCCCTATATTAAAGGCCTAGCCTATAAGCCTACAGGCCAGCCTATATTATTTTTATAATAATATATATATAATATAATATTTTTATATTTTTTAATTTTATATATTTAAAATATATTTTTTTAATAAAAAATACCCCTAACCTTAAAATCCTCAAATTTCCCCCTCATCCTCATTTCTCAGAAGTTCCTCGTCCCTTCTCCGGTTCTCCCTTTTGCTGCTGCCTGCTGTTTCCTTTCGCCTTGGCTACCTTCGCCCCAGACGCCGCCGCCGCCGCCGTCGCCGCTGCTGCCCTTGTTGTCACCAACTTCCACTAGACGTGCTTTCATCAGGTAGGTCTTCGATCTCCATATTTGCTTATCTGTAACTGGTTTGCAAAAGTCCTCACGTGAAGGAGAGAGACTTTCGGCTAGATTTCTGCCAAAGAGAGTCAAATTTTGTGGTTCTTTGTTACTTCTCTTTTACTATTGCATGTCTACCTTCAAATTTTGTGGTCTCTGATCTCCATCTTTGCTTCTCTGTTACTATTGCATGTTTACCTTTGAAATATTGTGCTTCTCTGTAATATTGTGCTTCTCTGTTACTATTGCATGTCTACCTTCGAAATATTGTGGTTCTCATAGTCTTCAAGGTCCGTATCTAAATAAAGTCCATTGCCAATATCATCAAAGAACTCTGTTTTCGAAAGCCCCGCATCATTGTCTTGTCTCAACCTTGCAGTCAATGGATTTAACCCTAAAATCAGACCATACTTAAACATACCTACCTTAAACAATCCACTTTTGATGAAAATGAATATATAGATTTCAAATGTCGTTAACAAGGACAAAATTCTTAATGTCCTTTTGGTAAAACAGAGTTTCACACCTTTATGACCTGTCATGTTGTAAGTATTTTTCTTGTAAGGAAAGGAGGATGGGAGAACAACTATGAATGACTAATGGATAAAGTGCTGCATTACTATTTTTACTGTCATGGAAACTAAGAGTGGACCACTGTAGATCTAGTGGCATAAAGCTTGATCTAGTCTTGATTGGAAGAATTCAGGTTTGGTTCGATTTGGCTAATGCAGAAATAATTGGGACTTAGGTCATGAAAGTTTGGTTGATTTACCTGTAGAGCACCTGCTTCTTGTGCTGATTGAAGCAAGGCTCTATATAAAGATTAAATGTGAACTAAATGTTTATACTCTATAGGACTGAGATAGTCTGCCATTAGCTACATATATTTGTTTTCTAATTTTAAACATAATAATATGAGGCCCAATTATGGAGCTTGCCTTACCTAGCATGGCCACCCATCACCAACCTTTGTAAGATTTGACCTCTCTTCTAGTGCTGACTTAACCTTGGATAATCATAATGAATGTGTTGGTTTCCTCTTGGTACCTTCCTTTAGTAAAAAAACTCTTTTAGGAAAAAAGCATGGGCATAGTACTCATTTACATGTTTGACCTGCTATAAAGCAAATGATAAATGAAACTTTGGTAGTAGAATTTTTCTGGTAAGATTTGGCGGTAGATTTGTGAACATAAGCTTGAATATCATTACCAAAAAATAATAATAACAGAAAAAATTTAAGATGAAAAGGAGAACAGATGAAAGGGGAATTAAGTTGGTGGTTTGGCTTTGAAATGGATGTTACAGACTTGGATGACCAAGATAAATCCCTTTGATCATTAAAGTTCAAGATATTGAATTACTTGAAAGCATGTTGAAAACATGAATCGAATGGCTCAGATGACACTTTTTTCATATTCTTCTTTCGGATAAAGTATTTACATAGCATTGGTATATGCCATTGAAGTGCTTCATTGAGATGGGTAAGCTGTGGATTGTTAATATTCCCAACAAACTGCAGTTATGATCATCTCTAGTTTTTTTTTTCTTTTGTTAATATTCATGTATCAGTTTCATGATTCAGTTCTTTCTAATACTAGACAAAACCATCTTTGCTACTTCCTAGATGCAGCTTGTGAACAACTATTTATGATAGTGTTGTGTCAGAAATTTCATGTGAGAGATTGGATTTGTATTCAGATTCTTGAAATTTTGACATTAAAAATTTAAAATATTGATCAAGCCAACCCTAGTCACTGATTAAAAAAAAAAATTTAAAATATATTACTAGGAATTAAACCTGTTGTATTAAAAAAAAATTACTGATAATGGTGCTGCCTAAATGTTTAAATATTTAAATTATAATGGTATAGTATATATATTTTGGAATTTGATGTTGTTATGCCTACATAACTATTTTTTTTTTCTTATGTGCAGGATGACCCAGAATTGGAAGAGATTAAATTACAAACATAAAAATTATCAACCTTTTTTCTTTTTCTTGTTGCAAGGTTGATAATTATGCTACTGTTGTATTAGTTCTGCTACTGTAACTCTATTGTTGTTGATTGATTAGTGAATTTATTATTATAAATTGTTCTTGATTGGTGAATTTGTTATTATAAATTGTTCTTGATTTGTGAATTTGTTATTATAAATTGTTATTAATTGGTGAATTTGCTAGTTGTTACAATTTAATATTGCACAGGTTATTATTTATGTTGGCTAAACGCCTATTTTTGGCCTATATTTAGCCTTGTAGGCCAAGGCCTATATTTGGCCTCTTTTTTAACAAGCCTAAATAAGCCAACAAGCCAGGTCAGGCTTGTCAAATTTCCTAAACAGGCCAGGCTCAGGCCATGGCCTTGCCATGTAGGTCTGGCCTACTTCCACCCCTAGTCATGACCCAACCTAGTCACGACCAAGGGTTGGATCGTCACAAAGTTGGCATCAAAGCTTAGGTGAAGATGGGAAAGTAAAAGAGTAGGGGTTTAGAATTTGTAGCTTGGAATTAGAATCGATTAGTGGAACCTTACCTTTACATTGTGAACCCGGGCACATCTTAATAGGTAAAGGGGCTAAATGCTTGTCTGGACCACTCTAGGAGCATGCATATATGTAGTATATAGGAGTATTAAGGACTAGCATAGAGTGACCAGAGCAAGGCTAGATAGAAAGGAGGCTACAGGCTTGCTGCTTGAATGCATTGGAATTTAAGGAATTCCTTGCATATGTGAAAATGGCCACTTACGATGGCTAAGTATTGTGGGTATTGTATAGGATGGTTAAAAGCAATAGAAAAATCCCTTGAACTGGTAAACCAATATAGAGGAAAAATCTCAAAATGAGAAGCAAGTTGATAGGATTAATAAGGTGAAAATGGTACCTAATCATAAGTACCCCTTTTAGAGAAAGGTTAGTGAAGAATAAATGCTATAGGCAAGTTGAGGAATTGTAAGTGAGTTATGGGATTGTCAAGGAAGCGATATAGAGGGCGTCTTGTATAAGTTGATAAGTGAAGCATCGGTGTGTGGAGGCGCTGTGACAGAGTCTCGAGTAAAACAAACCATGAGGTTAAGAGGTATGCTTGTGCAACACATGGAAGAATGAGTCTAATGGGTGGATGAGATAGCTGAAGAATAAATGATCGGGATTTCAAGAAAAGTTGTTGAGTTGAGAAGTGGTGCCAAAGTACGATAACCAGGAAAATGAAGGTAGCACAATCCATGAAGAACGGGAATGGTAAGTGGGGGTTTGTAACATCAACCAATGTTGAGAAGCATAAGCGAAACCATGGAGGTGGGATTTAAAGGGGCCCAGAGCTGAAAGCAACCCTAGATGAGGTTGGACTTCCCATGTGAAAATGCAAGACCACAAATGCCTTAGGCTCCTTAAGCAGGATAAGCAATTCTCTTATGTATACCAAATGCTATGTGGTAACAAGATTAAGGCAGAATGGTTGAGTTATAGGGGTGGAAAGCATAGTTAAGAAACTGAGTGACTATAAACTTAGGAAAATTAGGCCAAGGAAAGTGGGAACCACTAGAGAATGCTACAAAAAAGGAACCTGAGGGTGTTGAAGGGATTTTGCTAATGAGGGAAAGTGTGAGAAGAAAGGAAAATAGCGAGTAATGGAGGGAAAAAAACCGTAATGGCAATCAAAAACTCAAAGTTAAGGACTAAATTAAGGTTAGTGCATCAAGGAGTGTAGGAAATGATCTGTGGCAATCAATGACATCACCATGACCAAAATCTAGGGGGGAAGCAGAGGGAAAAATTTCAAAGGCATAAGAGGTGAATTAAGAGGTGCGATCGACTGACCCATGAGGAGCGGTTGACCGACCCGCGCGAGTAAACTTATCTTAAAGGGGGATAAACCCCCATCTTCTCATATACTCAGCCCTATCCCTATTCTATTGTAGAAAGAACCATCCCCCTTCATCTTTGCCCAGTGGGTTGAGCCGTTTCGTGGCCTTAAGATATTTCAGATAGTGGAAGTATATGTTTTCATTGGAGAAAATGAAAATGAAAGTGTGAATGAATTTAAATCTTCAATTGTCACATTCTTATAAATTAGTTATCCTAATAAGTGTGAGATTGATATAAAAATTTCTTTCTAAGAAACAACGAATCAACAAGATGATTTTAGAATTATATAATTGACAGACAAAACATTGTACCTCAACTAGGGTGGGAGTATGGTGTAAGTAGATGATAGCTCACAAGTAATTCCACAATGTAAGAGCAATCGACAAAGTGTTCTGATTGTCCTTTTCAAATTAAAAGGGAAGTGCTTATAATTACTCCACATGATAAAAATCCTAGAACCTTACATAAGGATCACTCATTCCCTAGAATAGATAAATGGTTAATGACAATGGAAGAGAAATTTGAGGCTATGAGGAGAAACCAATCTGAGACTTAATTGATCTTCTACCAAGTTCTCAAAGATTAAGTGAAAGGCGGATGAATCCATTGAAATGTATAAGGAACGGTTAATGGATAAAGGCTACAAACAATAACAAAGATACCCCTACTTGATGTAAGGTTAAATTTGTTAGATTAATTCTAGCCATAGTTGCAAGTTTGGATTTGGAGTTTCAAGAAATTGATGTAAAGAGCAAATTTCTCAATGGAGAACTAGATGAGGAAATTTATATGGAACAACCATTAAATTTCTATGAGAAAGGAGATGAGCGTAAAGTTTATGAAATCCGAAGGTCCATTATGGACTAAAATACTCATATAGATAATGGTATTTGAAATTTCATTGAAATTTTACATCTTACAATTTTGAGACAATCAATAAAGACCATTTTATTATTACTTTAAGTAATATTATTTGTATACTACTTTTTTCTATACCTTTCTTACACTTTTATTTTTAATCATTGATATACTATAATATAATGATGATGATAGATAATAAATAATAATAAAATAATATATGTGTTTGGAGGTATAAAAATGGTATACAAAGAATATTACTCTATTACTAAAGAGTCCAAATTTTTGTTTGTAATATTGTCCTTAACGTGGAAGATATACTATTGGCCGGAACTAATGTTGAATGTGTTGTGGCTATCACGATTTAACTATCCTTAAATTTTGAGATAAAGGATTTGGGTGAAGCAGAATGTATATTTCGATTCAAGATCCAAGGAAATTGTTCAAGTAAATTAGTCGCTCTTTTCACAAGGGACATATAGTGAGAAAATACTACAAACCCACAGGCATACCAGTAGTAAAATATGAAACCCTTAGTCTTGACATATGTCCTAACACCCAAAAAGAAAATCATAAAATGAAAAATGTGCCTTACTCTAGGGCAATAGGAGTTTACTGTAAGCAATGATGAGCAAACAGTCTGAAATTTGATTTGCCGTTGGTCTTGTAAGTCGTTATCAGTCCATCTCGGGGTAAGCTGACTAGAAAATGTTTAATGGGATATTGAGATATTTAAAGGGAAAAATATCACGGCAATATCAAGTGTATATGTACAAAGTACAACTTTTTTTGTGATATCATAACACAAAGGGGTATCGTTCTACAATGTGTTTCTACGCATAAGATGATATTATAACCCTTAACCAATACCTAGATATGTATTTATAGAAATTTTGAAATATCTAGGCTTGTGTATATTATGAAAGAATGATGTTTTATTGTAGAACATAAATGCTATGAAATGAAATATTTGTTTTCTTTTTTATCATAGACATAATGATGTCTTATTTAGTTATTTAGTTCTCTCACATGAGTAATCTCCTTTGGTGCTCATGAGGATCGAAAAAATATGAGACGTGTATTTTTTGACGTCATGTGAGGCTATGAAAGTGCCATAGCGGCGGATAAGAATAAAAGTATATCAAAATGTCATTTCAGTAAGAGACCTAGATGTGATCCACAAACAAGAAGACATAAATGGATCAAAATATGAATTTCCATTATCCATATTACCTAAGGCCGGATATAAGACCTCCTTTAGGCGACATGAGAGCAAGCGAAATGGTAAGACTTGGATTAGGTAATAGGTGTGCCCGGACTAAGATCCGTACAGTGTAAATAAGAGATACACATAACATGCATTTCATACATTTACTTATTGCCCACACTTGGAAAGTGAGTGAATAGATCCCTATTTCATCCTGGAGTCCTTAAAAAAGAATAAAAAATAATCATTTACCCATTCCTTTATTACTTTGTCAATATTATAAGGAGATGGGCTATTGATTTGTACTTCAGCAAATCTCTAATTAATGATAATGATATTTTGACCTAAATGAATGTGATTAGTAATCATGATCTAAGTGATATATGGGTAAAAAGATCACTTGAGCCTACAAAAGATGCAATTATTTGAGATTGGTCCGTTATGGAGCTATTTGGTACGCAATATAAAAGTAAATACTGTGCATATTTAGTTGATAAGAAAAGATTGATCACTGAGTTCGATCAAACTCAAAAGGGATTAGTGAAGCCATGTGTACAACAGGTGGATCTAAGCTATATATAGCACTTGTCACATAGTTATGTAACGCAATAAAAGGCTTATAATATCTTATGATAGTTTAAAAGAATTGTTAGTATAAGAGCTCCCACTAAAAATGCTCAAGCGATCACAACTCACTTCACTTTATATGAAAGACTTAAAAAGAATAGAACAACTACTTTTGTGATGATACATCCCTCATGTGTGAGTGAAATATGTTGAAGAACGAGGCATCCATGATGGACTGACCTGATCTAAACACCAAATCTAATAATTAATCACTTTGATAAAAGTTATATTCAATTTCTAAATCAACTAATTGCATTGATTATCTAAAGTATATTATTGGAAAAATGTTTTTAATTGTTAGGATAATTAACTCCATTATCTAATGAAAATTTGAGATAAACGATGAGTGATAAGAAAATATTTTAATGATTAAGTTGACTCTTGAGGAATTATCTAGTTGGACACACTCCCAAATTGACATTATAAAGGGTGTGGCCCTTTTGCTTGTTTTTCTTATTTTTTTAATTTTTAATATTAATTAATTATTTTTTAATCATATATATTTTTAAAATCTTTTAAATTTTTTTTTTATATTTCTTATACTATTCATCCATAATTTTTTTTTTTACTATTCATTTATAAGTTAAATTTTTTTAAAAAAAATCAAAAACATTTCAAAAAATTCTAAAAAAAATATGACAACAAATAATTAACTAATGTCAAAAAATCAAAAAATTAAAAAAAAATTCCCCCATTATAAATATCTGGAAGGTAGGAAACACAATCAAAGTGAAAAGTATGAAAAATACCCAAGTCAAAAAATATATCATATAAAATTTTTTATGTACTGACATACACTAACAAAAATTAATATATATATATATATATATATATATATATATATATATATATTAAAGAAAACCAAATATCATGATTACTGCAATATTAGAAATTAAAATGACTAAACATTCAGGGGTAAATATGCTGTCACAATTGAAGTTTTTACTTTTATACAAACCAACAGATTTTCAGTATATCTTTATTAGCTACTCCCGCTAACATGGAAACGTATTGCCTTATTTTGAAACAATATGTTGTGATCCTTTTCTATGGGCACAGAAGCTATAACAAATTTTCCTCACTATCAAGACAGTAATTTGTAAACATTTGTATTGAACCAAAAGTATATTTCAGGCATAACAAATTAGAAGTTGTGCAAGTCAGTGATCCATATCCAATAATAGTTCTAAATGCCATTCACTTCTGTATGTTAAGATCAACATTAAGATAACCACCTTATCATGCTTTCACCAGCGGAAGAAAATACTACAATCCATCATCAACTCAATTTCATCGATGCAAATGTTGCAGCAAGATCCATGGCCTCATTTATATGTGATGCATCTGTACCCTGAAAAAGGGCAAATCTTGCACAAATGAGTAGGTGATATAAAATAATGCACTGCTATGCACACAATAAACAACTTTTTTGAAAAAAGTCGCCATATTCCATGATAATTGAACTACTGAAAAATAATACTTTTGTCCTTAAACTTGAGATAAGCCTAAAGTTGTTCCCATAGTATTTCTTGCTTCAACTTGATCCTTAAAAATTATAACTGGGTACCAATTTGCCCTAATTTGATTTTTCCAATATATGGAAGCAAAACAACTAGCTGGTTCATGTTGTATAAGAATATATATATTTTGTAAATTATGAACAAATCTACTAAAGGAATAGCAGAGAAATAAGCCAATAACTTAAGAAATACTCTATAATTCTGATACAGATAATCTTGACAGTTTCTGTTTGATACATGGCTTCAGAATAGAAGTTGTCATCACTATAATTCATCCGAAAGAAGTTGGTGTAAATAAAAGAAAAGCTTTTTCACCAAAAAAAAAAAAAGTTAAAGAATAAAGCAGAAACAAAAATACTATAGGACCAATATTGAAGCTTGTCCAAAGTTTAGGAACGAAATGTGTATTTTAATCCCAATGTAAGAAGTAACAAACGTCTGCACTATGAAGAACGGACCCTGTGACTACAAAACATTGCAAAGAAGAAAATAATTCAGACATTGAGGTATTCCTGACGTGCTGATGGTTGAAATTGACGTCATCAAAATTATTAACATTCCTCAGCAATCTTAACAGATCTCAGGACAAAAGCGGTTAACACTAGACAAGCTAAAAGACTGATGGAGAAAATTTGGAAATAACTGATTACAGTGATACAACCTCACATCATAATTAATCACGAAAAGATTAACCCAGTCCTCAAACCATCTAAACAGCTTAGCTTGCATGCAGTTCATAAGCTCTAAGAAATAAATTGAGCTATGAAGCATTGATACTCCATTTTTGTAAGCATACCCATATTGTTTTACAATGATTGTATTTTGTAACTTTTTATAAGAATAAGTACTGTGCATTTTTTTTTTTGGGTTTAATTCTAACACTAAATTTTTTATATGTAGAAATATATCTTCTGAATATTTATAAGCCTCTGTACCCGTATCTCGAAATTTTAGAAAATTGCTGTATTTGAATATCATATTTTAGTATGGTGGTGCATAGATTATACACCAAAGGAGATGTATAGTAATAGAAAGCATTGACAATCCAGTATAATTTTACCACACTATTTGAAAAGGCATTTCCGTGCAACTGTTTTAGTGATGAGTCAAATACTAACCTGTCCCGTTGCAAGACCACTTTTTCCTTTACCACACCTCCCTTTTAGAGGCCCCAAAGCATTACTCAGCCACTCTGACACATCCAGCTTGCCTTTATTTCCTTTCTCTGGAACCCCAGCACAAACCACAGCTTTGTTTGTAGTTTTATCAGTGCTAAACACCATCACAGATAATCCCTGTTGATAAACCAGAATCATGATTCATCAAAACTTGGTGTTTTAAGTCGAAATAAAATCTAATTGAAATGAATGCACAGGATAATTGATGAAGCATATGCATGCATATGATGACACCTACTAACATTAGAATCCCAAAAACAAATTATGCATTGAATTCAACACAGAATAAGACCATTTCATACAATCCTACAGACCCAATTATATTATAATTCATTTTAGAAATTAGCAATGACCTTCTGCTCAATGACTTTCCTAACTGCTTCACGAACAGCAACTGCATCCAGACCAACATCAACATGAGATATGCAAAAGGTTTTCCCATCCGAGGTAGCAAGTTCAGCCTTCTCAGTCGTGATCTTTACAGCTTTCCGTTTGTTTTCTTCAGCAATAAGCTTTTGTGCTTTTCTCACTTGATCCTACAAACAGGTTTTTTTTTCCAGGTAATGACAAACAGGTTATTTATTACAATATAACTGAAATTCATACATGAGCAAATGAGAGAACAATAGAAATCAAACAAACAGTGGAATGAAGAAAGCATGAAGCCTACAAAATCTATACCTGAAGTCGAGCTATCTTGGTCCTGATATCAGCTTTCTTGGCAGCAGGAATTGATAATGATTCGATACGGTTTTTCAGATAAGAGACTCTCTGCAAAACAGTGATACAGCAACTAAATTGACCGCAATTTCAGAAGAGAAAAGCATATCATATCTAGCTGGAAAAACTAGTGTTGCTAAAGCAGAAAATAATAGAAGTTTGACAGAAAAATTTATGAAACCTCTGACTAGCAACCATAGTCTGCATCACAAATTTCAACCTCTTTAGAACCCCAAGCCCAAAAGACCTTTAATACAAAAATTTAATTAGTGGTTGCTCAAACAGTCTAATATTTCAATTGAGTTTTCATGACCACAAGTATTTCCATATTTTCCATTATATTGAATATGCTATAACAATGGAGCCTTCGGCTCTATTGAATGTAATTAGAAATATTGTAAGGCCAACAGATTGTTCAAGTCTCAGTCTTCAGTTTAGGAATTCTATGCTGACAACTAAAAAATCTAAACCTTGCTTTATCACTATCTCCTTGTATTGTCTGATTTGGTATACTTAACTGAAATTTCAATTAATGAGAATCAAGTGTTCAAAGGCATAGCACTAAGGTTCCCTACGTTCTTCCTTCCTCCTCTTCTCTTGTCCTCAACTTTGATTTCTTCTTGATTTCATAATTCATACAATGCTCACACCCATCAAAACTCCAAACTTCTCTTGCAGAAGCCACATACAACCCTAACCTATCGTTTAAATTCCTAACTTTTGCTTTTGCCTGAAAATAAGGTATATACCTGAAATTTAGCTAACCCTTTTTCTTGTCAATAAATTCAGACACCCTTCTATCTTCTACGGGCTTGTCTGTTTTGATGGAGAGGGGTGGGAAAAATTCTTAAGCCATTGTTTGTATGTTTTTGAAGTAATGGAGTGGGGTGGATTAGGATAGATTCCTAAACCCTCTCTACCAACTCCACATCCAATTTTAAACGCCCCCAAATTGGGGTGTTTGGGATGGTTGGGTCCTCATTAGTATTTGGAAAAGGGTAATATTGGAAAAGAATCATCCTACTTCATTAATGACCATCATAACTTCCAAACAACAGGAAGGGGACTACCTCCCCTTTCCTCAATACACATCCAAACAATGGAGTGGTAATTGTTCCTCCTCCCACCCATTCCATCCCACTCCACCCGACTTTCCTCAAAGCTCCCAAACAAACGCTAAAGCCTATACCTCCGTCACAAATTCCTGAAGTCTTCCCTTATTCAATCTTAATGAAACTCAAACTCGCCATAAAGCCAAAGCAAAAAGCTTTTCAAGATCTAAGATAATTTCCACAGCCACTTGCTTCCATGCAAAATAGTTAAATAAGACAGCATTTGGAAACAGTAACCAGATTTCATTTTGACAATAAATTGCAATCCTTATATGTTTGCATATTCTTCATAAAAAGAATTAAAAAAAAAGGTTGGATAAGTTTCCTCGACCTATATGAAAATCTCACATCTTTTCTACTAATACACAAATCTCACATGAAAGGTTAAAATGTATAACATTTTTTAGAGACCTAAAAGTCATTCTATGGCCTGCATTTAACAGCTTAAACAATTAGATTGAGTGGTTCTTTGTCTTTGACTTTCCACTTCTGTTCTCTATCATTTCAGCACATAGAAGTGACAGTTCCCCTCCTTCTCATTCACAACTTATATATAATATAATTGAGATGATAGTTTATAATAACGCAATAATGTGAACTTTAAAAATTAAAAGTAAATGACAATATGCCCATATAATCCGGTACCTGACAAATTGATGCATACACTAAAATAATAACTCAAACAATATGAAATTATAATTAGTGTAATTAAGAATATAAGTATCAATTTCGTAGTTGCAACCACAGTTACCCAATAATTGCAATGAAAAAAAAATCAGTAAAAATAACGAAGTTATGAGTGCAATGGAAATTATATACTTCTTAGAATTCAGAAATTCTGTTTTAGAAGACCTCTTTTAACAAAATATGTTTTCAGCTTTTGGGTAAGGACATTTTTGAAAGGCCAAAAGTTTCAGCTTCTTGAAAAAACTGAAAACAGCAATATTTTTTTTTTGGTCTTTTCTCAGAAGCAAAAATTTTAGCTTCTTCAAAATCGTTACTTTTTTCTCTCCAGGAAAATGTACTTTTGCTTCTTTTTTTTTTGGGTAAGTTTTTAAGCTCATCCCTTCTATTTTTGAAGACCCTTTTCACAAAAGCCCAAAATAATTTATGGTGTTAAAAGGAAGTAAAGAAAACAAAATATCTTCCATAAAACCTAAAATTAGTAGCATCTCCTTGTTAGAGATAATAATAAAACTATTCATAGTCATCTACTTAACAACTTAAGATTTTGAGTTGAAGTGATCCTTAACATGATATTAGAGCCTATGACCAAAAGGACAAGAGTTTGATTCTTGCGCTCCCATTCTTCAAGATTAAAATGAAATTTCAAGACAAGGTATGGTGAGCCTGAGATTTGTCCATGCTTCAAACCCAAGGGCTTTCGCGTGAGTTTGTTAGAGATAATAGAAAATCTATTTATGCTAACAACTTAAGCTTTGGAGTTCAAGTAGCCATTGACAATTATATTTCACCCAAAAAAGCACTTGTTTCATTATATATATATATATATACATATATTAAATCTCTTCCAATTTTTTTAAAGGTTTAGTGGCCCCTTTCTTTTGGTGAAAAAGTTCCCTTTTTTGGCCCAAAAAAAGCACTTCTAAACAAGCTAAAAAATCCATATGTGGAAAGAGCCCAACCTCTTCCAGCACACTTCCTTCTGTCTTAGCTGCATCATCTACTTCCTGCTCAAGTTCTACTGCCAATGTCATTGCCTCGTATGCACAACCAGTTGTGACAGCCGTTATCCTGCGGATTCCTTTCGCAATTCCCTCCTCAGATAAAAGGGCAAAAGCTTTAGCCTCTCGTGTGTTTGATATATGGGTACCTAGATCATCAAGTAAAATGAAATGCCAAACAGAAGTTCAGAAAGAAGCCTTTAAGTAAAGCATATGCTATGATATTAACCTCCACATAATTCTGCTGAAATAGATGACCATCTTTCATTCGCTGGGTCGGCCAGGAGATCCTCAACTTTTTGTCCAATCGACACAACTCTAACTGGGTCAGGATAGACCTGAATCAAAAGCAGAATCTTGAAGAAAATGACCTTTGTAGGACAAGAAAGGATGGCTTCAACTACTTACTTCTCCAAAAACAGCTCGTAAACCATTGATAAGCTTGGCATCATTAAGGCTTGCCTCCTTAGCAAATACATCCAATTCAGCTTTTATTTGCTCATTCACAATTGACTCAATTCTCCTCAAATTATCAGCATCAACTGGCTTCCCTATTTAGATTTTGACATTATAAATTGTAACTCTATATTTGCATATTTCAAACAGAGCAACTGAACAAACCTTACCGTTAGAAAAATCAAATCGCAATTTTTCAGGAAGAACAATAGATCCTTTTTGGTCAACATGATTACCAAGTACTTCCTGCATTTATATAAGACATTTCAAAAATAACACACATAAAATAACTCAGAAATGAATAAGGCTTCATTCAATGGCAACATACCCTAAGAGCAAAGTTTAACATGTGTGTGCAGGTATGGTTAGGGGCTATAAGAGCACGCCTCTCATAGTCAACCTGCAAAAGTTGTGAGATAACATATAAACCAGGGCAAATTTAAACTTGAAAGTAAAGAAGAAAATTGTAAAAGTAAAGGACAAAATTATACCTTGCATACTACTTTGTCACCCACCGAGATTCTGCCAGCCACTCCCGAAAAAGAACCAATGTGAAGAACAAAACCTCCATAAACTTGTACATTACAAACTTGAAATTTGGCAAGTGGACCCTCAAGTGATCCAGTATCAAAAATCTAGAAGAAAAAAAAGTTCACATCACATACACTAGACTAACAAAGAAAAGTCGTACAACTAATTAAAGAAAGCACAATGACAGAGAAAATGCTGAGTCACATTAGCGTCCACTCTCAAATTTGTAAACATATGACTCTGGGCAAAAAAAAAAAAGAAAGAGACCTCAGATATAAAGTTGATGTCAAACTTGGTTGAAAAGTATTGCTTCAAGAAAAAGAAAATCTGATTTAGATTCAAGTAGTCCCTTTAAGAAAACTATGATTCAAACAGCTAGGTTTCTTTTATTGAGGGTCCTGTTTCCAAGAAATAGTCATTTGCCCATATTTAGGGGGATGGCCATTTGCTTGCTAATTTCCTTGAAAGAGAATCCAACAAAAGCTTGTTTCAGAAACCATCTTGAACAAGTGTTCTTACCATAAAATATTGAAATGATGAAATCAAAATGCCTTGTATTGCCTATATTCTCTTCAACTACCAAGAATTCTGATAGAAACCTGGAATTCTAAGAATTACAGTAGAAAAACAAACCAGAAAAAAAAAAAAAAAAGCACCTAGCTCTCCGAGGGGCTACAGCTCCCAAAGTATTTCCCAAAGTTCTCCTTATCTTCCCCATACTCTCCAGCCTTCTTATTTACCTCTACCCCTAACTAACTCCTCCTAGAAGATACTACACACTCCTACTTGTCCCCCCTTGACAAATATCTTAGTAACAGATTCTGCAACCCCTTTAATTATCAATTGGGGTCTAACATTAACCCCCCCCCCCCCCAAAAAAAAAAAATAAGTTCCACCTTGTCCTTAAGGTGGAAAGTTGTTATTTTTCTTTTTCTCTCTCATCTTCAGGTTCAGTGTCTTCCTTCCATGGCCCCTTCATCTTCCTCATCAGCAACTATACCTTGAAACATCTTGTTTCAGCACCTAAGCCCAGGTGAATATTTTTCATCACACTTAAAACATAATCCTTTTTCCCATTTGAAAGGAAATTCTTCTTCTGTCATCCTCTGGAGATTTCCTCTTTCCTTTCCTGCTGGTACAACGCCAGAATATTGCTCCCCAGTCCTCACAACAGCCTGCGCACAAACACCAATGGAGCAGCTCCTCACCGTCTCAATGGATTTAGTTGGAAAAGCTATACCAATTGACCTACCTGAATCCAATTGGCTTTGGGTTATAATTATTGGGCAACCGCCCAATTCAGTAACTCCATTTTAGTTCTCAGCCAGCACAAAACTCCCTTTATACCCATCTCCCTTTGGTGGCCATTCATCCCAAGCCTTTTCTATAACCCAATTATTTTCTTCTATTTTTTTGGCTAAAAAAGTCATTACATGAAGTAGGGTTTGGGCCCAATCATATGAATTTCTGCCCTAATATCCTCTTGAAGACCATTAACAAAAGCTCCCATCAACAATCTTTCTGGAACCTCCTTGAGCGGTGCTGATAGCAACTCAAAATGCTCGCCGTACTCTGCCAAGGTGCCCAACTGCTTGATGGCGATTAACTCCTCAAAAGCCTCACCTCCCTGAGATGACCTAAACCTCTCCAACAAAGCTTCTTTAAAGGCTCCCCAACAGTTAATGGGTGATCTAACCACCCCCCATTGATACCAGTTGAAAGCTCTACCTTCCATACAAATTGCTGTTGCTGCAAGCCGCTCTTCTTCACCCACCCCATTAATTTGGAAGTACCGATCTACCCTGGACATCACCCAAAAACAGAGGTAATTCCAGCTTCTTTGCATAGGTACCACTTTGAAACCCCTCCTTCACCAAACCAGCAACCTCACCTGCACTCTGCCAGATTGTTCCGACGATCCTTCTGGTCTGCACACCGCCTTTCCCTTAACTGCAGCACCCCTGACCTCTTTTACAGTCTCTTTGATGTCCAGCAACACATCATGTGAGACTCATTTCATTTTTCAGTGTTCCCACTTCTCTCAATTTTCTCCAAATTCCTTCTCCAATCCATCAACACACGCCTCCATTCTAGTATTTCCCATTCCCAGATCACCGCTCTAGTACCAAAATGATAGAAACCTGGAATTCTAAGAATTACGGTAGGAAAAAAACAAAAAAAGATCCTAGCTCTTCGAGGGGCTAGACCTCCCACAATATTTCCCAAAATTCTCCCTATCTTCCCCATACTCTCCATCCTTCTTATTTACCTCTAACCCTAACTAACTCCTTATTTACCTTTACTTATCAATAGGAGTCTAACATTACCACCCCCCCTGATGCAGGGATGGTAGGTAACAAGGAAATAAACCAACAGAAAGAGATGAACCAGAATTGATAGGAAGCACAAAGGGATGAACAAAGAGGTTCTCTCAGAGAAATCACTGTAAAACTCAATAATATTCAAAAGCTGCTGACCTAACACATACGTTTAGAATATAAATCACAAGTCACACAAGAGATGACCTAACAAGGACCCATGTGCGTCTCACTTGCCTAAGAACAGACAAATAACAGCAACGGTAACATACAACACAACATGAACTGAAAGGTTAACTAACAGACTGAAATAGTAACTTAACAGACATTAAAACATAAGATCGACAAGCAGGACAGCCCCTGCATCAATCTCCTCTTCTTGAACTTGAGCTGGGTGGTGAGTCAAACACCAGCAATTCCATGCTTCCTTCCAACCCAAATACTCTTCGTTGACTAGCATATCAGTTTCAAAAAATTCCCAGCTAAGATTAAGAGTCTCTTGTTTTGATTTCATAACTGAATGTAAACTTATCCAGGCAGAGATCTCTCTTTGGCAGTCAATCCATGAAACATCATCATTAAACAAATCATCCTGTGTAAAGTTGTGGACCTCTTTCACCTTGACATCTCCTCCAGTTATGTCTAATACAAACAAATGTGGGTCCTCTATGTATCCTTGAATTTCTTTCCCCTTTGGGTACTCTATCTTCTCATAAAAAGGAATATGACAATCTATGATACTAATTGATGGTCCGCACACTGCCTTTCCCTTCACTGCAGCACCCGAGTTCTGTCAGTCTCTTTGATGTCGAGCTACACATCATGTAAGACTCTCATTTCATTTTTCAATGTTCCCACTACTCTCAATTTTCTCCAAATTCCTTCTCCAATCCATGAAAACGCACCTCCATTCTAGTATTTCCCATTCCCAGATCACCGCTCTGATACCAAAATGATAGAAACCTGGAATTCTTAGAAGGATTGCAGTAGAAAAAAAAAAAAGCTCGTAGCTCTCTGAGGGTCTAGACCTCCCACTATATTTCCCAAAATTCTCCCTATCTTCCCCATACTCTCCAGCCTTCTTATTTACCTTTACCCGGTAACTAACTCCTTCTAGAAGATACTACACACTCCTACATATCCCCCTCTTAACAAATATCCTAATAACAGATTCTACAACCCATTTACTTATCAATAAGGGTCTAACAAATTCTTCTGCTTAAATTATTTTACAACAAATTTATTATATCATCTTTCAGTTCGAAATTTGTCTTATGGATAAACTATTATAACAGATGTCCAATTATCATTTCTTCTACTATGAGCAGTTTCCTACATTGCTATTTCTCCTTTAGATTTAAAATTTTTTGCTAATCAAATATTTACCTCCTTCAACAAAGATCTTGGGTATAACCAGTCAGCTTTGCCCAGAAATTAACCTCACTATGATCAAGAGCAGTATTACTTCAACTTCTATTTCTTATACAACAATGCACTATACTATGCTTGATATAGTATTAAAAAGATGTTGGCTTTAGCCACAACATTGAAATTTTTCTATAAACTTTTGACTAGCATTCAATATGGTTCTCACTTTATGGCATATTAGATTAGATTTATTACACATCTGATAGTATAACATGTGGATAACATAGTAGAAACTCCAGAGGAAACCTAAGGCATTCAATTTCCAGTACCACTTCAATTTTCTACAAACTTTAAAATCCTATCATAGTTAGTAAAACGATAAACAGTCTTTAAATCTAAACTTAGCATAATATTAAGTATTTGCCATAATGGTTTTTTTTCTCCTTTGTCTTCCGTTGACTTCATGAGGTAAAAGAAAACTCACAGTAAATCCAAGAAGCAGATGATCAAAAAATTAAAAAATAAAATGACCCAGCAACTATGCTGTATTTACTTGCATAAAGTGATTTTTACCATTATATGAATGAATAATAGTATAATCTTTAATAGAAGACAAAGAAACTAACATGCAAAGGAACATGTTTAAAATTATTTACAGGGTTTTAATACCTGACCACCTTGCTCAGCATAAAAGCTTGTAGATTCCAGAACCACTCCAATATCACCACTGGTATTAACAGTATCTAAGAACCCAGAACCTGTATATATTGCTCTCACCACACTCTCATGCTCCTAAGACAAGACATTAAAGAGAGAAAAATCAATAGAAAATATTGTAGCATGGTTCAGAAATAATGTCAAGTAAGAATTAGTATGAACTATGAATCCATAAAATCTAATAAAAGTTATACAACTGTTCAACTAATAACCATTTATTAATGTCTTCATTTTACATATGTCACCTTTTAGTTTACAAGTTGTGAAGGTTCATATCATAAACATTCGCCAATTCTAGTTCAAGGTTGGGGGAGTACGAAAAAAAAGAAGCAGAATATTCTCTTCAGGAAGTCGCATCACTCCTGCTCAGCTTCCATGTCTATTATTTCCCTTTTGTTTTTGTTTCTATTCAAAATTCCTGCTGGAGTTGCAGATAGAATAGAATCATGAGGGATTTCCTTTAGGAGATTGGGAATACTAAGAGAATCATTTGGTTATTTGAGAGGTTCTTCTAGAGCCCAAGACGGAGGAGATTGGTCTTTGACTTCGAGATCAAGTTATTATAAGCAAGTATAAAATTCACCAGAATGATTGGGATGTGATCGCTGAGGTCAATGCAACTCAATCTTGTCCATGAAAATTTATTTCACAGGGTATTGATGTAGGAAAGAAAAAAAAAATAACAAGAAAATAGCAATTGTAAATTTAACTCAATTTAATATATCAAAATTATCAGGTTAATTTCCAAAGACTGACTAGAGGCCTATTTATAGGCAGCCAAGATAAGAAATCTTGATGAAATTCAAATATGAATTCAAGTATCCTAAGCAAAGTCTACCATGGGATAACATATATCCCTAGGCTCAAATGCCTTTATTGATAATCCGTAATTTACTAATAATTAACCCTAATTACCCCAATTATCCAATTACAAATCCCAAATGATAATTATATCATCAAATAATAAAATAATTTATAATAACATCTTGTCCTACATTATTCTGCCATCATGTTACTGAGCTTGATGTCAATCTAAGGAAAAGTGCCACTGGTATGATTCACAGTGGGAAGAGCAATTGAAATGATGAACCAGAGAAAAAGTGCTGCTAGTATGACACATCCAGATAAAAGCCTAAAAGCACAGCTAGTATGATGCACGGCAGGAAGATTGGCTTGAATGACGCACAGCTGAGAAAGAGCATGAAGAGACAATGAACAGTGGCCAGAAAGATACATGGTCCCTGGAAAGGGCTGAAAAACTCAGCAAACAGTATTTGGTTGCTGTTAAAAGTCAAGAAATACGCCAAACGGTTACGGCACAACCAAAATAAGCCAAACAGTTAGAGCACAACCAAAACGCTACAATCAAAGATGAGATGATGTCGGGGATGAGTTCAGGAGGTCTGGTTGGCGCATGAAGGGAGATTCCAAGGTGAAAAACCATGTGTGGTATTTCGGGCCAGCCACATGTTTCTGAGGCTGGCAGGGATGGGCCAGCCACATTTTTTTGAGGCCAATTTGAGGATCTCTAGTCTAGAAGTGTCTTGCTGGAAAATTCTCTCATTACTGGAAAAGTGCCAAACAAGGGGAAGAGAAGAGGCCAGAGAACAGGGAGGGTGAAGCTCCGCCAAAGAAGTGGTTAGAGCTCTAGCCATGCGAGGACTACACAATCACTAATCTAGAACTCTAGAATTCTCTCCCAACAAGCTCTAATACCATGTTGAAATTTAGGGCTAAAGCCAATGTTTAGAGGTTGGACATAAAACCCATATATCAGTCCTTGTACCTTCCTTTATTTATAATACTAGAAATGGAGTTTAACTATGTTAAGAGTAATTAAGCTATGTTAATAAGGGTATTTTAGTCTGAGTTTCTATCAGATTGTATCTTCTCCTCTTAGTATATAAATACATGATCACCCGTCTAATAAGATAAGGTTTTTCATTATTTTTCTCTAACTTTAACATTGTATTAAAGCCTGATGGGCCTCAGGTAATTGGGCCTCAAGTAAATGGGTTTGCTCCAAGAAGGGGAAGGGTAACAAAGGAAAAGAACCACCACTACCCGAGGAGGACTACCCATGATCCCAGGCTTTGGAAGTTATTGCAAAATGGCTAGCTGAGTGGGAGTGAGGGCAGACATGGAGAGGTTGTAGGAAGGGGTGTCCTAGAGCCCAGTAGCTAGTGGTTTTGGTGTTTTCTGATCATTGGGTTATCTGCTTATGAATGTTTTAGCTTTTGTGAAAGTGATACACTGTGTGCTGTGTATGTGGTATTGATTACACCATTGCTGTAGGTGTAATGTTCTGTGTCTATTTCGTTTCTACTAAGATAACTATATAAAAGAGACTGAGATTTTTCTCTGGTTTTGTTTTTCGTTGGGTACCCATCAGTTGGTATCAAAGCCATTTCAAACAAGGAAAGGTAAATACATGGATGGAGCAGAGAACCGAGAAAGAAGAGAAAAGAAGAAGGGCTGCTAAAAGGGGGAAACGTCAGCGGGTGGGTCTAATGGTGAGGATGGCGAAGAAGTGAGGAATTGTGCAAGGGATGACCAGCCAAGGGAAGAGAAGGAGAATAGGTTCAAGAAACTTGACCTGCCTCTATTTGATGGAGACAACCAAAGAGGGTGGTTATTTAAGGTGGAGCATTATTTTGCAGTAAACAAGGTAGTGGAAACGGAAAAAATGGAAGTTGTGGCTGTGTATGGAAGGCAGGGCCTTAAACTGGCTTCAATGGATGGAGATTAGGGATAAGGTGCGCTCCCGGAGTTTAGGGATCAACTATTGGAGAGGTTTCATCCCTCTCAAGCAGGCAGTGAGTATGACCAGTTGATAGCACTCCATCGAGCCGGCACTGTCACAGAGTTCAGAGAAGAATTCGAGCTCTATTTGGCCAGCGTTGCAGACATCATTGAGGAGAATTTGATGGGATCTTCCTCAACGGATTGAAGGAAGAATTGAGGGATGAGGTAATAATGGGAAGGCTGGAGTCCCTTGAACGCCTAATGGGCTTGGCCCACCAAGTGGAGGAAAGGAATTGGGCTGTGGAAAGGGCCAGAAAGTCCAAAAAACGAAAAGGAGGTTTGAATGAGCCCAATAACAAGGGCTAGCAACCGAACTCAAACCCATCTAGGGTATCTCCACAATCCTGGGATAATCGAGTAATGCCCACACCAGGAACTGATGGTAAGGAGATGGGGAATGGGACGATGTCGAGTTGGAATGGGAATGAGTCACAGAAGAAGTCGTTTAATTCAGGAGAATACTCGGGACAGTCACGTACGAGTGGAAACAAGGGAGGGGGAACTGTTAAACGCCTAGCGGAAGTTAAGGTAGCTAGGAGGAGGAGTCTGGGACTAGCTTTAGGTGTGAAGAGCATTATGCACCAGGACACCATTGCAAGGATAAGAGCTTGCAGACTCTTGTGGTGGTAGGGGAAGAAGAAGTGGAGGCAACTGAGGTGGAACAAGAAAATAACCAGGAGGAAGGCCATGCCAAGCTAATTATGTCAAAGGAACAGAGAACATGGAGATGGAAGTATCAATGCACTCACTCACAGGATTAACAATTGAACACACCATAAAGTTTATAGGTAAGGTGAATGGACATTAGGCCGTTGTCTTAATAGACAGTGGTACTTCCAATAACGTTATATCAACGGAATTGGTGTGAAAATTGGGTATAAGCATCACAGGCAACCATGGCTTCAGGGTGCTGGTGGGCAACGGGAAGTGGATTAAAGGTAAGGGAATGTGCATAGTGGTCAAACTGGAGATGCAAGGTATTAGAGCCACTCATAATTTTTTCCCCTTCGAGGTTGGGGGTGCTGATGTGATTCTCAACATAACCTAGCTTGAATTTTGGCTTGAATCATTGGGCTATGTGAGAATGAAATGGAAGCTCTTCACCATGGAATTCACTTTGGCAAAAGTTCTAGTCAGTCTAAAGGGGTATCCTTCACACACAAAAAGAATGGTTTCTTTAAAGACAATGCTCAAGGCAGTACAACACCAACAAGAAGGATACTTAATTGAATTTGCTTCTCAGGACCTGCAACCAAAAGAAGGGTACCCAAGTGAAGTGGTTGAGGTTCTCGAGCATTGTAGTGTGCCTTATTTGACATTCCCTCGTATCTCCCACCTACTCGAGACCAAGACCATAGAATTCAGCTTAAAACAGAGTCCCACCCTCCTAATATTAAACCTTACCACTATCCCCACTCCCACAAAAATGAAATAGAGCGCCTTGTGAAAGAAATGCTACTGGCTGGCATCATTCGACCCAACACAAGTCCATTTTCTTGCCTCGTGTTATTGATGAAGAAGAAGGATGAAAGTTGGTGCTTTTGCGTCGATTAGGGCACTCAACCAAATCACTATACCCAACAAATTTCCCATACCCATGATAGATGAATTGATGGACGAGTTGGGAAGGGCTATGGTGTTCTCTAAGCTGGATATGAAATTGAGCTACCACCATATCAGAATTAAGGAGGGGCATGAGCACAAAACTGCCTTTAGGACACATGATGAACACTATGAATTCTTGGTAATGCCCTTTGGCTTAACTAATGCCCTTCGCCTTGTATGGGTTTGTCATGCACCTTCAAATTCCCAAATTCGGAACTAAAATTACTGAATCCGCGACATACAGAATCCACATTGAACTATGCTTCAGCTATGTGACTCTCTGGGAGTTCTACATGTGCTTCCACTCGTCTCTGATACTGCAAAGCTTGGACAGCTCTTGTCAAGTTCTCAATCGATTTTCTGATCTCCACCATCTCGGCTTGCTTTTCCTGATTTCCTCTACCGCTACAATGACTAGCCATAAGCTCTGATACCACTTAACGCAGGTGTGGGTAGGGAGGCAGCAATATTCCGAAGAATAGTTGGAATTAGATAGTGTGCGATAGAGACAAACAGGAAAATAGGGTTCTTCTCGGAGAAACCTCTAACTTTCACTAATTTCAGATAATACATAAGCCAAAAGATATCCAATACAGTCGGACAGAGAGTACATATACAAGGGGGAAGAAAGCTTTATCACGTGATAACCACATGACCAGTTAAGATATAAATAAACACAGTAGGGAAAATAAGACATATCTGAACTACTTATAAAAGGGCACGTACTAGTCACAAGCACACTAAAACAGCAGGTTACATCCATATAGGAAGGAAAACCAGCAGACATCTAGCATAAAAACAGAGCCAGGAGATGCTCCTTCATCATTTGTTGCTTATCCCAGCATCTTGTCTCCTTTGGATCTCCATTGTTGTTTGGGTCATCCTTCTCTACAAAGTTTGAAGCAGTTACTTCCTAGTATCAATTCTGTGTCTCGGTTAAAATGTGAGTCAACTTAAGAGGTAGTATGGTAAAGTATGTCAACTTAAATCATTGTACGAATTGAAATAGTCCCCAAGGGCATAGTTCAAGTGATTTAGTGATGTGATTGTTGAGTACGAGTAGAGGTGATCGCACAATATTCTTCTGGCACACTATTGTAGGATGTATCTTGTTAGTTGTTTATATTGATGTCATTGTTATTACAAGCAATGACGAATGTGATACTAAAGCACTTGAGATTTATCCAAAGGACTTGTGTAAGTTGAGGTACTTCTTAGGCATTGAGATTATGAGATCCAAGAAAATTATCTTTCTATCTATGTCCTTGATTTACTTGATGAAACAATCTATTGAGAGTCATGTGAGATGCCCACTTAGACAAACAAAATTATTAGCAAGAGATGGGTACGCTATTAATGACCCAGAAAAATATAGAGGTAGTAAGTAAACTAAACTATTAGATTATCGCCCAACGGGATATAGTTTTCCCAATCATTGTTAGTAAGTTTATATTTTCTTCAACTAAAAAATGCATTGATACACAGCGTAAAAAAGTGAAATACTAAAAGGCAACTCCAAAAAGAGGAATATTGTATAGAAACCATGGGCATAAGAACGTTGAGGCATATATGGATGCTGATTAGGTCGGATCTTGAGATGATCAAAATTCAACAAAAGGATACTGTGTTTGTAGGTGGGAATTTGTGACACAGAAGATCAAGAAGCAAATTGTAGTTTTCCAATCCAATGTAGAAGCTAAATATTGTGTTATGGTCCAAACACCAAATTACATGTGAACTTATGTGGGTAAAACAGCTTTTGCGTAAGCTTGGATACGAAGCAATGCTCTCAATGAAATTATGGTGTTATAGAAAGGCAGCCATGCATATTTCATCTAATCCACTATTCCATGAGAATAAAACATATTAAAGTGGACTATCCTTTTGTAAGGGAGAAAGTTCAACAAAATCCAATTCACATTCTAAACACCTGATTTTGTCCAGGTAAATGTTAAAAATTATTGAAAAATGACAAAAATTAAAAATTAGGAAAATATAAAAAATAAGGAAAAGTGGTAATATTGACAAGAAAGCACATAAAATGTGAAAAATTGGAAAATTTTAAATCACAAAATATGAAACCTTATCTTCTTCACCGAAAAACGGAAAATAAATAAATTAAAAAAATTTGAGAAGAGAAATATAGAAAAGGATTAAAAAGAATATAAAAGGAAAATTGTAAGGAAAAACCAACAGGAGCCCAATCACCTAAGCCTCATGTGAAAAGGCCATCAGCCCATTTAACCAAACTTAACCCAGTCCAACAACCACCCCCCACCCATGACCCAGTCCGTGTGGCTGAATACGACCCAGATGGACACTTCAGTTTGGTGTTACTCCGATACCCTAGCTGTGGTGTCTCTGAGGAGTTGCCATCCTTCCTTTAACCAGTTTCCTCATCTCCTCACCGCACAATCACACTCACCGGATAGTGCCCTTATCTTTTCACCATTCGTTCATCAGTCTTCTTTCTCATCTCCTCACCGTTCATGGTCATCCCACAGTTTCTTCGTCCGCACACAGATTCGGCCACATTTGCGATTTCTGGAAGATTCAAGGTTTCTCTCAACACAACCAGCTCACCATGCCACCTGGGGTTGTGCTGATCTCACGTAGCCTTCTCCATCATCCATTTAATGCGCCCGATATTGTTCCAGAAGTTTATCTTCATCTAGCCAAACTCGGGCTGAGTTCGTGGACTTTAGGGGCATTGGTGTTGATTCCAACCTCCAGCTCACCGTTGGAGCAGGTAGAGGATAGGTATGGGGGATTTCTTTTGGGTGGAATAGGTGTAGAACCGGGGGTTGCATTCAGTTTTCTTTTACTATAAATACTGGGATTGGGGCCACGAAACAAGAAGGCAAGGAAGAATTGAGGAATAACAAAGGCAGAAAAGAGAAGAGAAAAAAATTCTAGACAAGGTTGCAGGGAAAAGGAAAACTTGTAAAGGTATTCTCCGGTTGCCATTGATGGTTGAAAGTTCATATTAACCTTGCTTATTTTCACCATCAATCTGTATGGGTTTTAGCAAGGATGTAGGGATGAATTGTTTAAAAGGGTCTCGGGGAACTCCTTAGTAAACCTTGGTGATGTTTGTATCATGGTACATGTAATGGGATGATGTTTTGGCCTTTATTTATCATTAAAAATAGTTTAATCTGTTCTTTTTGTCTACAATAAACTTGGGAAGTAATGTGGTGGGGTTTCAGGTGATATTAACCTAGATTATTATAATTTTGTTGATATAGCATGCTAGCTTCTGATTGTATTCATTTTGGTTTAACCTTGCTCTGATTGGATGTTAATTTTGATGGCCTGTCATATTGGCTGATGTATTATAATTCTGCTAGTATGCTGGGCTTATGTTGGTTGTGGTAATTCTGAGTTATCAGGCCATGGAGGGTGCTAACTCTGATGTCATGCTTGCTTTGGATTGTGTTAATTTTGGAGTATCTAGTATGATGCTAATTCTGGCTGTATGCCATGTGTGCTCATGGTGGTGTTACTCCTGGTAGCATGTTAGGCTGGCTTTTGACATTATGTGTTCTGAAATAGCACGATAATTCTGTGTTGCACGAATCAATTTTGAGCTGTCATGTTTAGTTCACTTTTGGTGAAGTTGAGGTTGAATTAGCCTGTTATGCTTACTGTGTATAAATTAATTCTGATAGCAGGAGGTTGGCTTTTGGTGTCATTGATTCTGTTAGCATTTAGTCTTGCTTAATGATGTTAATTTTGATAGCATAATTAGTCTTGTTCTTAGTGGTATGAATTCGGGAATCATACTTGGTCATTACCTGAGGGCATCAATTTTGGGGTTATGTTATGACCAGCACTGGTATGGTGTTGATCCTGTTAGGTTTGCGTTAGTGCTATTGCTTTTGGATGGGCATGATAGTTCTGCTCTACTATGGTGTTAATTAGGAATTATCATGTCATATTTATTCTTGAGGATGCTGATTCTGTTAGCCTGTTTACACTTGCTGGGCATGAAACTAGTTATGATGGTATGATTAATTAGCTTCTGATGTCATTTCTGGATTATCAGGTTATGTCCTGTTCTAGCATGAAGTTAATTCTGGATTAGCATGAGTAGTCCTGCTTGAAGTTAATTCTGAATTAGCATGAATAGTCCTGCTTGAAGTTAATTCTGAATTGGTATGATTGGTCCTGCTCTTGAGGGTAATTCTGGTAGAATGTTTAGTTTGCTTTGATGGTGTAAACTTTGAGTTGTCACGGTAGCATGCTCAATTTGCTTTGATGGTGTTAATTTTGAGTTGTCATGGTAGCATGCTCAATTTGCTTTGATGGTGTTAATTTTGAGTTGTCATGGTAGCATGCTCAATTTGCTTTGATGATGTTAATTTTGAGTTGTGATGGTAGCATGCTCAATTTGCTTTGAGGATGTTAATTCTGTGTCATGGTAGCATGTTTAGTTTGCTGTGATGGTGTTAATTCTGTCATCTTGAGTAGCATTGCTTGAGGTTAATTCGGGATTAGCATGATTAGTCCTGCTCTTGAGATTAATTTGGGGTTAGTATGTTTAGTTTTGCTTGGGGGGCTAATCCTGGATGGTAGGTTAATCCTGGATGGTAGGTGCCGCTTTTGCTTTGGATAATAGTTTGATCCCAATTAAAGCATGTTGGGTTTGCTAATATTGGTCATAGTGTTGATTTAGTCATTGATTGGTGCATGACCCTACCTGTGATGACTTATGTTGCTGTACTTGAGTGACATGTGATTAAATATTAGATGCCATTTGTCCAGTTTGAGTCATTTATGAATGCCTTTATACCCGGTTTTCAATTTACTTGGTATGGCCAGGGGGTATAGTTTATGGCAAGTTTTGTTTGATGGTTTTTACAGGCAGTGTGTGAGTTGTTTGGCCTCATCCAAATAATTAGAACTTCTTAATAAGTGGGGTGGATTATCTTGGCAGCGTTTATTTGCGTCTCTTCCAAATAGGGAATAGGGATTCACTTGCCTATGGGCACTTGAAATAAAGTTTGCTCCTGTTAACACTGGCATAATATTGTGTTATATTATTGCTCAGGATTTGTAATGTTTTACTGCATTTTGGTTTGGCACATCATGAGTTTGAATTGTTTTGCGCATACAACTTCCCTCCATTTCATTGTGTAATTCGCTGGCTTTGGTAGGTTCATTATCATCCCTGCCTGTTTTTTTTAATTCCTCATTTTTAGTAAAATTGCCGAAATATATATACCAACGAAGCTCTCAGCTTTAAGGCTCCAAAGGCCTAGTGGAACTGTTAAAAATCGCTTGTTCCTAAAATGATCTGGTAGAGTGGGTCCCCATAGCCCTTATTTTCTTAGAAATTTAATTGAATAGGAAGGTCTCCAGAGCCATATTAAGGAAAAGATATTCTCGGATAGGTTTTGAGAAAGGAAAGAAAGAAAGAAGGAAAATAAAGTTCAATACTCCTTGAAAATTAGTTTACCTCTCAAATTTTCATTTTGAATCCAACACTTTTTGAAAATTATGTTTTGCACCAATACTTTTGAAAATAACGTTTTGGCCCAATATTTTTATAAATTTCATTTTTCCCAACATTTTTATAAATTTCATCTTGGCCCCAAGTTTTTTGAAATCAAAATTTGACCTAAAAAATAAATCACTATCTTTTTCATACATTATATGGAGAATTGTTCTCCTATAATGGTTAGGCTATACGTGGAATTTATTTTCCCTATATAACTAATTTTTTATAAATAATATGTGGAAACTTGTTTTCACATATTGTTTTAAGCTGTATATGGAGATTTATTCTTCTATACTGTCTTTTCATCCCTGGGCTTTGGGTGAAGGTTCATCTTCCTATATTGTCCTAATTCTTAAAGATTTTGAGTGGAGATTTATTCTCTCACATTATCTTATCAAATTAAAATATTGTCCGCCTTAGGATTGAGACCATATATCCGCCCTCAGTACATAATCAAAACTATATCGAACAATGTGGACCTTGGTCCTCATTGGGATACATAGACTCTTACACAATAAGTCAGGTCTAGTTTTTTATCTTCCCTCTTTTTCATATTACATTAACAAAAAGGGTAATCAAAATAATTAAAATATAATAAAATTAAAGCACAAACAATTAAGGATAACCATCCTTAGGGATGGACGCTGTGGGGTGGCTAATACCTTCCCCACTCGTAATTCGACTCTCGGACCTTTCCTCTGGTTTCGAAGACCAGTTTTTGGTTTTTTTAGAGGATTCCAATTATCCTCCTAATTAATCGATGACGATTCCATTTTTTATAAAATTTCTGTGTTTCGGTCATCCGTCACGTTGTGACACACATCTCCTATGTTCATACAGGAGATCAACTAGAAGATTTATTTATCAAGGCACTTAATGGGACTATAGCTGAGTTTCTATGTAACAAGCTGAGCATTATCTATATCTATACTTCAGCTTGAGGAGTAGTGTTCATATTAAGTTATTAAGTTATCAAGAGAGTGGAATAGGCTCTCATTAGTACTTTGATGTACTACACACTTTTCAGTTGTATATAAATAGACATACAGGTAGCCTAACACAGTATGTATGTGCTCCAACAAAATTGCTTCTCTCTCTCTCTCTCTCTTTTCTTTCTTCTGTTCACATAATTCTTTCCATCTAAAAAACTTTCTCTTTCCACTTTGGGCTCTTTATTAAATGTCTGACAGACAAAATGAATAGAAATTAAAAAGTAAAAATAAAACTCACCTTGTCCCAAACAAACTTGAAGCTATCATCCGTTGGAGCAATGCCCCTTTTGTGCAATGCTGAAGTAGCATCAGCATCCATGACAATGGCACCACCTGCTTGCTGCCAATAACAATAAAAGGGATTTTTTTAGGGTTTGGAAAGGGGAAGAGAAGAAAAGAGCACAAACATTAGTTTTCTTGCTTTGACCCTTTAGTTTTATTTGGTGTCTCCAAATGCCAGAATGTCCTTTTAAATTTTCAGACTCAATTCATAAAGACTAACCAAAATTCAGAAGACACTTTAAAACAAATACCATACCTTCGTTTGAGCATTTCTTGATCTCTCTCTAGCAGCTTCCATGGCACTATTGAAACCCTTAACATCAACAAGTAAGCCCTTTTCTTCCGCCATTAGCTGATAAAGGGAAAGCATAAGAGTAAGGAGACTAAATTACAGTATGCAAAATAAAAGTAATAACAATTTCATACAACATTACAGCAGAGCACTCCATCTACCTGAGTGAGATCTAACGGGAACCCATATGTATCCCACAAGACAAATGCTTCCTGCAATCAAGAGATAAAAGAATGAAACAATAGCCATAGTCATATTCAAAAAGAACAAATGAGAGAAATAGTTTAAATTAAATTACGATTACACAATAAAAAATTAACATTTGGAAGAAGCTACTTTATCAAATATGAAAATAGCAACACTTCTGAAACCTCATGCAGTGATAGGGAAGTGATTAATTAAACTGCAACTTCATGACCAATCTGATTAAGTATTTAGAATCAATAATCTTGGGTAACATTTACAGGATCATCTTGACAGATATAGAGGAAATTCACAATGCCATTACCTCTAAGTCTCTGACAACAGAGGAAGACATCTGTTAAAAATGCTATTTTGCAAATATTAGACAGGTTTGTCTCAACAACTTGTTGACAATAACATGGAGAAAAATGTTAACATTAAAGTCATCAAGATCAGCTATGCAAAGTTCATGTTTTTAGTTTTTGAGACGGAAAAGATTTCAAGTGATGACCTTTCCAAGGACAGTCAACAAGATAGCATAAGAAACCACCAGAGCCACGTGAAATTTTAGAAGTTTATTGTTCTTATAAACCACCAGATACAATCAACAATGTTGCCAAATAATATAAACTTGTAGAGAGGACAGGTTTTACTTGCCTCCCCACTCAATATCTTTCCCTGAACATGTTGAACGGCCATCTCAAATTTCTCAATCCCCTGGAGATGCAAAACAACCAGTCAGGTTTTCTCTTATAGTCTTAACCATGCAATAAGGGAAAGAAATACCAGAAAATCTATTTGCAAAGCACAAATCCTCAAGTTCGCTAGACACCAAACTTAGCTGAGGGACGACTTTCATGCAGACTGATAACTATTAATTTATTCATGCACATGATCATCCTCACCTTAATTAAGGTTCTGCCAAAACTTTCCTCCTCCTCCTTAATTACCTCCCTGATGAGCACTTCATGTTGTTTTAGCTCAGGAAAAACATCGCCCATCACATTCGCCACAATGCTTACAAGCCTGCAATCAACAAAATTGAGGAAAGAAAACCCTATTAAGAACAATGTCTATTTACAAATTCAAGTGTACCTAAAGTCAACCTTAGATTCCTTCTAATAGTGAAAATGCTTTTAATAAGTGCATATAAATAGAAATAACAGTTAACAAGTAAACAAAACGTTTTAATATTTTATAGCACTAGTTACTGCAAAACAACTGAGATCTGGAAACAAACCAAATTGGCTAACCACTGAAACAAGCAATACTTTCTTTTATACCTACCCATTGAAAAACCCCTCTTTTGCTTTTAGGACCTCACGCCCATAACGAACAGCTCGGCGGAGTATACGCCTCAGAACATACTCACGACCCTCATTACCTTGAAAAGAAGTAAACATGACACAATTAATGCAGTATGTTCTACTTCAATCATAAAGAACAGAAATGAGATCGAAATTTCAATTGTAAAAAGTAAGAGAGAGAGAGAGAGAGAGTTAGATGATGTTTTCATATACTCATATCCCAGCAAAAGTATTTTATCTTCTACAAGCAGCACTATAGACAAATGAAAATATAATAAGCAAAATAGAAACTGCTTATAGGGAATTAATCTTCTTAGTGCAACCCTCAACAAAGAATGGTCTTGCCTATGTAAAACAGGCCACCCTTAAGACATAGGGACAAAAGACAGCATGCAGAAACTGGATGACTATAGAATCTTGTAATGAAAAATATAAGATACCCAGTGTACAATACCATACCAGGACGAGAGCCATCAGCAATAGCAAATGACAGAGTTCTGATGTGATCTGCAACAACCCTATATGCCATGTCAACTTTATCTACATCATCTGGCCCAACTTTCCCAGAATATGGCCGAGCACCAGTTTCCTGCATATAGATTGCAAAGAAAAATTACCAACCCGTTGACTGAGGTAGTGAATTCACATGTGGAACACGTTCTTGTAGTCAAGAACCTTAAATCAGAGTAGTCAAAAAAAAGCCTGTCAGAGACTAAGACAATATTTTATCAACAAGAACTTATAAAATCATTCATCCCCTCATCACATCCAGACAGTGAATAATTTACAAGGACATATAAACCATGTGAAATGCTGAATATCAATTACATTTAAAGATTAATGCGCCAAGTCGCTAACAGTTCTAAAACGAGAACCATTCAACAATAGCAACTAAATTTCACCATTCAACACAGAATGTGCACGCTCCAAGAAAATTAAGGTTAAAAGATTTGTTTGAAGTGAGAGACCAAAAATTGCAGCTTTGACAAAATATAAATTTTGAAGTTCATCTAACAGAAATTACAATGAACAATGAATTCCTTATTCATCCCACAGTTCCAAATAAACTTGCAAGAATTAAATATATGAACATTGTACTAAAACTTCTTTATACCAAAGGGAAGTTGCTGTTCCAAACAATATTAATTGTTCTCTCTCTTCTCTATCTTGTGTTGAGGCCTTCCCCTTATGAAAGGAGAGATGTGCCAATACCATGAGAATACAAGAATTACGATTCAAATATTACAATTTAGGAGCTAAAAGAGTTTACTGTTTCATAACTTTAAATATAAGGAGAACATCTAATTCCATCACCAACATACCAGCTGAATAGCATCAAAGATAGGCAAGAAGACATCAGTGTCATAATTGCTCATTTGATTTTGAAGTACAGAGGTCAATCTTTCGAATCCCAGGCCTGTATCAACATGTTTTGCAGGTAGAGGTTTAAGAGAGCCATCAGCCTCCCTATTGTACTGTTAAGAGACAGACAAACAGAAGCAAAAATATAAGTCCAAAGAAAAATCCAACACGTTATTCACCCAAAAGCACATTGGATACAAATTTTCAATGAAAAAATTAGTTTGCATATTGAGGTGGACCTCTGACCAACTCATCAAATTAATTATGGTAATAAATCAAAAGGGCAGCAAGGCATACTGTCGGTATTATACCTGAATAAACACAAGGTTCCATATCTCGATGCATGTAGGATCATCATTATTGACCAGGGATGCAGCATCACGGTTACCAATTCTGTCATAATGTATCTCAGTACACGGTCCACAAGGACCAGTATCACCCATCTCCCAGAAATTGTCCTAACCAGATATACAAACCCAGTTAGATGCAAAGATCTAGAGGCTATAGTAATACTACAATATTAGATACATTATCCATATTTCATCAAACTATTCCACTCTATATTTGTAAAGGAAAAAAATTTGACTTTGAAAAAAGTGAATTCATTTACGAATCAAATTGCATATGACTACGTTGAATAGTATCAAATTGAGAGCGCATTTTCAGTAATCCACCATTGATAACAACCAGAAATAACAGTTATATTATGTTAGCAGCCTGGTTGGCTGATCTAGTGTTGTACTTCACCCCTGGTAAAGCACCAGGATCAAGTTTTCTCAGCTTACCTATCTTGGCAGATAGATATGCAGGTGTAGGACACTTCGAGGGTATCCCAACCTCCTTGTGGGTAATTCGAGGTTACCTAGCCTCCTTTCAACGCTAGGTTGATTGTAATAATTTCTGGATCCTTTATTCAATTGCAAGAGTGACTATAAGTAGCCACCAAGGAGTACAAAAGAGGAATAACTCCTCTACTAAAAGGAAACAATCAAGGAGTACTAAAAAGGAATAACTCCTCTACAGAAAAGGAAACAAATCAAATTAAAACAGAATAAATCAAACCACCAAGAGTTCCTGCAGATCAGGATTTTTTTTCCATTAATAACGGACCCTATAATTGCCTGCCAACCAGCCTCATAAACTTTGAATCTGGTCAGCCTCAAATCCCCGAGAATCAGGGATCGATATCCCCTCTGTCTTCTACTTCCAGGCTGTTATCCGCGTATTTGTTTCTTCTGTCATACACTGATTTAATTGGGGGTTTGACTCCCAAGTTCAGCCTATCATTTTGGACCTTGTTTCTCCTTGAATAAGTCTTATTAATTGGTGGTCTAACATATTATAGTAAGCCATAGAAAAGGCAGAGTTGCAGAAGTAACAAACAGCTAACAATAGCTAATTTTTTTCCCTTGTATGACAAAACTAACACCCGTTAAGTATGCATGATGCAATATTATTGCTTATTACATAAACAGAGCAACAACAAACTGTAGGTGCAATCCTAACATTAATGTAAGTTTTTTTCTAGTCTCATGTCAGTACAAAATGGGACCATTTTTAATATAAATTTAAACCCACACAGTATCACAGCTCAGACACAGCAATCTTGCTGGAACTAAAAATTACATGATCAAAGAAAAACATAGTAAGAACATACTTTACAGCCAAAAGGAAGCACACGTCCAGGAGGCAAAAACTTGAGCCATATATCTCTAGCTTCAATATCAGGGGCAAGACCAGACTTTTCATCACCACCAAAATATGTCGCATAAATGCGATCTGTTGGTAATTTATAAACCTGAAGCCCAAAAAGAAGCAAATAAAGAAAAATTACAATTGATATAATCATGCATAATACAAATACAGAATTAAATAATCATCAAAATGAAATTAACAGGTGTTACATAGGATCCTTCTCCATCAAATGCCTGTAATAGGGTGTTACATAGGATCCTTCTCCATAGGCCCTATAAGCCTTTTATAGCTTAGGCCCAAGTAATAAAGAGATGACTACCTAAGCCTTCTATAGCTCATATCCCTCACTGGTCCCGCAAAATGAAATTAGGGTGTTACATAGGATCCTTCTCCACCAAATGCCTGCTAATCGAAACAAGAAAACATAAAAAAAGGACTGCAAACTTCTTTCCATAATCCTCAATACCACCCTTGATCTTTACATGCTTCACTCACCCTATTGCTATCCAAAATTTTTACTCCTAATGAGGTCTAGACACCACAAGGCCATCTTTCTGAGATAACATAAGCCACCTTCTAAGGAAAACAATAGCCTACTAACATCAGAGAACAACCAGCCCAACCAGCCCAAAAGGGGTGGTATCAGTTATGAGCTTGCTGCTAGTTCTCAGATCATTCTCTAGTGCAAAGCAGTCCAATACACAGCGTCATTATATATACCAAACTATACGGTCACCTTTGTTGACAGTGAAGCAAGAAAGTACAAATAACAGTCATACCTTTGTTAGAAGTTCCCATGCCCATCCGATGGCTTCTTCTTTAAAGTAATCTCCAAACGACCAATTGCCCAACATCTCAAAGAAGGTGTGATGGTAGGTATCTTTTCCTACATCATCAAGATCATTGTGTTTGCCACCAGCACGAATGCATTTTTGGGTATTGCAAGCACGAGTGAGTTTGCTCAAGCCAGTGTTAGGATCTACAGTTCCCAAAAAAATTGGCTTGAACTGATTCATTCCTGCCAAATCACAAGCCAATCTTAATAGTAAATTCTATACATTGGTCTGAAGGAAAAGAAAACCAAAAAAACAAGATACTATTTTTTTTAATTAAAAACAAAAGAAATATTCATAGTGATGAAGATACAAGAGAGGAGGATATATCCCCCTAAGAAAAACAAAATCATTAATAAAACTATAAAAGAGAAAAAGAAAGCAGATTAAACAGATTAAACATGCATCAAAGCAGACTAGTTCTCTGCATATCTTGGGAAAGTGAGTCCCTTATATAAGCCCTGAGCCATGCACCAAAGAGATGCCAAAAAAATTACTCTATCCCATAAGGCATATGAAGACAAAGAGACGCCCCTAAAGATACAACACGAGCATTTGGTTCCAACCAGATGCTCCAAATCACAGCAAAGATTACAAGTTACCGTGAACATACCCAGCTCTCAACAAAGACCCCCAAACAACTTATCCCATAGAACCCAGCAACTTGTATTGATTCAGACAAGAGAAATTACAAACTAAGATGAAAATCGGGATGGTGTTATTCTAAGAGTGGAAAATTCAGAATAAAATCTTGTTAGAAGAAATAAAGAAGACTCTCAAGGAAAAGAAAATAACTCCCTAGCATTTGGGAGGCTAGGAACTCTACACAAAACTCCCAAATCCTTCTTACCCCCTTTTCCACCTCAGTCCCTGATGGGAATCAAATTCTATAACAGAAATTATAGCAGCTAGCCCCCAGAATACTAGAGTAAATACTGATATATTGACTAATAGAGTACCAAAACAGCACTATGGGAATACAAAAACAGCAATGCAACAGAGCAACAGCAGTAAGCAAAATAGCAATAACCAGCAGAAATATCCTCAACAACACAGTAGCTAAATCAAACAACCAACTTCTCCATAACCTTCACACAGCCTTTCCACCCTTTTTTGTAAGCTGCCAGACTGCGTGACCCTGCCTCCGTCACTCCCCATGCCCAACAATTCCCTACAAACGTGGATCACCTGCCACGTGTAATACTTGGCTAATATCCCTTTTACCCTTTCCCTTTCCAAAATATCCCCGGGGTCCATCATTACCCCCCTTGCACTTTCACCTTGTCCTCAAGGTGAAGGTTTACAAATTGCTCAACAACCACAATGGTTGTCTTCCCTTTCGCATTAGAATGAGCTGCATCCCTTGTGTTGAAGGGGTCTATGGCTTCCATTTTAAATACACTGTTAGGTGGCACTCTCATTTATGGATGCATTTGCAGATCAACCCCACACAACTTACAACCATCAAATTTTCTAGAATTTTGAACATCCCTTGAACTTGATGGATACTTTTTCTTCACAAGAGCAAACGAGTCTGATAGATTGCCTTTACCATCAAGTTCCACGTTATCTTATTCTTTTTGGCATCTGGATACCAGACATTTTCCACACAAGCAATACCCTTATTTTGAGGGTTATCATAATTTTCATTTTCACCAGACATAGCATTAAAATTCAAATCCACGAAACCCAACTGCTCCACCTTCACTTCATGTTTCATAACCTGATATTTTTCATTAATATCATTATGACTGTCTACGATGCCATGTGATGCACTAAGAGTTCCTCGGTTAGATTCTGACTAGACTAACTCTGAAGAAACATGACTATAAGGACTGCTACGTGCATTTAATTTTGATTTCTTGGTTCCTACACAACAAGATGGACTTTCCACTTCATGGATCTTGGTTTTGCACGTGTCCCTGTCCACATCAGGCTTATATATACAAACATCTTTAGCATCCACTGAGACCATTCTAGAGTTTCTATTTGCCCACAATTGAATAGCATCTGATTCTCCTTCTAATGCTTCAACCAACTTATTTAGCTCATTTATAGTATAACGAAGCAGAACAAATCTTTTGTCAATTCCACATGAACGAAACAAATTTGAGTGTCTAAGACAAGAATATTTGTCAAAAGAGCAATTGCAGCCTACAGCACAAAGGTGCAAATCATAGAAGTAGTCTCTTTCCTTATCCAAATCAAAGTCACTGTTCATCTTCAGCAAATTGAGATGAGTTGGAAGACATTCTAACCACTCTTCTTCTCCATGTCTATTCTGGTTCCGCACCTTCTTTGCTTGGGTGACCTAGTTTCCCTTGCGTTGTCGGCATTCACGTTCAAAGAGTATCATACGATATAATTTGTTCGCAGGGGGGGTCCTCTTGACCTACCTAGATCCCATGGGATTATAATTGTTGGGCTCATTCGGCCCACTTTACATACTCCAGCAAATAACTCAACTAGGCCCAAATGCCTTTTACACCCAATTCCCTTTGAAAACCAATCAGCCCATATTTCTCCTATTACCCAGTCCTTCTCTCTACTGTTTTGGGCCAGGGTTATTACATGAACTAGAGTTTAGGGTCCAATCAGCCCCATTTCAATTCTAATCTCCTTTTTCAGTTTAGCTTGCATCTCTTCCACGGCAACAACAACTTTGCCTTTCATCTCCTTCAACGGCAGCACTATTTCCACTAGCAATGGTGTTCTTCCACCATTAATGGTGGTTCTACTTCCTCCTTCGTCTGCACCTCAACTTCCTCCCTTAAAAGTACTTCTATTTTCCTTTTCTCTTCTGTTTTCTTTTTTTCTTCAACTTCTTTTCTGAACTCAGCCTTCTGTACTGCTTCTATGATATATTGACTAATAGTACCAACGCATCTCAATTTCTAGAGTAAATACTGATATACTAATAGAGTACCAAAACAGCACCATGGGAATACAGAGACAGCAATGCAACAGAGCAACAGCAGTAAGCAAAATAGCAGTGACCAGTAAAAATTTCCTCAACAACACAGTAGCTAAATCAAAGGAAATAACAGTAAGAAAATAGTGGAAGATAGCATAAATTCCCTAGCAATGTGGGCGCTAGACTCCCCTTCTCAAACAACCAACTTCTCCATAACCTTCACACAGCCTTTCCTCCCCTTCTGTAAGCTGCCAGACTCCGTGCCCCTGCCTACCTCACTCCCCGTGCGCAACAATTCCCTACAAACGTGGATCACCTGTCACGTATGATACTTAACTAATATCGCTTTTGCCCTTTCCCTTTCCAAAATATCCCTGGGGTCTATCAGTCCCCTCATCATATTCCCCTCTGCATAACAGAACCAGCAACAACTTCTAACCAACACCTGGAATCATGCCTCTGCTGCCCTCCTCACTCCTAACAGCCCTCTTTGTTCTCGAGTAAACTTTAGCAAAAGCATTTGGGCCTCTATCATCCCACGAAAAACTACCAGTTTGCAATATAAAATTAAGTGAGCATCATTTCCTGCACTATTCATGCCCATAATACAAAAAACAAGATACTATTGCTAAAGCAAATTATAAGTAAAAAGAAATACAAAGCAATGTGCATCAGCATGAAGCTTCAGGTATTTACTGTATTTGGATTGTGAAAGACATCAATTTTTCATTGCACTCTTAGCACTCACTAGTTCATCCATACAGGAATAGGCCATGATTCTAAAGCAAGACTTTTTTGGGGGGGATGGGGGGGGTGAGGAGTCAAGGCAAATTGGTGCACAGTGCACTCCCTTTGATAGCTGACAGAAAGCAAACTCACGTTTCCAGCAGTAATCTATTTATGGAGAAGGATGCAGATACACTAACCTGGTAGGCATACTTTATCCACTAAAACTTAAGGAAGAGATTTTCTCCTCTTTAAATCAACACAAACCATAAATTAAGATGAATTAAACTATTGTTCTTACGAAAAATAATAAAGAAAATAATATAATGAAACAAAAAGAAAATCTTAGTGAGAGAATCATTGTCTCATTCCAACAGGATATATATGTAGTCAAGTCAGGATGGCCCAATAACAATGCTCATGACCTCCATCAAACTAAGTTTAGTTTGCTACTTAGCTAACTAAAGAAATTGGAGAAGCTGTTTAATAATTTTATGTTAAAACATTGATGCAGACAAGATAGCACTAGCCTTGCTAAATGAATTCTTCTACCTTAAATAAGACTGGGGCAAGTTCTGGAAGTAAAAGAGCTAAGTCATCAGAAAGAAAGGTTGCAAAGTTGCAATTCTTGACTCATTTGGACATTGACTAATCTGGCCAAAATCTTTGAGTGTGGCTTAAGTAACAATATTTGAAGTGGAAACTCTCTTGTTAGTGTATAAGCCAAGTGAATGAGTATTAAACTTAACAAAGTAACTGAAGCTATAAATCATGAATTGTCAATCATCTACAAATAATCATATTTAAATGTAATGCTTGATAATTGCCAGTTAGCAGAATTTTGATACAGTATATGAAAATAAGGATTGCTCTGAATATACAATAAAAATGCAGTATTTCATAGCACGTGTTATTTCTAACTATTGCTAGGCCAAGCCAGTAGTTAAAGAATAAGCCATAGTTGTTAAAGCTAAAAGGTGAACTAAGTCACCCAAGGTCTCTAGGAATACAGGCAAGCGCATAATTTGAGGTTAGCTTAATGTCCTAAGTTGAACCCCTATCCCTTACCCTTTCCCTAGTCTCCACTCTCCAGGTCATGGACCTTCTTTGTAACCAAAAAAAAAAAATTCAGCAAACTTTTAAAAGCATGTCAAATTTACAATTAAACTGAAAGCACAATACCAATTAGTAACTAAAAAGTATAAACCATTCATCTAAATATGTAATATTCAAATTCAAGATTATACCAAAGGATCTATAATATAGATATGAAACATCACAAATCAACTATATATATATATATAATATATGCTAATTTTCTAATACTAAACTTTTACTCTGATTTCTTATTGAATTTAATCATTCTCTCATTCTTTTTATTTTTTTTCCTTTCATTGGCTAGATTATAAAATACAGTCACTCTAGATTTACTCTCAATTGATTTATCTACATTATTTATTTCTCTGCATATCCAACAGGCAAAATACTCCCTTAAATACAGTGAGAAAAGCACCACAAAAGGGCCATAGACATAGTCACTAACCTACCCACAAAAACTAAAGAGGCTAGAAAACACCCTTAAAAAGGCATTCGTTCCTTTTCAACCAATACCAAATACACCATAGTATTGTAAATATCAGAGTTCCAATTATCAGTTTCAAGGTGTGAATACTCAAAATTCAACTTCACTTAGAATGCCAACTAAAAAAACTATCGTTAACGTCAGGCACTACACAGCCTGACACGTCTTGAGCAACAGGGGCAGTCACCCCCCTCCCAAAAAAAGTTGTTATATATACGTATGACATAATTATTTCCCTAAAATTTTTATATCACTCCCTCTATTTTATAGATGCATAACTCAATTTTACAAATATATCGCTCGTATATAAGTGTATACTATTTTACCCCTCAGGAAACAGAAATATAAATGAAAAGATGAAGCATAAACTGTATAAACAACCAAAATCATATTATATATTTTTCTTGCACATATATATCATTTAACTACAAAAGATATCCTTCGAGTTCCAAGTGAAATGTACTAGCTAGTGTTCTGATTCTTCAAAATTTGAAAAAGTGCTTGTAGTATATTTTTATTATACTGAAAATTTCAATCAATATCTTTAATGATTTTTCGTTCCAACGTGACTCTGTTAGCCCCCAAAGCTTTACTAAGCCACAAAGTTACGGGCCAAAAATGTTATAATAGGCCCAAAACCCAGATAACACGCCCAAAAAACACCAAGAAATTTCAATATAAAATCTTAGCCAATGGCTTAATATAGCAATCTGGGTCAGTGAATTGATATACACTTCAAAAACAATAACAAGAACACGCGCCTTCCGTTGTTTTCCTAATAACAAATAGAAGCTAAGAAACTGGAGTCGCACAAGAAAAGAACTGTACCAGCATTTGCAAAGAGAAGGGTCGGATCATTGTGGGGAACAACAGGGCTAGACTTCCAGTTCACATGATTCTTCTCTTCGAAAAAATTGATGAAAGTGTCCCTGACGCGCTTCGCCGGCCACTCCACTTCCTGTGTCTCAGCTCCAGGCATGGTGGCGGCGGAGGAGGAAGATAGAAACGACGACGTAACCAGCGAAGGATGGAATCTAAAGAAGGCGACAAGAAGAGGGTTGAGGAGCCTGGGAAGTGATCGATGAGACGAGAAAGGGATGAAGAGGAATGGCGGCGCCAAGAAGGTGGGAGTGGGAGCTAGAACAGACAGAGGGTTACAGAGAGTAAAGAGCAGCGCACCCCTTCCTTTCCCACAGTAGAATCGTCTCATACAGTAATGTCTTCACGATAACGCTGGGTCTGAATATCAATATATGCGATGGGTAGATTTGGTCAATCAACCCAGTTTTCTTTTCTCTTTCTTTTGTTTCTCTCTTTCAATCTTTTTTATTTTCTTTCTTTTCTAAAAATTATTTTAAAATAATAGTATTTAGAGTCACCATATTCTATATTAAGATTTATTTTGTTATAATACCTTCAATAATTTCATAATAATATCTCATAGATACTAAGGGCTAAGTTATTTTTTGGTTTTATTATTTTATAAAATAATTTATAATTAATGTAGAAGAACCAAAAATATTTAGTTAAAAATCAAAAAAAAATTTGGATGGTTTATTTTTTAAAAAGCCAAAGGGACTTTTTCACACATACATCTTTATTTGTTATTATAAAGTTTTTCTAATCTATTAATTATAATAATATTACATATATAATTATCATAATTTAATTAAATTGTAATTTATCATTTAATTGATATTAAATTTAATAATTTTAATTAGTTCTTATATTTTTAATTTAAACAATATTACACTTATAATTTTTTAAAATTTTAATTTAGTCCCTCTATTTAACCTCCATCAAATTTTTGATGATGTAATCATTAATTATTTTACTTAACCTAACTATTTTATATATATACTAATTATTTTACATATCAGCTAATAATAATTTTTATTACATTTTTTCCTCACAATCTTATTTCATATTCCTATATAGGGCCTCTTTTGTCCTGAGACTCCTATTCATTTTTTTCAATTGTTTTTCTTTTCCATTAATTATATTATATTTTTGGCTTTATGTCCTTTTAAATTTTTGGTTATATTCAAAATATGAAAGTGGTATAAGAACAAAAAATTCCTTAACTACGAAGCAATCAACAAGTGAGAGAAAAATAAAATTATTCTTTTGAAATTTTTTTATTATACACATAATTTATTTAATTAATTGAGAGTAATATTAATTAAGTTTATAAATAATTTTTTCATTTTTTATCATTGGGCCAATGGTTCTATGTAGTTTTTGTTTTAATAATTCATTGGTTAAAATGTTAACATGTAGCAAATAATTCATTCCAAAAAATAAAAAATAAAAATAGATCAATTGAATTAAAATTTAATTCAACAAGTTTTAAGTAAAATAATTTACTTAATTAATTGAGAGTAATGTTAATTAAGTTTATAAATAATTTTCTCATTTTTTATCATTGGGCCAATGGTTCTATGTAGTTTTTGTTTTAATAATTCATTGGTTAAAATGTTAACAAGTAGCAAATAATTCATTCCAAAAAATAAAAAATAAAAATAGATCAATTGAATTAAAATTTAATTCAACAAGTTTTAAGTAAAATTATTTTATTTTGATAATTTTATGAAATTAAACTTTTAATTAGAGCTCATACATTTGTGACATTTTAAATAGAATGGACTATTTGTAATGTAATAAAAGTTAGAGCCATTATTCTTTAAAATTAATTATTTGAAATTTATCCTATTAATTATAAAATAATAATATCTAAATTTATTAAATTATTGATAATTTTTTTATATAAATGGTTCATAATGAATTGGTTGCTATCCTGTTATTGACTCTTAATTTGTTAACATTATGCTAATTTTTTCTTAATTTGAATGATTGCATTATGTTCTAAATATAGCATATTTTGTTTGAGAGAGAGGCAAGAAGTTTGGAGAAGAGGTTGCTACAATTGTTATAGGAAAAAGATGAAGTGAGATTGTGAGTAAAAAATATTATGTAAAAATTAGTGTTGGCTGATATGTAAAATAATCAATATATATTATAAAGAGAAATGATAAATCCACACTTCTGTACAACCACACCTCCTACACCTCTTTTATTTTAATAATTTTTTTATGACATAGCTGATATTTTGGGAAACAAAACAAAATTGTTGAAGAAGCCAAAGTCGACGTAGTGGAATAATGGTGAAGAGAGAGAAAAATGAGAGGGTTTGGGGATAAGGAGAAGTGAAAGAATTAGAGCAAAGGGTTGCCCATGATTTTGGGGGGCATGGCAAATGGAGGTTGCTCCCTCACAAATCCAATCAAAGCTGCTCAGCCATAAAAAATTTGATAGTATCCAAGTTAGGAATGCCCTTCTTAAAGCTATGCCCTTAGCCCTTAGCACCAGTGCAAAAGGATTTAAGCCATGCCCTTATCACCAATGCAGAAGAATTTAAGCCATGCCCTTATCACTAGTGCAGAAGGATTTGCGGCTGAAAATGAAAAAGTGAAGAGTGAAGAGAGAAGAGAGAGAGAGTTCGGATAGAAAGGAAGGAAAAGACGGAAGAAAGAAAAAGAAAGAGGAAAAAGAGAAGGGGAAGAGATAAGAGATTGCCACGTCTGCTAAAAGGAATTAAAATAATAGGGTGTAGGTGAAGTGTGGGTAAGAAGAGTGTGGAAATAACAGAGCTCATATATAAAATAGTTAGGTTAAGTAAGATAATTAACAATGGCATTATCAAAAATTTAACAGAAGTTAGATCAAGGATTAAATTTAAACTTTAAAAAAACTATGAGGATAATATTGTTTAAATTAAAAATAGGATGACTAAATTAAAATTTTTTATATAATAAAAGGACCAAAGTATAATTAAGTTTAACAAAATTATTAAATTTAACACTCCATTAAACATTGTAATACAATTTAATTAAATTATGATAGTTGAGTATGAATATACTAAAATTAATAAATAAAGAAGAAGAATGCAATTACAATTAAAAATGTGGGTGAGAATTCTCAAAATTAAATCTATTTATTCGATTCAATTCACCAGATTGGATGCTTCTATTACATTAACAAAAAAAAAAATAATTACATTAATAGTTAATTCAAACACCCTTGTTAAAAAAGAGTATTACAATAACAAAAAAATAAAAATATTTTGAAAATATTTTTGCTAAGGGTAATATGATTTTGTGAAATTTTACATAAAAAAATGATAAAGTGATAAAATGAAAGAATAAAAAGAGAAGAGAGAAAAAAAAAATAGAGAGAGTGAGAGATTAAAATGAAAGAAAACGAGAGAAATAAATTAGAGAGAAAGTTAGAGAGAAAGATGGGGAAAAAGTGGGAACGTAGATATAATGTATTATAGTTCCGAGTGATTACTAGCTCTAGCCTTCTAGCCTTCTACCTATTATACTACACATTACAATAATAACTAAAGGTCATTACTACCCTATCGCTCACCCAATTGCTGTGTGGGCGATAGGGTATTTTTAAAATTTTTTTTATAGTTTTTTTTGATTTTGTTTAAATTTTTTTTATTTTTTAAAATTAATTAATTAAGTTTTATATCATAAATTTTTTTTAAAATTTTTAAATATGTTTTTG
>JASKGM010000009.1:9029744-9045151 GCA_034509205.1 Ceratonia siliqua | reverse complement strand
AGCCATTCAGACGAACTCCATCTCCCATCTTTTCCCTTTACCTTCGTCGCATCACTGTCATCGCCACCGGTGGGTCGCAGTGTCGCCGACGGTGTTGAAAGCCTTTTGCCAGGCACCTCTCAGACAACCCAATCTTTCTAGATTTATCTTTACTGATCATTAAAAGTTTGCCAGGCATTTAGATTTTTCATTGGCATTTGGCTCTTACCGGTACGCCGGAGATCGTTGGGGGGAGAGAGGAGATGGGAGGGCGAGAAGCTTCTCCATTTTTTAATAATTTTAATAAAATTATAATAATTTTTTTAAAAAATTTATATTTATAAAAATAAAAATAAAAATTCTTAATAATATATTAAATATTAAATTTTATTTTAACACAAAAATTAATTTTTAAAAATTTATAATAAAATATATTTTATTTAAATATAATATAAAAATATTTTTATATATTATTTTTAATAATTTTATTATATTCAAACAATTTTTTTAATTTTTAGATGTTAACTTTTTTTTTTGAATTTAATAATTCTGTACATGCTAAAAGCCACCAAACAAGTTAGGACCTAAGGGATTTAAATCTGGTCCAGTTAAATTGGGCCATCCAAACGGGTCATATCCTAAATAAAAACGAATAGTCATTATTTAACATATATTTTTTTAAATATTTAAATAAAAAATTATTATTATTTATTTTAATGATTGTCCGTATTAAAACAAACATCCAGATTTAAGAAGGCCATGTCTAAAATAGGATATGACCCCATCCCTACGCCCGATCACCAAGCCGATTGAGTCCACCTGAACAGCCCCATTCAAGCCTATCTCTGTTGGCTAGATTTCCTCGTCTTCGAATCTTTGGTACCGAAAAGAAGCCCAGTGGAAAAGGCTAGTGCCGTGGTGCGTTCTGTTATGGAGAATTGGCACTGCCCCTAGAGCACAAAGAGCTCCAAGAGCGCGATGAAGTACCTATTCATACTCTTTGCTCCCATACTCTTATCATGGTTATCCATTCACTGCGCATCCTCCTCCACCTCCGAGTGGCAGATCCTTACCAAACAAAATTTCTCTTCTCAGATCCGACTCCATCCCCATATCCTTCTTCTCGTCACCCTCCCCTGTAAATCTCTCTCTCTTACTTTATTTTTTTGTGTTAATGCATTGGTTCGGTTCATATTTTCATTGGAACATAAAGGGAAAATACTAGCAGATTCTTAATGAATACAGCAGTTAGAAGTAATCTATATGCAAATTTGATTTTTGGTGACATTTGAGGAATAACTCTTTGTCACTATTGTAGTTGTTTTGGGTGTGGCACACTTTTCATGATTCAGGGCTATCTATGTGTATAATTGCATGGTCTTTTAATTCAATATATGGTTATGCCAATGTGGCATTTTACAAAAGAAATGATCTTGGCTTCCTGCCATTTTCAACTACTGGGCTACCTTCATGAAACAATGAATCGGAACTTTTTCCATAAACCATGGAGAATGGTAACTTAATAGACGATAACAAGTATTCCTCCTTATCCATGTATGGTAGTATAAAGGGTTCTTCATTGTGTCAAGCCAATGTCAAAGTTAAAAGCAAAAACATGAAGTCCTGTCCTATCACCCAGCCTAATACATCTTAAACAACGAAAGAGTTTTAGAACATTTAATAAAGGGTAAATACTCTTTAACCCTGAAATTCTCATGAAAATAAAGACTAATATACCAAGTTTCAAATCTGACATTTTACCTGCTCAAGTTTTGGAAACATACACTTCACCCACCTAAAGATTCACAAATCCTGCCTAGCTGCATGGATATTTGTCTTCCATGCTAAAGAAAATAGAGTACTTGGAGAGATTATGTGATCTGTGGGTAAATTGGAGGAAACAGAGCTGTGGGAAAGACTGTGTCTTGGTGTGTCTTTTTGGTGAAAATATGACCAATGTGTCACACGTGTCCTTTTCATCGTTAGGCTTGAGTCTTGACTAGTTATTAATGGTTGCACTGTTTCTGAATCTTTAGGAGGTAAAGTGAATGTGTCTAAAATTTAAGGGAAGTGTAGAATTTGAAACTTGGTGCCTTTTGATGTTGAATTTCATGAAAATTTAGGGCTAAAGTATAATTTATCCATAAATAAACCTCTAGCGTTCATCAAATAAGAAGACAAAAGAAATCCTTGTCAGTCTTAAGTAGTTTCTTCAAATCTCCATATAGAATTTGTTAGCTGCAGTATAAATTCTTGCTGCACATATGGTTTAACCTGAGTTTTAGGTAAATCACATATCTTGTGCAACATATCTTCAATTCAATCTCAGTATAAGTCCATTATATATTTTTCATCCCTTTACACCAAGTTCATCTTCTTTTCAGTACGACAAACCTTGCTTTCGATAACCTTTCATTATTAAGCTTTAAATGTCTGATTATAGTATATATCTTCCTTTGGTAATATAGAATGTTGGACTGCTATTTATATGCTTCACATTGCAAAGACATAATGAGCTGAAGTTTGCTGGCAAATGGGACCTAACTTCACTCGAAGATTGAGTTCTTGTAATTTGATCTAGTCTATGTTGCACGAATACTCGTACCTGGTATGAGTATGATATGAACTATCTTAGAATTAAACCCGAAAACCGAAAAGGAAATGCCCCAAAGGAGTCTAGTATTGAGAATTGAAAAAATACAAGTCCAGTAGGTATTCGAGAGACCTACCACTCTCCCATACTAGTTAAAACCAGCCTCCCTCAGTCTTAGACCCCTTCCCACTTTATAGGAAGTTCATCCTAGAGTCTCCTGCAGTTACTAGCTACCTAACTGCATTTCAACATAAAACTACCCATCTAAGTAAATCCCTCCTCTTGTTGTATTACAGAATTATCCCTGTTTCACTTACTAACCTCTACTCAGCTTCCATTTGTGGTCTCTTCTTCCTTCTAGCATACGTGAATTTGATTGTGGGTCTATCAGAGTACGAACTGAACGAGATACGACAAATTTTTTTAAAATATAGGATACAGCCATACAGGTACAGAAAAAATATTATATAAATAATAATACATATAATAAATAAGAAATAAGAAATATATAATATAGAAACTTTATCTACAATTAAATAAAAGTTATAATTCAATAAAGATATAAAAAATAAATTTAATTATTAAAAGACAAAAATTAAATACAATAGTAGAAGGAGTTTTTTTTTAAATGTGAAAGAAATTAAAAAAATATTTAGTTGTGTAGTTGTGCCTGTTAATTAGCCACGAGCCCACTCCACCAGTGGACATTACATTAAAATTACTCCACCTAACACACTGTTAAAAAAGAAATGTCAATATAGTGGAGAGAGAGAGGTAGGCAGAAAAAAAAAAATCAAGACACTTTAGAAAGAGAAAATGATTGACGGAATCAGTGAAGAAACTTTTGAGACATTGCAGAACAGAATGGAGGAGAGAGCTTGGATATTTGCTCTTTTTCTATGTTTTCTCCTACCTTTTTCATATTTCCTCTTACCCCATGAATTATTGCTACTGGAAACTCTGATATTCAAAGAAGAAACAGATTTGTACCCAATACATTTCCTGTAACCAAAGCTTACCTGTATCCCATAAGGTACGGCTTGATTTTGGCCATACCGGTGCTTCACGGCATATAGGTATTTACTTTATTATCCAACAATAGCCTTTTAGACATCTAGAAACAGGTTTTATTATACTAAATTTTAGGTGTTACAAGGTCAAGGTTAGTTACAAAATCTCACCAGCAAGTTTTTAATTATAGCTTTTTAAATAACCAATATAGCATGTGGAAGAATTATGTCAAGTACCACTTCAACCTAAAAGTGTAAGTTGTAAGTGAACGTTCATGAATAGTTTTATTATAATATCTAACATATCCCCTCACACAAAAGGCACCTTTGGGCTTGAAGTGTGAATAAGCATATTAAGGACCACTTCAACCTAAAAGCTTAAGTTGCTATGTGAAGACCCATGAATAGTTTTACCATAATATCCTAAAATTATAATGAGGTCTTGCTTCAAAACTAGTTCGACTTCCTACATTTCTTTTCTCTTTAATCTATTCCTTTATCTTATTGTTCCTGCATCATTGATTACAATAGATCCTAGGTAAACTAGACCATATTTTGACATTTCTTTGATCTCTAAGTTTCTGTTATCAAGATTCTCTTGCATCCTATATCAATAGTGATGCAGGAACGTCGTTGGGATTCCCCTAGAAGATATGGTAAGCCCTGAGGAAGTATGCTTCAAAGGGTGGGTAGCCCTTGGAACTTCTAGTGAGCCCTATAGAAGTCCCACGTTGACTTGGTAACTGGCCAGCCAAGGAGATATAAGTGTGCGGTAAACCTCATCCCATGAGCTAACTTTTGGGGGCGAGTTAGACTGGTTAACACACTGTGTCCCTTGCTGCATCAAATAGGAATCTAGACTTATTTGTATACCAAACTGCAGACATTGTCTGAAGCATCTTTGATTTCATTTAGTATTCCCTTATAGTTGGAGAAATTAATAATGATATTGAAGATGCTGGGGAATATCACGTGTCCTTATATATGTTCAAATCTATCATAGAATTTTATGCTTTTACTTGTGTTCCTAATGTGTTTGAATTCAATTTTGAACCACAGGGTCTGGTGAGTCTCGCTCCCTTATGAAGGATTTGGCACTTGTAATTGCTGATAAAGTAGAAGAGTTTGGCCCTCTAAAACTGAGGTATATGCATAGGAATACCGAGAAGGTGCTAGCAGATTCTATAGGTGCTACTACTGATGAAATAACATTATTTTACTTCCATTATTCTATATCTTACAAATACCGAGGAAGACTTAGAGCAAAAAATATGTTGTCTGCATTGTATCCTTATATCTTTCTTGCACCTGAGGAGGTTCCCCTGAAGGCCCTCAAGACTCCTGAAGAATTAAGAGCGTTCCTTGATTCAACTGATAAGGCTCTAGTTCTCGTAGATTTTTGTGGATGGACTCCAAAGTTGCTTGCAAAAAGGAAGAAAAATGAAACAGAAAATGGTTTTAGCATGCACGGTAAGTCTGAATGTTGGTAGCATACATGACTTCAATAAATTTCATTTTCATCCAGCTGATATAATCTTTTTGCTTATTTCAGTGTTAATTTTATTATGATAGGATGTACTAAATTTTTTCTTTCTTTTTTATTTTTATTTGGCTTTATGTGGTTTCTCTTTTTGTATACTTTTTTGTTTATATGTTTCTTGGAATCTCTTAATGGTTACACCACTTTACCAGAATCTATTACTTGGAATCTTCTACCTTTGGATTTTTTTTCCTCCTTATACTTGTTATAGGAAGATTTCTTATCGTCCATCTTTTTACGTCTTTTCTGTCTCTTGATTAATCTATTTGTATATATATAAAAAAATCTTCTGCCTTTTCTTATTTGGCATTTTCCTTTATATGTTTTGAAGTGGTTTTGTGGAACTGTTAGGTTTCATAATGATATTGCTATAACATAAAAGAAAAATTTTCTTGCAGGGGATCACCTTGGAATGGGCTTTAGTGGAGGGAATGATAGAATACCAGTCTCCAGAGGGAAGAATAACCAGAAGGTGGCTGGTATTACCTGAATGCATGACAATGAGACTTTTGAGTTTAAATTAGTCATCCTTTATTATAAATTCTTTAATTTATTATTTTCTGTTTCTTTTTCCAAATTACCAGGGGAGGATATGTGCAAAGCTGTACCCAGCATCAATAATGGGTTTAGTGAAGTTCCTTGGCTTGGGGGATTGACCTCAGTAAATGATACTGCTCTGGATGGGACCAAGGATAGAAATTCTCATGTTCTAACTTCCTGTACCTTTGAAGAATTTGAGCATTTTCATTCTTTCTACTTAAAATTCATAACTGCTGCCAGAGAATTCCTTCTGCCTCCAGAACAACACAGGTTTGCTCTGGTCTCAGAAAGATCAATGCTTTCATCCTTAGGTGTTGGTGATTCTGGTTCATGGTTTGCAGTTCATTACCTAGCTGGATGTCAAAGTTGTTTAAAGATTCTTAAAAAAGAGGATGATTTGAAGTATGCTTTACAGATGGATGATTATTTTGTCAAAGAGGTGAAAATAACATATCTAAATTTTGCCTGTTTATTCCAAGTTCCACAAAGTATTTGTCATGTTGTTATATTTTGTACCACATCCAGTTTCAAAGCCCATCTCTAATTTTATTGTTGTGGATGGATCCACTTTATACACTTGTCCTACAATATTATATTCAAAAGATAGATTGTAAGATTGGCAAGTATGAAGGTATTTCTGTGCACTTCATCTCCAAAATTTATGCCAGATAGAAGTAACTAGTGTCTTGACATGCACTAACCTGCATGTCAATGTTCTTTTTAAATAAAACATGAATTATTCAAAAATTAAAAATTTTAACTACCTACTATCCTTAAAAAAAAGAAGAAGAAAAAAATTTAAAAGGAGAATATAGGAATAATATTGACTAACTACCCACTAGCCCATAAAAAAAGGAAAAGAAAAGAAAATTAAAAGGGCAATATAGGAATGGTAGTGGCAAATTTAGTTTGATGGTTTAACCCCCAAACACATATATATTAGTATAGATTCTATATCAGGATATTTTTGTTGTCAAGGTTCCTGGACCTGTCTAGCAGGTTGTTTGGTTACCAATAAAAAAGCTGATAGTTTGTACAGTTGATAATTATGTGATACTAAAATTAGTACTACATTTGAAATTATTTTTTACTTTCCAACTCAGAGCATATGAATATGAAACTCATAATAGTTAATAGGTTATAATAATCTGTTTTATTCTTGTGTTATTAACCTGAAATGTTGGAGCTAATTTGATGTTTAAAAAGTGCAAAATAAAATATTAATTGGGAACTAGTAAGGTCCAAACCATACTTGAGTATATAATTGTGTGAGGAGAAATGTGAGGTAATGAGGAGGAACGAAAAGTTGGTATACAGCCTTTGGTGAAACTGAAAAATTTCATATTTTCAATAAAAGGAGAAATTTCATTGAGAAGAGACAAAAAGTACAATAATTCCAAAATATAGAAACTAAAAACTAACAAAGAGCTATTGAGGTTCAAATGTCAAATTTTTGTTCAATTTGATATTGATTCAAATACTGTGAAGGAAAAGTGTCTTGCCTTTGTCCTAACAGACCAAGAGATCTTACTGGAAACTTTTAGGTCCAAACTAGAGTTAAATACACAAGCATAAATGTTTGAGTCACAATAAAGATGCGAAAGTTCTGTGGCAATGTGCAGTGTTTGCTGTAGTTTGGTGTATCAGGTTGGAATGCTTGGCTTTTTGATGGCGTGTTGGCGCCCCTAAATGATTTATGGGAAAGGATTGTGTCTGTAGTCTCCCTTTGGTGTTCTGTTCACTGTTTTTTTCATGGAGCTTCTATGTCAGATATGCATAGGGATTGGGCTTCATTGTTACTTGTTTAAAATCGTGTTTTCTTTCCTTTATTTTTGATTTCTTTCCTCTTCTCTGTATGGAGGATGTCTTATTCTTCATTCGTGTATCTCTCCTTCTAATCAAGTTTCTTTTTTTGTCAAAAAAAAAAAAAATTCCAACCTTGAGATTTGAACCAGTAATAACATGTCCTTGACTGACCAAACATCATCTAAAGCCAGATGATATTAAATGCCAATGATCTGATAAAGTACCACCGTGAATACTTATTCTTGGATGAATTTTCCTTTTTGTGCTCCTATAAACCTAGCCTTCAAGAAAATAATCCATTTTTAAAAGATGTATGGCTTAGAAATGTAGTTTTTATTTTAAGCAAATGAGCCTATAGATGGTTCTGTCACTAGAATAGAAGTCAGATTCAGTTTCCACTTTCCAGAACCAAAAAGATACTTGAACCAAATGAAATAAAAAGTAATTAAAATCACCTTGTTCTGAAGATCAATTTTATAAAGTTCAGAACTTCAGTAAATGGATTCAAACGCAGAAACAATTTCTTCTTAGGTTCAGATTCAGGTTGCATGTTGAAACCTTATATTTTAGGCATAGTACTTGAGGAAGTATAGTACGACTATTTACCTCTAATGATGATAGTACTTTATTTCTCAAAAGTTCAGGCTCTTACTTCTTTAGTTGCACTTAATAAAACTTCATTGCCCTTTCAATCCTATTCTCATGTTTCTCTCACTATCAGAGTTCCAAGACTTGCTGGAATTAATGCTTTCTCCTGGAAATCCCTTCTAGTTAGAGGGCACAAATGGCAGCTCCTCTATCTGTGACAAGCTTTTTTTGGGCTGTGATCAACTTCTCTTATGAGCTGCTATGCTGTCACCAACTTTTAGAAATTGCATATTTCTACTTTGACAACTTAACAATTATGGTTTAGTCCTCAATTGTTATTTTTTTTTAGTTTTCCCTAGCTTATCAAACCTTCGTCAATCAAGTCAAATATATCACAAGGCAATACATGTTCTTTGAGGTTTACAACTAAAGTTTCCTATGTTGTGGTGTGGACTACCTTGTCAACCTTCCCTTCTAATTCTTCAATTCAATCTTTCTCTCTAAATGTTATTTCTAATTATTCGGAGATCAACACAACTATACATATTTTTTGTTTTTAATTCTAGCTTTCATAAACTTCCTACTTCAATTTTACAATGGCCCCTATCATATTTGGGTGTTCCTTTAGGTTGTAACCCAAGTGCCTCATCTTTTTGGGACCCCGTGTTCAAAAGGATTTCAAAAAGACTTGATAATTGGAAATGGGCTTATTTTTCTCTTGGTGATCAGATTAATTTAATTCAAGCCTCCTTGTCCATTATTCCTCTTTACTATCTGATGGAAACCCAAGCTGTATAAACTAGAAACTGGACTCTTGGTATTTTATTGATAGAAGGATAGCAGCAAAACTAACCCAATTGACCAAAACAGAATTGAAATAGTAAGAAATAGAGGCTATGATTCCTCTGTATTACAGAAGTGACACTTGGCAGCTAATAAAGACAAAAAATAATTAAAACAGCAGCACACACAGCATCAGGAACCTTCTCTCTAGCTATTGGGCACTAGAATCCTCTCCCTTCATGACCCAAAACTCTGCATATCCAGAACCAGCGGTTTACCAGTTATTTATAAAGCTTTTAAGCAGTTCCCCTTGTACCCAGGACTCCTACAGTAGCTACACTCATAATACTAACAGTTTTCCTTGTACCTAGGACTTCTACAATAGCTACACTCCTAATACTAACAGTTTCCTCCTTTACCCAAACTCCTAGGGTCCCTTCATTTGTCCCACCTTTTCCTTTGATAGACTTTAATTGGGAGTGGGGGCCCATCATTACCCCCCTAACAGAGCCACCTTGTCCTCAAGTTGAACTATAGGAAGAGTATCCTTAGTGACATACTCATTATGACCCACTTGGATCCCATTGGGTTTTAGTTATAAAGGTATTTTGGCCCAATTCCCTCTCACTAGTAATTTTATTTGAGTTCTCAGTCTGGCCTTAACTACTCTTGTATCCAATTCCGTTATGTTGCCGTTTAGCCCATGTGTTTCCTATAACCCAGCTCTTTCTCCACTGTTTTGGACCAGTGTTATCTCATGAATTAGATTTTTGGGCCTTCCAACCCTAATCTCCTTCTCCAACCCCGATAACCCATACCCATCTCAGATGGGTTCTACTTTCTCCTTCAACAGCAGTTCTGTCTGCCCCCTCAATGGCAGTTTTGTTTTCATCCTCAACAGCAGTTTTGCTTCCTCAATTTCTTTTTCAGCTTGAACGCTTCCTTTCACTTTTGAGGCTTCCAGGGCAGCAAACTCCTCGATGCTCTCCCTATCTGAAATTTCTTCGGCCCTCAATCCATACTCTTTGGATTGATTCTCCTTATTAGCAATGGCTCTCCTGCGTTCCTTCACCATGTCCATTAATGCATCACGTAACACTCTTAATTCTTTTTTCAATATACCCACTTCTCTTCTCAAACCTCCAAATTCTTTTTCTAACCTCTCAACTTTCGCCTCCATCTTAGAGTCCTCTATTCTAGGATCTTATGCTCTGATACCAAAATGATGGAAACCTGAGCTGTATAAACTAGAAACTGGACTCCTGGTATTTTATTGATAGAAGGATAGCAGCAAAACTAACCCAATTGACCAAAACAGAATTGAAATAGCAAGAAACAGAGGCTATGATTCCTCTGTATTACAGAAGTGACACTTGGCAGCTAATAAAGACAGAAAAGAATTAAAACAGCAGCACACACAGCATCAGGAACCTTCTCTCTCGTTATTGGGCGCTAGAATTCCCTCCCTTCATGACCCAAAACTCTGCATATCCAGAACCAGCGGTTTACTACTTATTTATAGAGCTTTTAAGCAATTCCCCTTGTACCTAGGACTCCTACAGCAGCTACACTCCTAATACTAACAGTTTCCCTTGTACCTAGGACTTCTACTGCAGCTACACTCCTAATACTAACAGTTTCCTCCTTTACCCAAACTCCTAGAGTCCCTTCATTTGTCCCCCCTTTTCCTTTGATAGACTTTAATTGGGAGTGGGGGCCCATCACTATCTTTTGTTGTTTAAGATTCCTATTGGGAATTGGATAGCTAATAGGGTGGAGAAGATTATGGGGAATTTCTTGTGGTCTAGGGGTGGGGAGAGCAAAAAAGATCACTTGGTTTGTTGGAAGTGTGTTGTAAGTCTAAGGAAGATGGGGGTTTGGGTCTTGGTAACATGGTGTCTAAGAACATCTTTCTAATGGCAAAGTGGCTTTGGCATTTTCCTTTAGAGCTTCACTCTAGGGCATAGGGTGATTAGGAGCAAGTATAGTATTTAGCATTTGGGATGCTAACTCTGGGATTGGTGCTACTCTGAAGTTAGTCTCTCTGGTATATGCTTCCTTTAAGTCTTCTTTTTTTTATTCATATCAAGTTGGGAATGGTACTGGATTATGATTTGTGAGGATCATTTGATTGGTGATTTTTCATTTTATGAACTTTTTCCTCAGCTTCATCTGGTATTAACTCTACACCAAGCCCTGATTTCAGTTTATTTAATTTTACAAAATACTGGATTCTCTTGGAACTTTCATTTCTCCAGAATTCTTTTTTTATAGAAAAAGAATTTTTATTAATAGGGAGAAAAGATACAATAGATGAGGATAGGATATTCTCCAATGAAAAAACAAAACGAGGAAGAAACCATAAAAAAAGAAAGAAAAATTAAACATGCAGCAAAGCTGCTCAATCCCTCTGCATATCTTGGAGAGTAACTCCTTTAAATAAGCCATTTCTCCAGAATTCTTAATGATGGAGTTATTGATGACCTTGTTTTGTTATTTGAAATCCTTGGCCCTTTCTGTGTTTCTTTGCCTGATAAAAGGATTTGGAGTTTGGATTCTTTGGGATTATACACTTGTTGTTCCTTCTTCAACTTCTTGATGCGAAATCAAAATGCCCAAAGTTTTTCTTTGTCAAAATATTTTTGGAAAATGATGACTCCTTATAAGGTAAAGGCTTTTGTTTGGACTGTGGTACTTAATAGAATTAATATGAATGATCTGCTTTGGACTTGTACACACAACAAGGCTATTTCATTGTATGTTTGTGTGATGTGTTATCGGAGTTCAGAGACAAGCAATCACCTTTTTTTGCATTGTAAAGTGGCTTGGAAGATTTGGAATAGACTCCAATTAATCTTTCTTGAGCATTTTTTGGCTATTATATTCAATGGTTTTGGGAGCAATAAGGAACATCAAGTCCTTTGGGAGTGTGCTGTTTTTGCAGGATTGTGGTGTCTATGGTTACTTGGTTAGACTAAACTGCTAGAATTTTTTATCAGAAGTTTCTTCCATCACATCATTGGGAGAGAATTATTATTTTGGTCTTTTTGTGGGTTTCGGCAATATTTTTGTTTTTGAGGGAGGGGTCTAATGTTTGTTTAGTTGTATTGGGAGGATTCCTTGTCATCCATTGTTGTATTTTTTACTTTTCTCTTCTCATCATTAAATTCTTTCTACATAAAAAAAAAATCCTTATGCTGTATCCATTTTCTGTTTTACTTTTGTTTTTTGAAATCTAAACATTTAACCCATGCTTTATTAACTCTAACCCAAATTGAGCTAGAGTTGATATCTCTCTCTTTAAGAGCCAAAACTTATTTCCTTCAACATGTTATCTTGTTTAAAATCTATTCTGGATGGTGCCCAATCCCATTTATGTTTAATGGTTTCTAATTTCCTTTCAACAACAATGGTGAAGTTTATCATGGTTTCAAAACCATACAATTGTATTTACATGCATTAACAATCAAATGGAAGATTGAAAGAAAGAAACAAGGAAGCAAGGCGTTCGTGTAAATTAGTAAAATTGTTAATTTTGAATCAGTGTCCTCTTGAGTTTTAAGTAATCTTCCATTGCGCTATTATGTTTTGCCCCCTTCAGTTTTGCTTTTTCATAATTTGAAACTTTCTGGAAAAAGTAAAAAACATGCGTCTTGGATGCATAGCTCTAGGTATGCTACTATAGTGCAAGTTTTTATACTTCTAACTAATCCATTTTACTTTCTTGTTTGTTATCATGTAGCTGGAAGGCAAAGGACATGATCAAGAGATAATTTTACCTGCAAATAAGCCATCAGTACTTTTATTTGTTGATAGATCATCTGATTCCACAGAAACTAGAGGAAAAAGTAAGGAAGCTCTTGATGCTTTTAGAGAATTGGCGCAGCACTATCATATTTTGAATCAAATAGGTAAGAAGGATAGTGATAATCATGAGAATTTTTCTATTCAATATTATCGAGGCTTGAAGAGTACATTGGAACATCCTAGACTAAAGCTGTCTATGGCAGCTCAGAAGATTAAACTAAAGGAGAAGATGTCTACCATCATGATTGTAAATGAGGGTAAGCGTGTTAGTTTGGATAAAGTAGCTTCTGATCTACAAGTGACTTCTTTGAATGAGATCTTTAGCTACCTTCTACACCAAAATAAGGATGGCAAGTTAAGCTCCCTGGCAAAGGATTTAGGTTTCCAACTTTTATCTGGTGATATTGACATCAAGCCGGTTGATTCACAACAATCATATTCAGAAGTTCAGTTTAATCAAATGTCAACAGGAACCTCTCAAGAAGGCCATACAGATATTAAAAACCTGGATAATGACCCATATAGGCTGAGTTCTGCCGCAGAACCTGAGGAAAATTCCAAATTAACTGTGCTTTCTTCTCAGCATGATCAAGTGAAGACAACTTATATTGACCCAAGTAAAGAGATCGAATCTGTGGAATCTGAAAAATCCATCGAGGATCATGAACTTCCCGTTGCCAAAAATATGAAAGCAGAAACAGAGGGTTCTTCAGATGGAGACAAGTCTGGGGAAGAACAGGATAATTTTCTTGGTTTTAATGGTTCTTTTTTCTATTCTGATGGTAATTACCAGTTACTTAAAACTCTAACTGGTGGTTCTAGTATTCCAACTCTGGTTATAGTTGATCCCTTTCAGCAGCAACATTATGTTTTCTCTGAAGACAAAAGTTTCAACTTCTCTTCGCTCTATGGTTTTGTTTCTGGATTTCTTAATAAAACAGTGCTTCCTTATCAGCTTTCTGAACATATTCTTCAAGGGCCAAGGGAGGCCATCCGTCCACCATTTGTTAATTTGGATTTTCATGAGGTGGATTCTATACCTCGGATTACGGCTCATACTTTCTCTGAACTTGTCATTGGTTTCAACCTATCTGACAAAGAAAATGCTTGTAATGCTTGGAATAAGGATGTCTTGGTCTTGTTTAGCTATAGTTGGTGTGGATTTTGCCAGAGAATGGAAATGGTTGTTCGTGAAGTACATCGAGCCTTTAAGGGTTATATGGATATGTTGAAGAGTGGATCTAGGAATGTGAAAGCTAGTTCTGATCATGGTAAGATTGTGTGTCTGCCATCTCATTTCTTCCCACTAAAATGCTTTTGGGGGTTATTAGTTTTTAGCACCACTTTTTCTATTTCTTGAATTTGCTAAAATGAGGGCAGCTTGTGGCTTTATAAACTGATCAATAGCTCCTGTACTTGCATTTTTATGTTACTGTAGGCTGTTCAGTTTCTTTTGTGCATGTTTTTTCCACAAACCGTGTGACCTTACTAAACTGATTGTTACCATGTCCATGATCATGAAGAAACAATTTGAATATTTGATAACACTTTATAATGGGATAGAATTGTTTAGCTGTCTTCACTTTGGTGCTCAGCTCATTGTTTGTTTGGGGGAATTTCTCGTGTACATTCCGTAGTTGTTAGTAATGGGATATAGTGATGGCTATAGCACATTGCCATGAGCCCATGAAGAGTGGCACTACGCCAAGGTGTGGTGTTGCCAGTTTGGTGTAGTGTGCAATATATATGCCCTACATGAAAAAGGGAAAAAACCCTCTTTAAAATATATGGTTCAGAGGCTGAAAGCTAGCAGCCTTCGACCTGCTCTGTCCTTCGGCACTATTTGTCTCCTTTGGCACCATCTCTGGCAACTTATAGTCACCGGCAGCCATTGGACAGGTATCCATTACCTCTCCTTCCTCTCTTCGTTTTCATTTTTCTTTTCATCTGATTTCAAATAGTTACTTCTTCACTGTCACTCTGCAATTTCTTCCTTCACTCACTGCCTACGGACATATTCTTTCTTTGTTTTTTTTCCTGATTTCAGATTTCTTCTTCCTCACTATCACTGCAATTTCTTCCTTCACTCTACTCAGTACTCAGTATCCCCCATAATCATCTCTGTCCGTTTTTTTTCTCCAAATTTCTCCTTCCTTGTGGATCAATGACCAGAACCTGTTACTTGTTCTTTCATTTTACGTTCTTCAAAGTTTAACCAAAATGAGTTCCAAAAATTCAGACCCTGCATGATTTATTATGATTATTAAGTTGTCATGAGTTATGTTTTAAATGTGAGTTTATTTTTTTCATATATATTAGCTGGTTTATTAGTATGTTGTCATTCTGAATTATATTAAGTTACACTCACCTCTCTTGAAGTTATTAAACACCTCTAGTTTCAATTTATATTAGAATCTTTGCTGAAGTTTGTAAGACCTATACTCATACCTCCTCTAGTTTTAAATATTACGGTAACCTCCATTAAGTTTTCATAATGCAAGGAATAAAATGTCGTGCCGTTTCGGTCGAAATGCACGAAATATTGTGGTTTCGTGCAAGACCAACACGACACTGCATGCCCAGAACGAAAATCCACGGTTTCGGTGGAAACTTCACCAAATCGGTGTATTTTGAACGAAATTCCATTATTTCGTTCGAATCCAACGAAACCTTATACAATTCTGAAACAAAATAAAGATTTCTCTATTCCTTTTCCCAAATTTTTCTAGGAATCTTCCTCAAATTATTCAGAGCATAACGC